>OX421450.1:17031142-17046142 GCA_949126865.1 Montipora capitata | reverse complement strand
CTCGCTTTCAGCGTCACTGTTGTCCGAATATTCGTCCAAATTATTGTTTTGTTGTTCCTCACAGGACGATGGCAAACTTGCGGTAGCCATATTGCATTGAGCCCGCCTTGGTTACCCCCGCTGACCGAAAAACTATCATGCACTATCATCCGCTCGGTCAAACGGAAAAAACTATCATGAACTATCATGTCGAATTTGAACATGTCCAAACTGCATGATAGTTGATGATAGTTGATGATAGTGAATGATAGTTCGTGTTCAAACGTGCGTGATAGTTGAAACTATCATCAACTATCATCAACTATCATGACCGTTTGAACGGGCCTTAACACTAGCAAGATGTCGGCACCTAAGCGATCTGTTAAGATCGCCGATCATTTATTGCATAACCTGTACGCTATGCAATAAATTATACATTGGCGAGACAGGTAGACGACCAGGCGACCGATTCCGCGAACACCTTCGCGATGTTGAGAAGAATGACAAGGATGCGTCTAAGCCAGTCGCTCGTCATTTTAATCTCCCGAACCACTCCAAAAAAACACATGGCTATCTACGGCCTTTCCCTACATCTAGGTACGACGGAAAGCCGCAAGAATCTGGAACAAAAATTCATCTTCCATATCGGCACCCTTAATCCTCACGGTGTTAACGAACGCTTTTCATTTAACTAATATATTCCTATTTTTCACGTTGCCGTGTTACCACCAATAGCGTAACTCCTACTCTACTATAAAAACTACTATGGCTCTGACGAAGGGCTAACGCTCGAAACGTCAGCTTTTAGAATCTTTGTACGGTGGCCAATTTACATTATCAACTCCGTTGATTAAACCAAATTTTTGTTTCCTACTTCCCCACCGACGCAGCACCACAGTTTCTTTAGAAACTACCCCCTTTATACATCTAAGAGACTCTGACTGTCAATGTGGGCATTGCCCACAAAAACGCGTTCCTACGCTTCGATTATTCACAAATTAAAAGCAAAAGATACGAGAATCATGGAGTGGGGTTAAACCGAATACCTTACGGCTTTTAACGTCTTTAGTCTATTTTAATATCTCTTGACTTCTTTTGACTTACCTGAGAGTACAAATATTCAAATGCATTGGGGTCCTGTGATAGAAGTTCAAAATGATCCTTGGGCATAAAGCTATTGACAGCCAGAATAAGGAGATAAAAAAAAGCAGCAACCATTGTTATCATTCATGCAAAATAATGTCCACATTCAGTAGTCTGAGACCCCACGCGTGCTTCCGGTTAGTCAACGCAAAAACGGTCACTTTATCTATTTTTGTTTGGATAACCACATAAATCTTCCTGTAGAACAAAAATTATCGGGCGATTGGCATCAGTTAAACGTTTGGGGGCTATTAAGTCTTTTCCTCCTTAGAGGGGCACTTGCAGATTTAACTCAGTCTAACGCCAGACGATTTCACTCGTCTTTCGGAAGCCTTTTGGGGCGAAGAGGTTATAAAACGGAGTGTGTGCTTGACAAACCACGTTCCAAGCAATTCTCATTTTGGCCAATCTGTTCATTTCAAGGATTTTCATGGTCTAAACAACGTCGAGAAGGCAGGAGAGAAGAAAAAAATGATTTACTTACACGAAGCAGCTCACCATTAGTAATGGCCCCAGTGGTTTGAAGGGTGGATTGAGCTGATTTATCCAATATATAGATCACTCAACTGGCTTTGATGGCACTTTTCCGTTGGATAATAATCTATACATTGGATATCGCTGTCCACCCTCAGAACAACCGAGGCCTGGAGGTAGAAAGAACTTTGAAAACTTGGGTCTCAATTGGACTTCGTTAAAAAGAACAGCCCTTAAAATTTTTAATTTGAAACAAGCAGCGTGTCAATTATTACTTTTTTGCTTATTTTATAGCTCCGCTCATATTTTAACGAATAATTTAAATCAGTGATTACCATTTTCTGATGACTTACAAAGATCAGTCTCGGAGAGTGTTATCCACAAGCCCAAATAACGCTCTTCTCGATCAGATATTTTTTCACATTATGCTCGTCCTCGGTACAGTGAGCCTAAGTTCATTGGCGTACATTCTTCGGTTATCCTTGCAGGTACAGTCTAAAGATCGGCTAGACGCAAGAACAGTTTCACTTCCAATCATTAAAAGAGTTTGATACTTACGCTATGTTTAACTTGCACAAGCAATTGACGGAGCTGCAGTTTCGATTGGTGTAAATCTGTGAGTGTGCAAATAGAAGGGTCTAAAACAGTCATCAACGATTCCAGCAGCAGAGAATTACTTCAAATTGGGTAGGCCTCAAAATCCATTTCAATTTCGTGGTGCTTCCATAATGACAACAAGATCGTTAAATCAGACATAGTTTCCTGCTACAAGTAAAGGTTACGTTTATACAAACGTTAGCCGTGCAGCACTTATATTTTAAACAGAGTTAACTGAATAGAGTGTAATGTGAAGTGCTAGGTTTCTATCCGATATGAACCATGTGAGTGTTAGCCCTACTGATGGAAAATGGGCCCACACAAGGACAGAGAAAACCTCTGACCAGGGTGGGAATTAACATCTTCAGTTCCCACGTTTGCTTAAAATTAAGTTCTCTCGCAGAACCCTGTACTACTTCAAATACAACTAGAACCTAGAACTAGACATTAAAATTTTTAACAATGACAGCGAAGATGAACTCTGAGCTTCCGGGTGTTGCGATCCGGTGTCATTCATGTGGTTAAATTTTGATTTTGTTCCCAAAATTGAAATGCATTCGATTTATAATGAGGCTTGAAGTTTAATTACAAATTAGTAAGTTAAAAACGTATTTCATCAACATTGGTGTAGCTCATTTTCGAAAGGTTTTTAATTTTTAGCCCGCTTATATAAGCCACCACGGATCATGATAAGCCTGTCCGTTTATAAGCCCACCCAAAACCCCTTTCGAAGTTGTATAAGCCCAGGGCTTATAACCGGAATTTTACGGTATATAGAAGAGACATGGTATGTACACAAAGTGTACAGTGGCCCAATAGGCAGGAGATTTCGAGTTTGCCACAGACCTCTTGACGGTAGCCAGAGAGTCCAAGATATCTATATATTTTCGTGAATAGACCAATGAAAAAAAAATTAAGCTCCGCTTCGAGGTACAAATGATATCAAAATAAAGATCCAATGTGCGTTTTGTACTGAAAATATCTTCCAAACATAGCATACAGACATATTTAACCCACATACCTCGGAAATCTTCTCGTCGTTTTGAATGTATGAAATCTGTCCTTCCTTTGGACCACTGAGAACCAAACTGAAGTGTTCCGTCAATCGCAGGTCAAGTTTTTCCGACAATGACCTAAATATCTCCTGCAAAAAAGGAAGTGAATTTTTTTTTATTTTTTACTGAGGATCCCCAAGACACCATTAAAAAAAATACCATCTCTTCATGTCATCTACCGGGGTTAACAATTTCCATGTCAGCCATTCATTTCAGTAGCGGGAATGCACGGTTTCGACATTTTCAGTCCTGGAAGTGTGGCAGGACAATTGCCACCTAAACCTAGTTTAATAACCTGGCTCCCACGATTCTCGTATAGTTCAGTCGTGGTGGGGCATCCGAACTACTAGTCGGAATAATTATTGTATCTAATAGCTATGTATTTCGCTATATATTTCGCTTACAACTTTTTATCATAATCTTATACTGTAGTAATTATGATAATATCGTTGCAATATTGTAATCTTTCAGTTTTTAATGTTTAATGTTTATTTATTACTAATACCCGCTAAGATTAGCCAATGCTATACGCGGGTTGTGTAAATTGTCTTTATATATTTGATGGAAATAAAGTAATGATATTAATGACAATTGCCTGTTGGTGCCTAAATCACGAACCTCAGCAGTTGTGTTGCAATCGTATCGGAAGGAACGCGTCTGACCATTCTCCAGGAAAACCCTCAAGACATTCGGGATCAGTGGCACCGACGACTGTAGAAAAACAACCAGAATGAAAATCACAATAATTTGCAAGATATGGTGTGCAGCCGAAGCCGCTTTTAACAGGAAAACACATTGATTTCAGTTCCCATGTGACAAACAAGGAAAACCCATTCCTCACATCCTACAGTTTCGACGTTATCTATGATTGGCAATGTAGTTTCAATCACGTGATCAGCTGGCATGTTTTTTACAGAAACAAAAGAAAAACTTTTCATAAAGATAGAACTCAAATTCCTACGTAGATGATTAGTGTAGGGCAATAACATGACTGTCGTTTCTTTTTTTGTGAACACCAAAAGCGGGCCTCTGTGACGTCAGACACTTATAACATCTTGTGTGCTGGATCATTGTATCTTGATTAACGAGTGTCAAGAAAATTGAGAAAGTTCATTCAAAAGAAGATAAACGGGTTAGTAACTGAAGGTGGTTACGCATTCCAGATCTTTGGACCTTCATTAAGTATAGCGAACTTCTTATGTACCGTACGTTCGACAAACATGAAATCAAAAGAGATCTGAAGCTCTAGTATCATCATTATAATTTGACAATTTGTCACGCAAATGATGATGATAAGAAACCATAACTGTTGCTGTAAAAAGGAAATTCATTTTCAAAATATGGAAGACCTTTAACAGTGGGTTGTTGTGGCGCACGTCCATAGAGCATGTGAGATCAAACGATTAAGTGTATCATCCTCCCAGCATAACAGTGTGACTAATGTAAAGAGGAGCCTATGGTTATGGGATCCTGGTTTAAACTAATTAAATTCAGTAGTGGCGAGAAAGCAAAGCCCCTTTGTCTCCATTTTAAAAGTGACTTAACGTGTCAAAAAATATACAAAATATCAATTCGGGAAAAAAGTACGATTTCACAGGCGTTAGTATTTTACAAAACGTACTCTTCGGATGGGTTCCATCGGACCAATAACCTGAACCAATGCAGGCTCATCTGCAAAACGCACGGATACTGGGGTTGATCTTCGACGTTGCCTTGTAGTTCTACTCATAAGAGATGACTTGTGGTTACGCTAAAGGAAGAGAACGGAATTGATTAAAGATCCAACTAGGCGGACATGATAACAGTACCAGTAGCCAGGTTGCTGCATGCAGGTAAGGATGGAATATGACAAATAAAAAATAATAATCTTGCCTGCTTTTTAGCGTCTTGAACATCCTCGCTAGCAACTACTTCCATCTCAATGCGAACAGAGGCAGCCCTTCAGAAACACATTTGGGTCAATCCGACAAAATCGTAATATAGTATTCTCACAGAGTTATTATTATAAGATTGCGGAGAGGATACCTTTCGTTGGATTCCTCAATCCAAGTTTCACCGAAATGAAATGTGCTTTCTCTTTAAAAAATCTTTAAATGCACGCCGTGAATAAAGCTCCAAAGAGATAAATACATGCAGAAATTCTGTTGAAGGCTCTTACAAGTTTCTTTCCACTGAGAAAACGTTTCCAATAAAAGTAACGTCGACGGTAGGGCCTAATCACAGAGGATGTGAAGGGGCTAGTGGTGGCGATCACCCCCCCCCCCCCCCCCCTCCTCTCCCCTCGGGCAAAGCTGTTTAATCAAAGGGTTACCCCTGGGAATATATCGTTATTTATGAAACAGAATGAGGTGGATGAACAGGAGTTGGTAGTTTAACCTTTCAAATTAAGGAATATTTCTTTCCCTGTATCGTGATTCTACAATATTTCATAGCTCTATAAACAATCACACATGTCCAGCCTTGGCAGTTGGGTTTAAATCTACTCTCTGAAAACACCTAGGTAATTTATTCTGATTATCTCTTAACAGAACGAAACATGTGTCCATGTTCTATGAACGAAATGGTGTATGAAATGAATCATTTACTGAACTGCGGATATGAAATCAAGTAAAGCTATGATCCTCGTAGTTATGGACGCAATTTTAGCAATTGCGTAGAGAAGCCAGAAAAATTCAGGACTTCAACAGGACTTCGCGATACCGGTGCGACGCTATGAGCAGCTCCCAACGACAGTGGCTTCAGAGCTAACTGCGAGGATCACAGCTTTACTTAATAGGTTTTATTCTGTGTGAACTCGGGGTAGGCCTCCATGATCTAGATCGTGTGTAGTAGTGTTGGCAGTTCAAACAGTAACAGAGCAGAACACCTCTGCTGATGTTTTGATTGAAAGTTACTGAGACACTAGGCGGGTTCATACTAGGGACGTAAGTAGGTTTTAAGAATGCCCTAGTTCTACTTTTAATGTAAACGGGACTTATTTTAGTTCAAGTACCCACTTTGTAACGTTAGAAACGAGGTTTTCTCAGAAAAGCCGAAGTACGGGCTCAAGTCTAGTTTTATCCCCCTTAAATGCGTACTAGAGGAGATAATTATATAAAGGGCTCAAGCGAGTCTCAAGTTGACTTGAGTTTCTGTCGCACTTATGACCTACTTGGACTCTCGTATAAACTCGCCTATTAAAAATTTAACCATGCATCAAGCTTCATCCACTATACTTAATGAGGTTAATGACGTCAGCTTGGGGAAAATCCCGCACATCTTTCCCGTTGACCTTTAGGATCTGATCATTGGCAAAAAGCTTTTCATGGGACGGTCCATCTGCAAGTTAACAGTACGACTTTGGTCAAGGGTCAATTCTTTTACTCAAATTAAAAAAGCTCATCGCGTTTTCTTTCATTAGTGTCTAGTTTTCTTATGTTCTTCCTTTCGTTATTAGTATTCCTGGTGTTTAAAACTTCCCTTTTCGTTAAGTACTAAAAACGTCAACCATGAGAAAAACGGTTGCAACTCTTGTTCAGTCTAAGAATGACATCATACATCACTTTAAAATTTCGCAACTTAGTGGCCTCTCACGAAGGTTTTGTATATGGTTATAATTCTCAGACTCCGAAATTCACTAGAAACTAGAATTATGCTCACGAGTGCTAAGTGATCTTGGGTGTCTTCCGTCTTCGAATGATTCTAAGGTTAAGGAGCGACATCCATCAAGTTGTTGGTTGTCTCTCGATAAACGAGGAAGACTTTACGTTGCGCTCCAAAACAATGTACATGTACTAAACTAAAATAATGTCAGCGGTGTGAACGCATGTGACTGCGTGGTCCAAATGCGGAGGCACAGATTCGATTGCAGATTTCGAATGGAATCCCTTCTGTTGGTGGGGCCGATGACGCAGCTCTGTGTCGACGCTCACGGGCTGCTGCAAGGCGTTGTCGGCGGTCTTTTTCAAAGTTGTTAGCAGCACTTCTTATTGTCACTCGCCAGCCCGATCTGTCCGGATGTCTCAGATGTTTCCAGTTCCTTGGGATGAACACCTGCCCATTTGAGGTTGGTTTTCAAATTGTCCTTGTACCTCTTCTTTGGACGGCCCTGTTTACGGTGGCCCGACACCAACTCACCATAGAAGAGCTGGCGTGGGATCCGAGTTTCATCCTTCCGGATCACGTGGCCAGTCCAGCGTAGTTGTGCCTGAAGGATTTTAGCTTCAATGCTGGTAGAATTGGCTCTGTCAAGGACTTCTTGATTTGTGACCCGATCCTGCCACCGTATCCGCATAATTGATCGTAATGATCGTGTATGGAACTGTTCCAGCTGTTTAACATGTCTGCGGTACAGAGTCCATGTTTCACAGCCGTAGAGCAGTGAAGAAATAACTACAGCGTTGTAAACTTTGAGCTTAGTTGCCAGGCGAAGGCCTTTGTGCTGTAGGACCTTGGTGCGGAGTCTGCCAAGTACCTGGTTTGCTTTCTGTATCCTGGTTGTGATTTCTTTATCCAAAGAGCCATCATTGGAGATGATGCTGCCCAGGTATCTAAACGACTCGACGTTCTTCAGTTGTGTGTCGTCGATAGTGATAGAAGGTTGCTGAGGAGAGCTTGCAGGCGCAGGCTGAAGGAGAACCTCGGTCTTACTGAGACTGATTGTCAGGCCGAACAACTTTGCAGCTTCCGAGAACTTGTCAGTGATTACCTGCAGATGGTTTTCCTTATGGGCCATCAAGGCACAATCATCAGCGAACAGCGCCTCAATTAGGAGTCTCTCCAGTGTCTTCGTTCTCGCTGAGAGGCGTCTCAGATCAAACAGTGAACCGTCCAAGCGGTATCTGATGTAAATACCAAATTCCAGGTCTTTAGTAGCGTGAAGTAACACCTGGGTAAAGAACAGGTTGAAAAGCACTGGTGCGAGCACGCAGCCTTGTTTTACGCCATTTGTGATGCCGAATCTCTCAGAGGGTTCACCGTCTACTATCACTTCTCCTGTCATGTCGTCATGGAATTGTTGGATGAGCTTAACGAATTTTGCCGGACAGCCGAGTTTTCCGAGAATGACCCATAGTGCCTCGCGGTTGACAGTGTCAAAAGCTTTAGTGAGATCTATAAAGACCGCGTAGAGGCTCATGTTCTGCTCAATGCATTTCTCTTGGATCTGTCTAACTGCAAAGACCATATCAACAGTGCTTCGATTACGGCGGAAACCACACTGTGACTCCGGAAGGTTCTTTTCTGCAATCGAAGGGATAACTCTATTCAACATAATGCGTGCTAGAATTTTTCCAGCAATGGAAAGAAGGGAGATGCCTCTGTGGTTCCCACAGTCTGCTCTTAGTCCTTTGTTCTTGAAAAGGGAGACGATAGAAGCGTCGCGGAGGTCAGCTGGCATTTCCTCCTCTTCCCAAATGCTAACGAGAATGCTATGGAAAGCCTGGAGAGCCTCATTGCTAAGTGCCTTATATACTTCTGCTGGGATTCCGTCCCTTCCTGGTGCTTTGCCACTGCTCATCTGTCTTATGGCCTTTTGGACTTCTTCCATGGAGGCAGTGTTGTCGAGTTCTTCAAGGACTGGTCTCTGAGGAATATGGTCAAGTACTGTGTGGTCAACCGAGGATGGACGGTTCAGGAGCTGGCTGAAGTGCTCCTTCCATCTTTCTCTGATCGCAGCCCTGTCTTTGATTAGTGTTACTCCGTCAGCTGAAAGCAGAGGGGTAGAGCGAGATTTTAGAGGGCCATACACTGATTTGATGGAATTATAGAATTGCTTTGAGTTGTTAGAGTCAGCGAAGGCTTGAATCTCATCGGCTTTCTTCTCCCACCACTGGTCATGTATCCTACGTATTTCCCTTTGGGCCAAAGACTGGTACGACTTGAATCTCTCCTTCTTCGCTGAGGAACCCAGATCATTTTGCCACTCCATAAATGCTTTGTTCTTCTTGGTCAGCAGATCTTCAATGGCACTGTCGTTCTTATCAAACCAGTCCTGATGGTTACGGCTATTTAAGCCCAGAACTGACTTTGCTGTTTCTGTCACCGTGTCTCTGAATTGGTTCCATTTCTGAGTTGGATCACCGAACAGTGGACCAATGGTAGCTAGCTACCATCAAGCTACCATCAAGTTACCAACGCCTTAAAGCTTAATAGCTACCAGACATCCTTCCTCCAGAACTATTTAGTTGAAACCAATGGGTTTCTTTCCATGACTATTTTGGACGCAAGAACTAGGTTACTAGTTTTGCCGTCCTGCCGTAAATCTGAGGGTTAGTGAGCTCATGCAGCGGAGAATCGTTTGTAGCAACAATGTTGAACATGCCCAAAAATCTATCTTGACTCTGCAAGTGACATTTTTACCAAACCTAAAGATCATGTACCGAGGGAACAACTAATTCACTCTTTACTTCATAACATGCAATGATTTTGACGTTTACATCGGACAAACGAAACGCCAGCTTGATACAAGTACCAAAAAGCAGTAGGAAAACTCCCCCTGTCGGATGGGCATACCCCACGTTAAACTTTGGCATAGGTTTTCTAAGACACTTTTATTTGAATGTACTTAGAGTCTGCATATTCACGGTTACATGAGCAAATACTGAAATTTTTGCACAGGTTGAAACTGTCATCAGATAGTGGTCTATATGATTGGATAAATTTATCGGGGCCTTTGAACATATGTGGAATGGTTGCATTGTGAGCCTGAATTTGCCACTCTTAGGACGCTTTCTATATGACAGACTGACTGACCGATCAGACCGGGCATTTGGATGGACTAACTCTACAACGCTTTCAAATTAACACACTTCGAGGATGATATATACTCCTCCAGAAGAATACGAAGGATTATCATGCAGCTGTACCCTCAATTTGTTGCATTTTCCTTGCAAACTGACGGGTCTGGCCGGCCAGTTCTGAAAAAAGGAGAGCGCCCTTAGTTCGTTTAATTTCCAATTCCTTCCCTCTTCCCTTTTCAAATGCAATTATCGTGGCCGTGGATTGATCATTCTGGAGACAGTTACTTATGCTTAGTTTTTTTCTCACTGTATTTTGCTTTTATTTTATTTTCCTATTTTTAAGTTCCACCCTCAAAATGCTAGTTTCTATTATAATCCGTAAAGCATAAAAGAACAGAAATAACACAGCAGGATCTTTCAATTGTCTCCACCGACTTACACTCTTCCCGCCCGTAATCTCGTCAGCGGTGCATCTAAATTGTTCATGTTACTACTAATTCCTTACTTGGTATGACAGAGCGTATTACGACTGGTTTTTCACTACCTGCGACAAATCCGAACCCTGTAAGAAATAAAGTACATAATCTAATTGTAAATGGTTGGAACCAAGGGTTAACAGACCTTGATGAAATGTGTTGGAAAGATTATCGCAGTTAGATAAGCTACTTTTAAGCAGTTGCAAGTAGGGCTGTAAAAAAGAGAGGCCAAGGCCGGGATCACCCGCGTGCAGCGGGGTCAAAGAACGCCTTCTATTAATGTACATGTATCACTTTAAATTAAAATCATGAAATAGATCCAGTAGTACTGAAAGATGGAGTTCTCGATGATGACGTGAAGAGATACCCGAAGAAAACCCGATAGCTCGTTTCAGGTGCCGAACATAAGCCCCTCGGATTACGAATTCGGCCGGAGACACAACAACTGCGTAGAGGAGAGACTCTTGGCGTTTCCGGGCAGGGAGGAACATGAAAGAACTTCGATGTTCTGGCCTCCCGAACAGTGGGGTGAAACAGAAAAGAGAGGAGGGGGAGAGGGGAAGGAAGGTGGCCAAAACATCGAAAATCCACGGCAACTCTTGCTTCCCAGGCTACAATGAGAGCAGAAATACATTTTCCGTTTCTTGGAGTCTTTTTTCCATACCTATATTTGCATCTCTAATAACTTCAATCCATCTGGTTTGTGAAGGAGTCTGAGGGGAGTGAAACAAAAGATGTAAGACTGATGCTTACGACAGTGAAGTTATAGATTTACAAGAAACATTCCGAAAAAGTTGGTGAGTAGCTCAGAAAAATTTTAAGCTTTGGGCTAATAACTCCGACCTACTGCTTTTTTGATAGGTGGTGCCTACTTCGCTCATGATCAGAAGACAAGCAGTCATTATACACCAGATCAATTTAAAGCAGTACGTTCCCATGTTCCCATGTTTCGGCGAATCTTGCCGTGAAACATTAATTCTATTAACAATATTTTAAGCATGGCTTGGATCACCATCTGGCAAAATTTGACATTTTATGAAAGTTACAATACCGACCACATCGTGCGAAAGGATCTAGAGGGAAAAGGTAACGTATCAGTGGGTATAGGGCTACATAACTAGTGCAAGGCGTTTCAAGGGTTCAAATTAGACTTACCATTGGAAAATCATGGTCTACTTGATCTGCTTCTGATCTAGGATCCTCTCTGGTTGTCGTCCTAGTGACATGACTTATTCGACAAAGGAAGGAAAAGATCTAATAAGTTTACCAATTAATACGTCCTGGAATATCTACATTGATCTTTTTTCACCTGTATTTTTCTATCGTTTGTGTAATGGAAAGGAAAGGAACTTTATTAAGTGTCTGGTCGTTCCAGTGCTGGAGCACTAATTGGGGACACTGTAAACTAAAATCAACAATTAACACAAATCAAGTCAAATGTTGGTTTTTGAGGAGAGGGGAAAAACGGATTAATGGGTTAATGGGGACGAACAGAACAGAATGTAGAACTTGACAATATCGGCAGACAGCACCCAATCATAAGAAACGTCGTTTGCGCTTAATTCTTATAATTGATTTTATTTAATTATTATTTGATCTTCGCGCGTATGATAAACAATATCGATCAAGGTATTGAAAACCATTTTACATTTAACCAACTACTGCTGTATAGTGTATAGGCAAAAAAAATATACCATGATTGCAGTAATTAATTACTGAGAGACTTCGCGATCTCCTGAAACAGCATGATTGTAATCCTATTTTATCCACGAAATCTGTTGTGATTGCAATTGAATAACAGAAGGCCAGAATGCTTATTTCGAGATCTCGTCCATGTTCGTATTTTCTAATAGCTTTAGCACCCACTACAGATATGTAGGTTCCCCAATCCAGAGTATACTGTGATACTATGGTGAAGCGGACAGCAATTTTCACTTTCCGAAACGAGCTTAATTTAAGATTCGGCATTTTTAACAAGCTAACGAAATCTAAATTGCGTCTTAGTATTCTTCTTTGCGGGAAAGCAATATCCCTCTATCGATAATACATCTCTAAAAACCTCAATGTATATATTGTTTACAACCATACACCTGCAGCCCTTAAACGGCGATTTTAGCCATGAGTGCCGAGTTTCATCTAGAACAAAGCTGTATCGGATTTAGTTTACTTGACGACATTTCATGCATAAATATAGATAATTGATTTCAATTTTTGCAGTTGATTGCTTACTTGATGTAGTATGTCTTGTTTTGGCCATCCAGTGCCGCTTCCCAAGCGTATGGAAGACCTAATTTGCTCATCCACAGCTCTGGCGGCGGAAACCAATGCGTTGACCTCGTTCGCTTGCTGAATATGTAAGATAATGACAGAGCTAGCACATGTCAATATTTTGCAGGGTGTAAATACACATTGCATTAAAATCATCGACATGGTTTTTTGCATTGGTCCAATGAAGTGTGTCTGCTAACAAACCCAGGTGTGCAAACTGTATTTGTTCGTTGAATGGACAGCTTAGATAAGCGACAGTAAATCCGCGGCAAAAGTGATTCTTGCATATGAAATACAGTGAAGAACCGAGTAAAAACTGCTAAGGCGGAAACTAACTCGATCAGATCTTCAAAACGCACCGTCTGTATCACACGATACGTCATGAATTAAGATTGTAAATACAAGTAAAAATCGAAATGAATTCTAAAAAGCCAATTTCTGTAACAAAATTTTTTTTTAAAAATTCAATACCGGGATGCAAAATTATGAGCGTAAGAATTGTGCAAACCTCTGGATACAATAAGAATTGTAAACACTGCGCTTCCAAAGCCTGTAAGAAATCTGGCAACAAAATACCAAACAGTGACTGCAAAATTTACTCACTTTGAGAAATAGACTCTTTGGTCGGCTGTTGTGGACACCTTCCATTCAGGAGACAATTGATCGCTGATGAAAAGAAGGGTTGAAGCATCCCTTCTCCTAGCGACCGTATCACTTTCAGAAGCCATTGGTCTAACGTAACCAAAAAAGTGTGGAGCCCCCACTGATTTAGCAGAATAGAGGCATGATCGCTTTCAAAGAAATTCAAATTTCTCGTTCATGGTGGGTATATTAGGCCCATAAATCTCGGTTCGTAATCTACGTCTCATGTTGATTGTTCAGAGAGCAGTGGGCTCGTCGAAATTTTATTATTGAAAGTTAGAGCGAGACCGCTGACTCACAAGCTAAATTTTTGATGGTTAGTTTCAAAATATCCACCTGTAAAGCAAACTTTATTGCTCTACACAGCACAATTTCCCACAATATTATGTTTTAAACACTTAAAAACAATGCTAAAATATATAAACTTTGAATTAATCAAAAGATCTTAAATTATATGTGATCAAAACAAAGATATTACGAAAGCGAAGTTGCGGTTCTTTAAGTGCTTAACATCCTGATTTGATTCTGGATTTCCTGAATATGCATCTGATTTAAACGACAAATGGGTAAGGAGTACCTATGATTATTACCTCTCTTGGCAGATTTTGCAATCCTTAAAGAGCATACACCCGTGTTCTCTTATGCTGGAGTAAATTATTTTTTGGAGATAAAATAATGTGAAATAAAGATGAAACTGAATTTCCGATTTTGCTGACATTATTTACTGGTTAATAATCTGAGAGACAAACACAAAATATGGCTTTGAGCACGTTTGTGTGATAATTTTGGCAAATCAGACTTAAAGTTAAATATTCAAATATTATTTAATTTATTCAAAGCGATTGTAATAATTCTACGTCGACTCATGTTGATTATTTAGGGTATGGATTGAATTATGAAGAGCAGGATGATTCTACCTTGCTTTAGTGTTGAGAGAATTTTTATTCACTCAGAAAGTAAACTGGCCTTTTTCTAATGATAAAAAACAAAATATGCTGCGATCTCTGATAACACCGGACGCAAGACGCCTGACTGACCGCATGCTAACGAGCAAGCACAGTCTATTGTAATAGTTATTCATGTTGCCCACACTGTGGGTTGCTCGATGGTCATTCTTCTTCATTTTGACCTTGGCTGGTGTCAATTTGCACATTAATGACGGGCGAGTTCAGGAATTAGAAAAGAATAACCAGGAACCTAATTATTGGCTTTGAAGGGTGAATTATATCGGTTAAAGACAAAAGACTAACAATACCTCTTCATGACAAATGGCAAAACGTGTTAAAAAATATAAGCGCTCTTTCCGAGATGTGTCAGATATTTTGTCTCAAAAAGCAAATATAGGTGTCCTGGTGGGTTAAATTTGGATTTAGGGTAAGTAAGACCTATTTTTAAAATGGTTCTAAACAGACACCTATTGTGGCCATCCTATGGCTTATCATCTCCACATCCGTTTAATACCAGGGTTAAGAAGCGCTCAATGGACGTAATTTTCAATTAATCCCGAGTAAAACAGTTATTATCATGATACAGGAAAAAACTTTCCAGCTGCTGAATTTGTGGGTTTGATAAGCCTTATCAACCTAAGACATCCATAACACACTGGGGTTAATCACTCAGTTGTTTGATGACTTTGATATTATTCAT
>OX421450.1:17018642-17021142 GCA_949126865.1 Montipora capitata | reverse complement strand
TTAAGATCTACATTTCCTGCATAATCACACATCGGGGCAAAAATATCTTTAATTAGTAGGCACCGTCCTTAATCGGCTTTCTGAGAAGCCCAGCTGATTAAGTAAGATGATTGGATGTCGTCGCCTATCATCCTAAAATTGACGAATCTCAAAACAGCGAATGTTGTGATTGGACAAAACGAAAGCTAATGCATTGCAAGCTTCGGGGTTGGAAGTTCTCTCTGTTTAGACATAATCGCATAAGAGAAATCTGAGAGGGACTTTGACATGCGACCTCCACTTCATTTTTCATTCAAGTTGTCCTTAATATTTTTTTGCTCGCAGAAGTTAAGAATAAGATAAGAGTGGCTGGGAATTATCCTTTTATCCTCGAAGGTGAGTCTTGTGAGGCTGTTTATTCCAACCTTGTTATCAACGGGGAGGTTAAGAGCATGTCCTTAAAACATTTCCCATACTTTGGGAACCTTATAACTTTTTCCACCGAAAACTTCACATTGACAGGCCGCAAGTCTTAGAGATTCGACATAAAAGCGGCGCGGATGAAAAAGTCTAAAAAAATCTCACATCTCAAGAGTGTTTGGAGTCTTTACATGTAGTAAACTTGTCAAATCGTTTAATCCTTTAACAACGTTTCAAAAGCTTAACCTACTCAAGTTTTGGGTTACATTGAGGTGTTTGGTATAGTTTCTTTTTTTTGAGGAAGAAGAATTTGTACAACCCCATTTTTTCCTAAGTAGATGATCATATTTCTCCACTGAATACTTTTTACATCGAAGGTGGTATACTTTTCTTCCTAACATGTGTAAAAACCAAATTCTAAAGCAACGCAGTCGTGCTTTTACTTGAAGGGTATTTTTCTCTGTCCACTAAATTTTTCATGAATGATAAATGTTATCATATCAGTATTTTTGTCTTTTGGGGTTATGCCGATCGTGTACAGAAGTGCAGAGTTTATCCTAAAGAACAAAGTTGACAGGTTTAATGTTGTAGAATAGAATTTGCCCAACAATCGTCTTAAAGATCCTAGCCTTAAAAGGGACTTTTTATAGCAGGAGTATACAATAAAAGTTATGAAAGTCAAATGCAATACTATAGCACTGTTGTGGGAAGCGTAAGATAAGATTATTAGAGCCAAACAACACTGAGAATGCTGGCCGTGGTCTGAGAAAAAGTCACTCCGACATTTTTATCTGAAACAACCATTTTGAAACAAAAGAGTCTATTCCGAAAACAATCTCATGATGGTTTTATAAAATAGTGCGTCGGAACCACATTGTTCAAAACCATGAATACAACGAGGGCTACCACACTTGCTTCGCCTTAGGTATGCGCAGCAACCTAGCTATGTCAAACATGAATTAGTCGTGGTACAGAAATGAAAAACATATTAATTTTTTTAGGTTACGTCAAGCCAGCAGAAACAAATTGAGTGTGGCAACAACAGTGGAACCATTTCTTTACTCTCCGTTAACAGTTCTCCAATTGAGAGTGACTTCTAGATTGAGAGCAAAATCGTGAGTATACACAGTGAAAAGTTTCAACGAAAAGAAATTCTTTCCTCACAACTCTTTACAAACAACCTTCATGTCTGTCTTAGGTCTGATACGTAATCTTACTTGCAGTAAACCACTTTTAAAGAAAAGCTGTGCTCAGTGCAATATTTCGTTGAGGTCAATGCGGATTATTCAACCATTTGGGGCTTTTATGCATTTAAGTACATCACCAGAATGTACATGGTGAAAGTGAACACTTATGCTTCATGTATCCCTATTCCTAGATAAGTCCCTTCCCGAAAAAGTGCCATTTATATTGAATTTGCATGGTAAGCGAAAGGGATTCTCAGATTACGTTAAATTATTGCACTCGATTATTTTTGTGCATGTCGTAAGCCATGCGGCAAACTTAGGCTTTCAACGTAAACAAGTTAGGAAATTGCAAGATCATCTTGCGCTGTATTTTTTCACTGCAGATTTAGTGATATCGACCTAAGGAATAAGAATCATTAAATCCTTTTTTCGGTTATGTTTTATTAACTTAAAAGGAGTCAAGAGATTTAGTTTTGGGAAAATCATGACAAAATGAATGAAAGCCAATCAAATTTCGCGTTTGCGATTGAGTAACCTATCTCTGTGCTGCAAAATAAGATTTGTTAGATCGCTTTCTACTTTTAAGAATAAACTAATGAATATTTCACAAAACGTAAAAAGATAGTTAGATATCTCCTCCAACTATAACACTTTTAAGTGATATGTCAGTGACCACTTAAAAATTCATGATTATTACTATCAGTTTTTCTAGTTTTATAATGGTCATACATCAATCAGATGGAAAGAGTCCATTTTTGAAACCGTTGTTTATCTTATTTTCTCTGCGTAGGGGGTACATTAATCTAGAGAAATGTAAGATTACTTTCAATGACACTGGTGATTTGTCTTGGTTAGAGGACAATGCTGGGTTTAAAGTGTTTTTCTCTGACGAACCATTTTAAGAAAACCACAAG
>OX421450.1:17008642-17016142 GCA_949126865.1 Montipora capitata | reverse complement strand
TACATGCATCATTGTGTAACATTGTTAGTAGGGACTGTTGCAATTCTGGGGAAAAAAAAAAGTATTCTTTAAAGAACAGATAGCCCTTCTTGTGTTAATAGTCTCAGGGACATGGCGCCAATGTATCTGCAGGATCTTTTGCAAGTCAACACCCCGGAGCTACTCCCTACGCATTGATGCCCTTGGTCTTCTCTCGGTTCCTCACACCTACATGGTGCAAGACCTTTGGAGACCGGGCATTTCATGTTGCAGTTCCCAGATTCTGGAACAGCCGTCCTCTTGCTTTCACAGAGAGTGACTCTATTAATAATTTTAAAAGGAACTTCAAAACGCCAACATGGCAAGAGTTTGCTTTCTAAGGATTCTGGGTAGATTTTGGTTCTAGACCCTTAGTCCAAATTCTGGATCCAACATGTTGCATTCGTTTGGTCACCTCTTTCGACACTTTTCAGCAGCGTCCAACAATGTTGGATGATGTTGGATCCGTTTGGCCAGGCCTACATGGGTTAATGAAAAGATACTGGAAATACTTACACACAGAGACACCAGTTTAACTCGAAAATTTAAAAAACTTGGCCCAATTTTATAATGGCTAAAAAAAATAATGCTCCATGGAATAAGGAGTCCCGGATTTGAGCTGTACGCACGGGCGCAAGTTCGTATATGGACGCTACTCCCCTGAATACGAAGCCTTTGCTGCTAATAAAACTACTGTTTTTTTCCCTACCGTAGGACATTCATCAGTGGACATAACAAATGCACGGAAAACTGCAGTTTGTATTTTTAATTGTGGTTTTCTGTTTGGCCCCTGTCAACTCCGATTCATTTGGACATCAAAACAAGACGTCTTCCAAGTAAGCCACTCATCTTAGCCATACGACCAAGTAATTACTTGTAAATTACTGTACTTTCTTTACTAAACTTCCCAGGGTGTACGATCTCTAGAGTTACTATAGACGCTTCTATTGTTTTGAACACCACCAAAACACTTGATGATTTATGAAACGTTAAACCCAGCTGTGCAAAAGTAGTAATTTGCAGACTACTATGAAACAGATCTTAGAGTGAATCACCTAATGTGGGAGGCCGCGAATCGGAACAGGCATTTGCGAGGCAGTTTATAATAAACGTACCGGCATTTCATAGCACTAGCTGTTTGTCAATCATAGATGCACACAATTGAAGTATTGGGTGAAAGCCTTACTCCCCAGGTATGATTCCTCGTCAAAGGATATATGCAGTCCCCAAAAAGGTTTCACTTATTGTGAAAGAGAGGAGACAAAAAGCTTCTATACCTTGTAACGCCTATAACTTGAAAATATACGGGAGATTCGGTTGAAAAATATTCAAATCCTAGCACTACTTGAATTGTTTCTCAGATTTAATTCCTCAAAAAAAAATTTGAGACGTACGCTGTTCATTCCCGGTGGACACTTGTAGTAGCCTTGTCTTGCTCTTCCCTGTTGCAAAGGATTACCCGAGACTGAGAGTTCACGTCAGTACTCAATAATGGAAGCATGTGTAATCAACACACCAAAAAAGATGCAAAATCCCAAGGAAAACACACAAACAAAGACCCATCTCCATCAAAAAAGATCGCTATTATATACGGCGTTCGCTATCCGTACAAAAGAGACTTCAAATCCATCTCTGTCACTGTTTAAGGCCTAAATTGGAATAGCCCGTGGATTAAATTACCATCTTTCTCGCAGTGTATCACAAGTGGATATCAACGACGAGGAACGTCTGCTTGCGATGATATTGAACCAGATCCAACAAAAGTCTGACAGCAGATTGAGACCCAAAATAGGCCGTATGTATCTTGTTTTTCATTTTCTATGTAGTTGTTTAGTAGTCCTTCTCGTCTCTGCCACAGATGTTCTCAGACCACATATTCTTTCGTTGTACCCCATCAAACAAGATATTGGCGTGGATGAGAGTTTCATCAGAGCATGTTTGCTTCGATTTTCTCATGAAGGTTGTGCTGTCAAAAGCGCCATTTAAGGAATCGAGGCGAAATGTTGACTGTGCATCAAACCGTTCATCTTTGACGTATTTTACCCAGGAAAGAAATCCGTTTAAGCCAATTTCTGGGGAATAAAACATCTTTTAAGTTTGCAAATTCATCTTTATGACCGCTTCATTATGTAATTCTATAGGAGAACCTATTAAAGTGAGAACGGACATGTTCATTTTGGACCTTGGCTACATCAGCGAGGCTAACATGGTGAGTCCCATTATCTTTGTAATTTTTACTAATTTGACCGATATCTGATATTTATTCATCAGGCCACTAAATTAAAAAATTACACATTTTTTCTTGTCGTTCAAAGGAATTTCGAGCCAGCTTTTTTTTTCGCATGTATTGGCAAGATGAGCGTCTCTCTTATAACAACACGGGGTATACGAAAAGGCTCGCTCTCAACGCGAAGATGGTTCAGCACATGTGGATACCTGACATTTACTTCGTAAACGAGAAGTCGGGAATCAAGCACGATCTCACCAAAGAAAATGAAGTGGTTAGGCTGTGGCCAGACGGAAGGGTATTCCATAGTATGAGGTACTAACGTCTATGTTGTGACATTTATTCGGTGCAAGAGTTGTCCTGGAAATTAGCTCAACAAACCGGGTCTCTAAGCCTCAGAAAAGTGCGATAAGTTCCTTCCTTTGGTTTAATCTGAAAAAGTGCTAATCAAAGCTCAAAGCAATGGTAGGGAGTAAGGAACTGGAAAAAAGGAAATAATAGTAAAAAAGTAAGTTCTTGGCTTTGCCTCGTTTCCATTGATGGTTGAATTGATTCTTATTGTCCAGACAATATGATTGGTTATCAGTGTACTTCAAAAACGTGGAAATGAGATATGATGCCTGAGAGACATGTATGAAATTTATGATGGTGGTGGTTCGAGTTTTAACATCCTGTGAACCAATCAGACCTGCATTTCTTTCTTTTAACGGAAAGTTTCATTGGATCTGGTTTCTTTCCCTTTTTTAGAATATCTATGACTGCATCTTGTCCAATGCGTCTACATAACTATCCACTGGACAAACAAATTTGTAGCATGGCGTTCGAAAGCTGTAAGTAGCAAATATTATTTAGTATATACTGAACAAATGATTAAGTTTATGCCGGGTTTCTTTTAAGCAACAAGCACAGCTTATATATTTGCATTTGTAATGATTGAATTTTTCGGACGTTATTAGCATAGTATATTTTTCCTCCGAAAAGCCATTGTTGGTGTTACAACTTTATATGAAAATATTTTATTTCGTTTCGGAACATGGGCGCTGATCGCCTAACAGAATAAAGTCTATTTTAACATTCGTCAATTCATGATGCTGATGGCCCTGCCCTTTTCAAAATGTCATTCCTTCCACCTTAGGCCAGTTTTAAACGTCGTGCTACTGCCATGTCGAACTTAAATGAATTTGGCCCGGCAGTGGCACGACCACAGCACGGGAGTGGTTTCAAACGTCGAAATTAATTTCAAAATCAAAGCCAGAACCGATTAAAAAAACCTTCCATCCAGCGGTTTCACATACCGGACAGCAGCTTAATTGAATAAAGGAAGGTCGAAAGAAGTTTGCTTTAATGAAGGCGATTTTAAACGCCAGAAGGCATGTACAACTGATACAACAGTCCACGTTACGTCATGTTATTGCAAGTTGAGGATCAGCTCTCAAAGTGCATGTGTTCATTTATTCTTCTTCTGGTTTCCTTTCACGAGACTCAGCAGGTTGCTGTGGCACGATCGTGCCGGCGTCTGCAAGGAAACTTTGGCTGGTGGAACACCGTTTTGAACACGTACAGCCGGTGAGAGCAGATTCAAAAGAACGTTCGCGTCCCAAAGTCAACTTTCTGGTTGTTCCTGCTCTGATCCACTCGAATTTATCTCCGTAGATCAGATGATGTCGAATCAGTTTATCACAGATACTGGCAATTTCTGAATGGTTGATTTTTTCGACGTCTTCTTCGTCATCAGCATTCTCGAGTATAGCTGGAGTCGCAGTCGAATCACCCAAACTTCTGCGCGACGCCATTTTGTTTTTCATTTTACAACTGGGGCGGATCCGTACAAATTATATGAATTTAGTTCTGAGCGACAATAACACGCCGTTTGAAACCAAGTCAAGCTACTGCAGAGCGGCACGACAGGGTCTGCCGTGCTAAGCAGTCGTGCCGAACTGAATTGTCTCAAACCAAGAGTCCATTACCTAAGAAAAGTGTCTATTTTTAAACCAAATTTTATCGCGATAATAAGCTTTATATTAATTAGTCCAACTCGGCAACTGAGTGTTTTCTCTGATTCAAATCTCCCGGGGTTAAGATTCTTTGTGAAGACGCCAGTAAATGTATTATTACATTAGCGTACATCCTTCATTATAACCCACCGTTTAATTTCTGCGGCTTGTCATCGGATAAAACTGATCACGTGGTATAAATCGGACGAAATTTCACATTCGCCCTCGAAGCTTCGCTTCTCGGCCAACCATTCATTTTTGGGACAATCTTTCAGCCTTGAGCATTATCCTCCGATATACCAGCCTGCGCAAGGGTTTAGTTACTAATTATTATTCAACACATTGTGACAATGTCCAAATATGGTCATAGCGCGCTCAATATTGGTCGTGCGTACTCAACGTATATCCTGCGATATACGTAGTTTTGTTTGTCACAGAGAAAAATGGTAGTTTTGCCAGCTTTTCTTTTCAATAAACGTAGAAAATTGTGCTTTGTCTTCAATGTGTTGAATCATAAAACAATTATCCTGCTCAATCTTGCGGAATATCGCCTGATTTCAGCCAACTCGGCCTACGGCCTCGTCGGCTAAGTATCAGGCGATATTCTGCAAGATTGAGCAGGATAATTGTTAAATATTGCGACCAACTAATTCTTAAATTCCCAATACTGAAAGTTACGTCAACAATACTTTAATTACACTCAGTCTGAATAGTTTCTACCTGGAATCACATCTCCTGTTTTAACCTCCTTAACTACCGTGTCTTCTGGCTATTTGCAGTCAGCTATGAAGACACCGAGCTGCTGTTCTATTGGAGGAAAGAGGACGGCAACAAGGAAGTTGTTGTTTCAGATGAGTTAGAGATTCCTCAATTTATTCTCACAAAATATTGGACTGACTCCACCTTTGCCAATTTCACCTCAGGTAGGCTATAGAAAGCTACAAGCTTTTTCCAGCAGTGCAGATCAAATGATTGTCAGTGCAGTGAAAAAGAAAATTGAATGACAATGAATGACAATAAAATGAATGAATGAATGTCAAGGTTAAAGTCAATGAACAGAACATAGCCTTAGCACAGGAAAATTGTGGCTCATTTAAGACATTTAATCCTGTGTTTGTTAAGATCTTTTCTGCACATAGTTTTCCCGAAACCATCACAATAGGAATTTTCAATATACAACTTCTAAATACTGGTTCCAGTCGTGTCATTAATCTCTTATTGACCAGGCTTTCTCGGGCCGTACTGGGAAAATATCTGCCCTGTCAAGACCTCGGGCCGATATTCTCCCAGTACGGACCTCGGGCTTGGTCAATAAGATATATTTACTCGCTGTAATTTTAAGCTTGTAAGTAAATGACGTCACGTTTTGCTCTGAGTTTTGAACGTGAGTAATGGCGGATCGTGAAAACCAAGTAAACAGCCTTTTTCATGGATAAAAATCCAAGCTCAAATTTTTGCCAGTCAGGTGTTACGCAGACACACTTTCAAAATCTTAAGAAAAAAAGGATAGTAGGACTTTAGAGGAAGATAAATGAGGTCAAGCTCATAGGGGGCTTGACGGCCATTTTCGCTCTAAATTTTTCCTTAGAAGTGAGTTGCTTCAAGTGATATATTTTTCTTCTCTTGTCTGCATCCTCGACACCGAAAAGGGTTTACATACCAGGATTGATCAATAAAAATGAACATTATTTGGAACTCGGTCGATTTTGTTGAGCCTTGGCTAGACTCTGTTTAGATAATCGGCCCAACACTTTGATTAATTATAACATGCATGGAACTCCTCTCTTGTAACACACACATTCTCAACCACCTGAGCCAACCGGTCGGCGGTCGACTGTCATTCAAGTACCAGGGAATGGGATGTATGGGAACATGTAGTCTAACCCACAAAGATGAATAGAAAAGATGAATAGAAAAGTTAATGCAACTTACTTTATCTTTTCTTGTTGTAGGAGCCTATTCCAGGTTGATTGTAAAGTTCCAGTTTGAGCGCAGTATTGGCTTTTTCTTGATCCAGACTTACATCCCTGCCTACCTGATTGTGATGCTGAGCTGGATTTCATTTTGGATAAATCACAACTCGACACCAGGTTAGCTAGCTCAAAGTTACGGACTACGATTGAAAGTCGACTAAATAACTTCATTTAATTTCTCATTTTGAAGTTTAAAGCCGGCGATAATCCACCAAATTTTACCCTATAAAGACTTTGTTCCACAGCCCCATGGGTCATACTCATTGCGCAAAGTGTAATGGTATCAGCACTCACACTGAGGTTTCATTCTTTGACGTGATGAGACATGTCATTTTGAAACAGGTCACACAGAAAAGGCCCAGATGTCGGACACTGGAGATAACTACGTGCCATTGGTTCCTGATCACCTGGGTGACCTTTAGGTTCACACTACGTTTTGATTTGTCAAAGAAGGATCTGATGGGACTCCCGGATAAAATTGTCTCAAGGTCATTGCTTACTGAAGACCATACAACTTATGCCATTTTTATTGTTTTCTCCCTTCTTTGCAGCACGCATTGGTCTCGGAATCACTACAGTCTTGACCCTAACAACCCTGACCAACAGTGCGCGAGCGTCATTGCCCAAGGTATCTTACGTGAAGTCAATAGAGTGGTTTCTGATACTGTGTTTCTTGTACGTGTTTGCTTCCCTGGTGGAATATGCTGGTGTCTCATTTGAGATAAACAGTAAAATCAAGCGAGGCATGGCATTTCCTGCATTGCAGACCGAGTCGGATGACGGGAAGGTAAGATATTTTGTTTTCCGACGACGCGGCTTTGAGCGATTTTGGGCGCAAAGGCAAGTGAATTGCTGATAACATCCACTTCGGGGTCACACCGAGTGTGAAATGGCCACACTCCTTTTCACATCCCAGAGCCGACAACAAGCACAGAAGTGTAGAAAGTGGAATACCATCTTGAATGACCTCCCTATCTCAGTTGCAGTACGTCAAAGTAGAGAGATATACACAATCATGTTCAGCACTTCTCGAAATCCCTTTAACTGTGAGCAGTTTTTGCTTTCGTGGCCTCATACACCATTAACCTAATCGAGTGCCGACATCACGCTAATTAAGCAGGTCACATCATTTGGTTCCAGTTGTCAAACTACAACATTGGTAGTCTGAACACCACTCTTCGCGAATACTCCCCGGCTTCTTTCACATCTCATTGAATTTATCGTCGAGTGACCTAGCCTGGGATCCCCCAGTCCCCCATCTTTATCGGTCGTCTCGAGTAGAGACAGC
>OX421450.1:16998642-17001142 GCA_949126865.1 Montipora capitata | reverse complement strand
CAGGCCACATGAATGTATTATTGATTAATAACGAAAGATTTTAACAAGACTGTCCACTCATTTGGGGAAATCAAAATTGTGGAGCTACAGGAAACACGTGATAGACGAAAGGCTAAGGTCTACTCTTGAGCATCTACTCCTTTGCGCTAAAATTTCATCACTCTGCATTTTTGCTATTTTTAGACTGCTTTAGGGTTATACATCTTCGGAAACTAATTATTTCTGCATCTTTGCCACTTGCAGGCATTTTAAATTTAAAAATCAGTAAAATTGCTCCATTTGTCGAATTTCAGGACGTTTTATGGTAATTAAAGCGAAGAGAGCCAAAATGCACAGAAGATTTTATATTTCCACTCGTCAATCCCCCAAAAAACCATATAATTTCACTCAGATACATCCTTTTCATATTTTGAAATCATTATTTGCACAGAAATATTCCAATTATGCATTGAAATAGAAGGAAAACCCTATTAAAGGCAACTCTCATAAAGGCGATGCCTTTAGCTTGTGAAATAACTGATATGGCTCGCTGGGCTTAGGAACGACTCTCTAAAGTGGTACATTTGACGAATACATAGTGAATTGTTACAAAAGTCGTGGTGACAATGCAAATTTCTATGAAGAGGTTAAATGTAAAACTGCACATAAATTAAATATGTTGTATGTGAAGTATACCAAAATGACGTGAATTGAATAGCTTAACAACTTCTTCGAGGGACATCGTTTACAGTACCTCTACTCTGTATCTCACTGTTAACTACTGATGTGTAACGTGATGGAATCTCAGGATTTGCATTCAGTGCATGACGCCAGATGGCTGCTTGGTAGTTTGCACACATTGTGTGATTTCGTAGTGCATCTTGGCACGGCGGAAGACCCTGTGGCTGGCCTTGCTTCGCACAAAAGGTAATATCATCAGCCATGGCAGAAATCTCCAGATAAATGTTCCTCGTCTTCTCTTTCTTTTTGAATGGGATCCCTGCTAATAAATCCCTGCAAAAATGACAAGCCAGGATTGCCACATCAGTGTCTGGAGACTTGATTATTATGGTGGTCTCACCGTTTTCAGATGCATGATTTGCATGGAGAAGTAACCTTGTGTCAGCTTCTTCATGGTTGCTGTTTAGCTCAGTGATCTCCTCGCAAACAACCTTTCCATCATTGACAGACAACTGAAAGCACTTGTCTTCAAGAGCAAAATAGATGTTGCGATTCCCAATCCGATCCGCATAGTTGTCTCTTGATCAGAGCTCAAGGAGAATCTCGTTAACATCTTCTTGTTCTCCCAACTACTTAAGAACGTCTTCCACTGTTAGGGACACTTTTGACCACCTCCAGTTATTTTAACTTTGTCAGCTCTTACACTAACACGTTTGCTCTCTCGGGATTCTTGATAGAAACATCTGGATATCTATCTGTAACAAAATCAATGCGTCTTGCTAAGGTTGTCTAGGGAACAACTGAATGAAAAACAAAAGTCGCCAACTCTTCAAATGTCGCCTTGCCATCAACAATCAATACTGCAGTGGGTGGAATATCTTCAGCTGGTTCGACTACTTCAATCAGCGTTTGCAGTAACTTAGACTTGACAGTCTTGCAGAGGGACCCATCCGCTGT
Source organism: Montipora capitata (assembly GCA_949126865.1). Lineage (NCBI taxonomy): Eukaryota > Metazoa > Cnidaria > Anthozoa > Scleractinia > Acroporidae > Montipora > Montipora capitata. The sequence goes on along the minus strand of OX421450.1, from coordinate 16,999,525 downwards.
AGCCAGAGGCCACGAAAGAGGACCTAGGGAATACTTGAAGACTTCTCGTACACTTCTCTGGTCTGAGCAAGAACGAGAAGACCAGCAAAGAGGTCTCTGTCGGTTTTAAGCATCACTTCTTTTCCACCTATTCTAACAGATGAAATGGGCATAGAATCAAAGGTGGCCAGCTTTAGTTTCGGTATTGGAGCTGCAAGAAAAGTCCGCCTTCGGACAGCTCTTTTTTGTGGCACTGCAGGTGGTAAAGCGCATCCTGCGACTTGCCTTTGCACCACAATGCCATTAGTACAGTGAGTTGTCCCTCTCCACGATAATGTCTCTTCAAGCAGGTCGATGTTGTCCCAGTAAAATGTGTTGAAGACATAAGCACAGATAACCTTTGGTAATATTACACCATGTTTGTGTGCTTCCATGTGACTCTCAGCAACTGCCGTCTCGATCCCAAGTATCTGGTCATACGATATTTCATGACCATATCTATTCAACAAAGTGATGACTTCTTTTGAACCAGTAAGGTTTTGTACTTTCATAGGTAAGGCAACGTATTTCGGCGTTTGAGACGTTGTATAAGAGGTCTTGGGCAAGGGACAGAACAAGACGAAGGCAACTTTCGCCTACATTCACCTTCTCCTCTTCTCCTTCGCCATCCTCATAGAGGACCCAAACAAGTAAGTTGTAAACAACAGTTGGCAATCTGATGTTCTCTTCGTTAATTTTACTTGAATATGGTGGCCATGGCATGTTCAGTTCCTGACTTAAAAGGGCGACACGCACTGTCTTGGCGGCATGACACACGTGGCTCTTGAGAGATACATCCCCTGGCTCTGTGATAAACCTATCATTTTCAATGCTATGATTAAGACCACACTCAACGATCTGACTC
>OX421450.1:16933642-16988642 GCA_949126865.1 Montipora capitata | reverse complement strand
ATGACGATTTTCTTCATTTTTTTCCAGTTTTAGCTGTGTTTACCTGCACCCTTTTTGCCGTTACCTCAACTGTTCTGAATCATCTGTCTTCAGGATCAGATTAATGCCAAGACCAGTTTTAGCCCTTTACCTGCAACAGTCCTTCCACTGAATTATACATGTAATTGTACTGGCATAATAACATACCTGATTTTCTGATTTGAGCTTCAGATTTTCATCTTTTACAGCATCTACCCTTTGGGACAAATCTGAGAGGTTTTTGGATTCTAAGTTATAATAAACCAATTTACTAACCGTCCTATAAATCACACAGCAATAGGGCAATTTAGCTTAAATAATTATTGATTGATTCTCTTACCATCCAAGGTATTTTGCAACTCCAGTACTTGACTTATAAGACGATTTTTCTCATCTGCTTCATCTCTCTCTTCATCTGTCGCCTCATCTAGTAACATGTACATGTAATCAACAATGCTTATAACAAATTATTAATAAACAGTCAGATAAACAAAATGACGTACATGTAATTTACTACCAGGGATTTCATTAGAAGCCAGTCACTGGCAGTATACTTATGTCTATGATGTCAGAAATGTGCCTCTCACTGCTGGCTACACTGCCTTGATTGAATTCTTAAAACTGTTCTGTAGCATCTGTCTGATTGTATTTATTTACTGTAACAATGACGATTTTCTTCATTTTTTTCCAGTACATGTACCTGCAGCCTTATTGCCTTTACCTCAACTGTTCTGTATAATCTGTCTGATGAGATTAATGCCAAGACCAGTTTTAGCACCTTTACCTGCAACAGCTACACTGCCTTGATTTTAACTCAAACCTCAGCTTGCAAAAGGCAAGAGTGAATGCCACTTACATTGATTAGCCCAGGCATCTACTTCAAAAGTTATTGAAACCCCTGTACTACAGTGACTGTACACAGAGCTGTGCTTAGTTAGTCACATTTCGTTTTTCTTTCATTAAGGAGTGAAGCACCTACATGAACAGTGTACCCCTCTTCACTTCCATTTGAAATCACATACACTGAACGTGTACCGGAGCTACAGGGGGTCAGACCGTAATAATTACACTGTTTTCCTTTCCTCTGCTACATGTAACCTCAGTTATGTTTGAAATGGATATTCATTCACTTGTAAACCTCTTGTTTCCTTTTGTTTCTGTTTTTGCAAGGGCATCTGAGTAGTGCCTACCGAGTTCAGTATGATACAACTGTACTACATGTAATGTTTTTATATTTACTGTATTTCTTTCTTTATTTTTTTGGTTTCTTAGATGTTTTCTTTGTTTTGTTTTTTCGTTGTACTTTTAATCTTTATTTCAAAAACCACACAGGGATCAAATACATGAATATTTACATGTACATATTACATATTGAATAAAGTGCAAGATACACGTCTACAGATATTGTATAATTATGCACACATAGTTTTATTAATAATTGTACAAACATACATGTACACAATAATATTACAAGTAACCTCAGGGTAGTATACAGAAACATGACACTTACTTTAATACATGTCCATATGCCTATGGTACTAATACGTTTTTAGTTTCCAGGTGAGAACAATCTTCAAACCATAATGGATGTTAAATCATCTCACAATCTTCCAAAGTCTCAAACAGAGCATTTGCTTTAAAAGCAAAAACCTCTGCTTTAATAAACTTAAGTATTTTTCTTTTTTTTTTTTTTTTATCAAATGAGTATTCAATGATAATAATAACTGTCTGTCAATAATAACTGTCTTGCTAATCGCCATGGCAAGTACAGCAAGGACGCAGCTGAAGGTCGAACCGAAAGAATACTACATATGGCGCCTCAGTGACTGCCGCAATACTGTCCATGTAAAACCTTGGAATCAGCTGCTGAGGCAGGAAAACAGGAGAACCCAGAGAAAACCTTGATGGCAGAGAAGCGAACAAACGCAAACTGAACCCACTTATGGCCTCGGGTGTGGGAGTAGAACCTGGGCCACACAGGTGGGAGGCGACACTTGCTCCTGAGTCTCAATATTGTACCAACCCTGCTTCCCCTATAATGTTAACTACTAACCCTGCTCCCCCTATAATATTAACATACTACTAGTCACCAACCTGCTTACCTTTTAACACACTAGAATCTGTTCCTCCAAGGTGGCTAGAATTAGGTTGTGCTGAGAGAAAACCACTTGCTGTTCAAGTTAAATTCATAAAAATAAAAGGAAGAAAACTACAAAGTTGTTAAGTTGTCAGTTTTACAGAAAAGATACACACTTAGATACCTTGCCATCACATTCTTAGGATCTTTTCTTGAACCCAAAAACAGATTCTCCATTTTTTGGGCAAAATCCAAAAACAGCTCATGAATCCAAAGTATCCATTCTCAAGGAGGATCAAATCTAAATCCAGATTTTTGAGATTCACCACTTCAGCATTTTTTTGGGAAAGGATTTGAAAAAAGTATTTTTGACAAGCGGTTTTCCATGTAAAAATGTTACACAACAACTACGGTACAAGATAGTTTAGTCCAAATGTTTTTCTCACGCCATTTTACCATACCACTGAAGAAAATAGTTAGGTTTCCTGCAAATTTCACACCAGAAATTACACTCCAGTTGCTAAACAGCAATAATTAATATTGTTAGCACCTTTCCCATACCTAAAAAAGTAAACTGCAAAAATACCAATCGATGTTTTACCTTAGCACTCATGTTTTTCCTCATTTCTCTTTCTTGATCACTGAGGTATTTTTTTCTGGTGGCATTTTCACTGCAGAAGAATTTCTCCAACACAAACTTAAACGCTATTTTTCTTTTTAAAGGAAACGACTAAACTTTTGAAATTGCATGACATGTTTCGACAGAAACTTCTGTCATCTTCAGTTGATAATGTTGGTTGATCCTGTTGGTTTTTGAAATTGCTCACAACTCTGGGTTTGTTTGTTTGCATTGTCATGGAAAATAATCCTTTTTTGGATTTTGCAGTTTTTTGATGCTGAAGAATCCTTAGATTCGAGATCACAAAAATCTGTCTTTAGATTTTCCCAAAAAAAAAAGAATCGTAAGCAGTTTATGGAAAGTGAAAAGGAATGTCACCAATTACATGTACAAACTGGCTCAAGCATATAAATCAAATGTTCAATAAGCAAAAAGTACGCTCTGTTCCAAACATGGCCAATACGGAAGCAGAAATTGGAACCAGTGCTTTAATTGGTCAGACATGGCCAGACACAGTAAATTTCTGTGTACTTATGCAGTGGTCTCTCTTCACATGGTACTGTACAATTGTACATGTGAAGGGGAATGTAAGCACACTGAACAAATAGAGAAAAAAGAAAAGACTTTGATCCTTGAGCTTTCCTAGTGCTTGTGTTGAGGCCATTTGTCCAGTGAAATCTGACCTGTTATGCTTGCATCACTTGTGAAAACCAGGTTTAAACAGCTAGAAAATCTCCTTTTTTTTAATTTAATGAACACAAGAAAATACATGTACTTGTTGCTGAGAATAAAAACAATAACACCCTTCACTTTACTCGTTGCATAAACAATCAGAAAAGATACATGTAACAAATACTAATCAACACATAAAGCATTCAAGTCAAAGCCCGTAGGCTAAATAAACCACGTAGGTTTTCAAGCAAGCGGAAACGCCATTTAAGAGGAATGCTTCAAAGGTTTATAGTATATATAGAAAGCAAACCAGTTGTGATCAGACCCTGCTGTATTGTATACTAACCTACTGATGTTTCTTCGTCTGATGACAACGGAATAGAAACCATCTTGGCTTCTCCTTTGCCTTCTCTCTCACTACATGACATTTCAGAAAATAACCATGAGTTGCACAGCTCTTCTGGTGACTTGAATGGACGAAAACAGACCAAGGTTTGAGCCTGCATGATGCATCGACAGCGGCTATCAAGCTAGTAGCACAGGTCCCCCAAGGGCGTTCCCAAGGGCTGTGTTGTTGTTTGAAACCTCACAGTGGAGCGAAAGATTTGTAGTATAAACGGAGCGGTGACTTGTCACCAACTGAACGTCACAAGAATGTTGACACAAGGCGAAATTGAAATTTTGTGGCAAGTTTTCCTTCGCAGAGTGGATGGCGAGACTATTTTCTTGACTAGACGTTCGATAGAATCTTCGAACATATCGCTGACCGAGTTTGAGGTGGATTGAAGGACCAAGGATCTCGCGGACCAAGGACACTATACAGCTGTAGAGGGCAGAATGGCACCAAATTGCCAAAGAACGATCACAAAGAGACAACCGACAAGTGAGTGCAACATTAGTGCTTATTTCATTTATTAAGCCTTCTGATTTGTATCGACTAAAACTCGCCGTACAAACTCTTTAAATTCAAAACAGAACACAGAGTTTGGGCAACCTGTGATAGTAGTTGCTACCAATCCTCCATCCTCATTTTGTTTTTTAACATGGTGGATACCGGTCCGTTGAAAGTTGAATTGCTATTAGAAGGCTATGGCTACGTAGATACCGAAAACAGATACAGAGCAAGCGGTACATGCACCTTAATCACGGGGAATGGCAAAAAAATACTCGTTGATACCGGAAGTCCGCGTGATAAAAAATGCCTTATTGAAAAACTAAATGGACACGGCATTTCCGCTGAGGACATAAATTACGTTGTTTGTACACATGGACATGTGGATCATGTCGGAAACTTGAATCTTTTTACCAACGCCTTCCATATGGTGTCTCATGATGTGCTATACGATAAGGACATCTATGGCGATCTACCCAAGGATTTCAATGAAGGAGTTCCTTTTTGCATAGAAGGGGAAAATATTCAGGTCATTAGCACCCCAGGGCACACCCCAGAGGACGTAAGTGTTGCTGTAAAAGGCACAGACCGAGGAACAGTTGTAGTCTGTGGAGACTTATTTGAACATGAAGAAGATGAAAATTTGTGGAGACAATTTAGCGAGTGCCCTGAAAAACATCTAACAAGCAGAAATAAAGTGTTGGAAATTGCAGACTGGATTGTACCAGGCCACGGCTGTATGTTTAAGGTGAAGAAATCAGAAGACCACTATTAAATTGCCTTTCATTTCTTGTTGACACTATCCATAAGCAATTTCATCTAATATCCGCACCCCCCACAAAAAAATTGTCCTTCTTGTGAGGCTTTTTTCCCATGACCTCTCTTGGTGTAATAATTACACCACTGTACATGAACAACAAAATACAAAGCATAAAGATGGTAAAGGAGAGCAATTGGTAGAACATACTTACAAAAAAAAAAATTCCTAAAAAAATTAATGATGCATTCCTAAATAAACTTGTTAGTGGGTTGCCATATGCAATCCAGTCAGAATCTGAGTGGAATTTATTCGCTTTCTTTTTCATTTTTTCCTGTGTTGGAAAATGGCAAAGTTGTGCAGTAGGTCCATCCTGTCACCACCCTGCTAAGTATTGTCTTTGTTTGTAGAGTCTTCTGCAAGAATTTTTGCTAGGTTTCTGGGGTTAGTAGAAATGCGTAGTTTTAATCCGGTTGACACATTACAATATGCAATGTTGCAAAGTCATTGTAACACAAATGACGTTTCAGGGCTCGAAAAAGCTCGAGAAAGACTTCTAAAGCAACTGTTGTTTTCGGCTTTGTCTTTAGTTTGGTGATGGTGTTCTTTAAGGTTATTTGAAATGGAGCGAATCACAGTCCGTGTTTTCCATAGCAAGGCAAACATGGGTCCTTTATCCTTGCTTTTCACCTTTCAAAACCTAGCTCTTTATTGTCCTACAGCTTGCGTGGCAAGCAACTTTAAATTACCTTTATCGTGAGTAAACGCAATACTACATGTACTAACAATTTCTTGGCCTAAGCCCCCACACAACCACAGTGCTCGTACCAGTCTCCGACCGAGATAAAAAAAGGCGCGGCTCGTATACCGTTTCAGTGGTCTCTAGAATCAGAGGAACTTGGTTTCGTAACGTACCGATATTTATCTCCATTAATTTTATTAATCACCTTGTGCAGTCAATTTTGCAGGTGTTCGCTTTCTAACAGAGGGGATAAGTTCTCCAACCCACTTTACGTTAAGGGTTTCAAACTCATTATGCGATGTCCAGGTTCAGTATCAATATATTATCAATATCAAGCTAGTTTCCAGGAGGTCCTTCGGTAATCTGGCTAAATCTACGTTTTCAGCATTCACAACTGACGATGGATTTAAATTTTCAATTAACCTTCTTGCTGAATCTTCGTCTTCCGGGTGCAAAAATTCGCGTACAGTAACCGGCAAGAAGCATACGGTGTTTAAAAGCACCCACAATCCCATGAAGCGGCTGAAACAATATGATCGAAGTATCAAAGTACATTTTGTGCTATTAATTAGCAATGCGAGAAACTGATTTTCTTGTAGTATTTATACATTATTTTAGTGGGGAAAGAAAGTCGTGTTCTAGCTACCAGATCCAAACAATTTCATCATATAAAGATTCAAATACAAAAGTTGTCTACTGTTTATCCTGGGTTATCAGACAAAATGTGATTCGCCTGCTGGCGACCAGTTCTGAAAATCTAGTCGCCAGCACTCAATTTTTGGTCGCACTGGCGAACATTGAGTCGCAATTTCAAGCCCTGCGTTTTAGTGGATCTTTATTAAAACAAAATATACCCTTATGGAGTTCAAAAATGGAACATCAGTTATTGGATAAACAAGAAAGGAGGTGAAAAATAGATATCTGGAATTTTAAAAGCGACGAGTAATGGTCTTCAATAACAATTATTGCATCTTTCGTCATCAGAATTGAAAGTTAGCTTTGTTTTTAATATTTTACTAACTGTGCTGTTATGTACAATACTGTTCAAAACCAAATGGCAAATTCTGTAGGGTTTTTCAAACTCATTGAAAGGAATTGAACGCCCTGAGTGCATTTGTGTTTACTGAAGTCGCATTTCAGTTGTCTGGCTATTTTACATTTATTTTGTAATCAACTCTGCACGGTCTTCTGGTTAAAGAAAATAATTGGAAATGTGACAGTGAAGTATTATTTGAACGAAAGCTTGTTGTCTTCATTATTCAAGGAAAAGGTTCTTCAGAAAAGGGTTTGACCCAGAACTGAGAGACTGAAATTTTTTTAATTGCATATGGTTTCAGTGACAGGGATTGTGTTTCTTGTTTTCACACACTCAATTGAAATAAGAAGGGTTCTTTTTGCCTCTAATAGCAAATATTTTGTTTGTTTCAATAAATTTTATGCTGGAAAAGAAATTTTAACAATCTTTCAGTGGAATATTTTTGTAATTTTAATATTCTCTGTCAAAACATAAACATCGCAACGCACACATCAAGAAATTTAGTTGCATATGACCTTTTCCTCTCTTAACTGTGGTGTTATGTACAACACTGAAACCAAGCGGCAAATTCTCTGGTTTAGGTTAGATATCGGAGAAGGAATCGAACACCTTGAGTGGATGCGTGTTTGCAATTTTCTGGTTATTTCTAATTTTATTTATTTCTACTCAACTCTGCACAGTCTTCAGGTGAAAAAACAATTTGAAATTTGACTAATTCTTGTTAGTCAAGAATTATTTGAAAGAAAGCTTGTTGTCAATTTCTTGCTTCATTACTGTGTTCCATGTAAGAGTTGGGTATCAGGTCAATAACCCGACAAAGAAGGCTTCCCCACCCGATAGATGAAATACAAATATTCAGTTAAATATTACAATGAAATTAAAAAACCAAAGACGGAACTTTCTTGGCCAAAAAGTACGGCGTTTTAACTCTGAAAGCGATGAATGATTAGCATTCTTCCCTGTAGTTCATTCAATGTAAACAAGAACCTTGAGAAAAGGTGATCAGTCGCGCACCTTTGTGGTTGCCTAGCATGTGATCAATTTCTTCCTTTTGACAGCACATCGTGACTTTCCCTTGATTCATAGAAGTCAGAGACTGCAGAAATTTTAGTCTTTTTACGATCAATTGTCATTAATCCTTTGCTGACAATTCAAAATTCAGATTTTTATATGAAAATAGGCACGCATTGCGTACTTACACAGTTGTTTATTCCATAACTGTCAACTAAGCTGCATTTTGTTTTCCAGGAGATTCAAGTTGTCTTTGCGTAATATGTAGCTCTAATAGTACATCGTAAATCATTATTATAGTGCTATGGTAGATGTCTTAGGTAAGTTGAGGCCCCAGAGAAGACGTGTACTTTAATAATAGTAAAATACCAAACCCAGATTCTTTGATTGCACTCACGTGATAAGACAGCCATGTTGGTGGAAAAACGAGAAAAATGTAGCTTAAGTTTTGCATAATAATAGAGTCAAATTCCCAAAAGACTTTTCACTATAATTGTTCTTTCCACCAACATGGCCGCTTGACGTTCGGTGCAATCAAAGAATTAAGAAAGATTGAAGGAAATAGAAGGGAATCAAGAAATATTGGCTTCAAGGTAGACATGAAGTTTGGTTCAACTTTTTTTTCAGAGCAAGTTTAAGCGTGTACTCTGCGCGTCTGACAGCTTTTCACGACTAAAGTTCACTGAAGTTTATGCCGCTGCCGTATGTGCCGCTGTGAAGGGTATGGTTTTCAAGCAGTTTACTCTAGCATAGGGTATATAAATCAGAGCGTTTGGGTCTAGAATAGGGTATCATTTTTCACGAAACTGACCAGTTCGTTGAAGATTTTGTCAAGACTAAGGAAACCAGGAATTGCTACTCAAAAATATAAAAAAATTAATCGGCAAGTTTAAATTGTCACGACTCAGCCTCAACAGCGTTGATAGATGACTATCATAAAACGCTACTGGCTATTATTAACTTTCCAAAATCGGGATTCAGACGGAAATCGGTGGTATTAATACTGGTTAAAATTAAACAATTTATTGTCTTGATAATGCGTACGTACGTGTACGTGTACGTGCTTGGCATTGCTGGACAAGTATAAATAAATTCTTTTTAAGAAAGAAGTGATTGTGGTATAAGGTTTTGTTTTGGCTTTGCTTTAGACTGTGCTAGTGACCTCAGTTTCTGGAAAACTCTACTCTAGGATAGGAGTGAGTTGGGGAGTTTACTCTAGTATAGGGTAGCGAAATCCAGCTGAAACTAGCTCTGGTATAGGCTAAGGGTTCCAGGGTCCCAGCGGCACATCCCCACCCAGAAATTCCTTAAGTACCCCCCCCCCCCCCCCGGGGGGTTAGTACAGTGTATCTGGATGGGAGACCTCAAAATATACGACTTGCTGTAACACCAAAAATACTATTTTAACGCTCAGAAATAAGAACTAAGCAAGGTACAGATTTTGCAAGCCTACTTTATGCAAAACAAATATTGCCGCAAAATTAAATAAATATTAATACATAGTTTTCAGGAAGAGCAGAAGGAAGTTTTTAGGAAGTGCCGATGGAGAATAAAATTTTAAATTGCCATCAGCAACAAAATTTGCGACATGAAAACAACATAAATTTCATGCCATTAATATTAAAGGTTAACATCCGTGCAAAACATTTTGGGAGATTTTTGGTACGTTCAATTTTTCTATTGTACTTTTGGCTGCTCAGATAAATCACAAAATCGAAGGTGACATCAATTTTAGGGGCCGCCTGTGATCAAGTTACCTTATGCGTAAAAAAGGAGAAGACCTCTCAGGAATAATTCAAGGCATGAACATGAGAGTCAAAGGGCCACTGCTGGTTTTTGTGTACAACATACCACAGGCAACCCAGTTTACACTCATAGAGCATCTAGTTTTTGGAGTCTTATCACTTTGGGGGCCAAAGGGCCACTGCTGGTTTTTGTGTACAACATACCACAGGCAACCCAGTTTCCACTCATAGAGGATCTAGTTTTTGGGGTCTTATGCTACAGACCCCTAAGTCAGCGGTGTCTGACATTTGCAGACTGCAGACTGCAGACTGGCTACAAATAGCGCTGATAAACAGTATTTAAGCCTAAGAACCCATTTCAAACAGCGCTGATAAACAGTATTTAAGTCTAAGAACCCATTTTAAAACGGTTAGCTTTCAATTATTGAAAGCTAACCGTTTTGGGACAATTTTAAAGAGCTTTCCGTCGCAAATTAAATTGTTCCAGGTAAGTTATTTCTGTTTCAAAATTGCTCTGTCGTGCTGTTTCTGGTTGGTTTTCATTCTTTCATTTCGAAAATTAACTACACTTCCCTGGAATCAACAGATTGCACACCTTCCAAAAAGCAACTTACATCAGGTGCAACTACCTGGCAGAAATTAACAGATCGCACACCTTCCTTTCAATTATTGAAAGCTAACCGTTTTGGGACAATTTTAAAGAGCTTTCCGTCGCAAATTAAATTGTTCCAGGTAAGTTATTTCTGTTTCAAAATTGCTCTGTCGTGCTGTTTCTGGTTGGTTTTCATTCTTTCATTTCGAAAATTAACTACACTTCCCTGGAATCAACAGATTGCACACCTTCCAAAAAGCAACCTACATCAGGTGCAACTACCTGGCAGAAATTAACAGATCGCACACCTTCCAAAGAGCAAACTACATCTGACACACCTACCAGGCAGAAATCAACAGATTTCGCACACACCAAAGAGCAAACTACATCCGGTGCAACTACCTTGCAGAAATCAACAGATCGCACACTTCCCAAGAAGCGAGGTGCATCGGAGTCACCTACCTGGCAGAAATTAACAAGTCCTACACCTCCCAAGGAGCGATTTGCAACGGACGCACCGACCTGGCAGAGAACAGTTGACATTGGTCATAGTAAAACCTTACACCTTGGGATTTTTTCCACCCCACGAGTGCTGCGAATAAAGCGAAAGCCCAGTGCCGGAAAAGAAGCCGCAACCGAGACAAAGCATGACGGAAAACAGAAAAACGAGCGTACGCAGACCAAGAATGTACTTTCTTTTCTCACCTCTGACATATCCAAAGAACCAGCAGAGACACCGAAGGACTCTGGACGCAGGGAGGAGCAGAGGATGGAGGATACTATGAAGGATGCTGGACGAGGGGAGGAGGAGAAGACACAGGAGATATTGAAGGACTCTGGACGCGAGGAGGAGGTGAGAACAGTTAAAGAGGCAATGAAGGACTATGGACGTGACGACGAGGACGATGAAGTTTTATTTCCGCTTAGTGGCCCTGGCTTTGATTGGTATAGGGACAAGGGTGTGAAGTTGAATGCAAACGTGGGGAGAACTGAAGAACGAATGAGAAACTCGATAATAATGGAGGATAATGAGATCAAGGGGCTCGTGCGGGGATCTGCAACAGGATCACTGAGCGAAAATATCGATGTCCTCATTGACAAGTTGAGTTCTCCTGCGTCCTCAAAGCAACAAGACCATTTGAGCGCAATGATGTCCATTGGTTACTTTATCATAAATAACGGGCCCATCATTCCAACTCAAGTTCTTGCAAAGAAGTACAAGGAGTTGAAAGCTTTAAAGGACTCGACTCGCATTGAATCTGCAAGGTTGCTGGAGGTGTTGACAAAGCATTTAAACGTGGTTCAAATTTATATAGAAGGAAAAGGATATATTTTAGAAAACCACGGCCCTGAAATCGTCAAGATCGTAAACTCTTTAAAAAATATCTCAAAAGATGATCAATTAATTGTCAACCAAAGAGTCGAAGAGGCGATCGGATCTAACTATGAGACAGTGCTGCAGTATCTAGACAGCAAGCGAGACAGAGACACCCTCAAGGCAGTCCTAACTAAGGTAACAAGTGTAAACTTTATGACCAGACTAGCAAATGTACAGGACAAAAGGAGCTTTCAACGATCTAAGGGTCTTGTGGGTTACAATTTGGAACTGGACATGAAAAGCAAATTAATTTCCGATTCTGACTCGAGTAGTGACGCAGAAAGAAAGAAGAAGAATCGCCTTCTTCAACGTATGAAACTTGAAAAGCTTCGTCACATCTTCAAGGGGAGGGGAAGAAAATTAAACTGTGAGGAGTTCCCAGACCTTGCTGGTATTTTAGAATTTGCGTTTGGGGAAGGAGATCGAGTAGACAGGGCGGGAGGTGGCTTGGAAAGTCATCCCAGACTAACTGATACTGTGCTCTATCGGGCTGCCGACGATAACACCATCATGAGACAAGCTAGAGAAACAATTTTAGCCCTGGCCCCAGAGGGATTCAACATTAGCCACTCGTCTTGTTTTAATTACACCCAAAATTATCGAGAAGGGACTTAGCAAGCCAGGAGGCACCATTCTGGTTGAGACATAAATGCATGTTTATCTCTTCACAAACCCCCACGCACTGGTGTAGAACAATTTGCTATAAATCTTCATTGGTCCACTCAGAATGTTAACCTGACACTGGACTTATCCCACGCATACCCGGACAACATACTGGTTGATTCCAAAGACGCAAAAGCGAAGGTCTATGCAGATGTGTCTCCCGTTAAAAAACCAGGGAAAACGTGGCGAAAGATTGTCCTGCAGGATCACGATTGGAACAGATTAGGGCATAATGCTGTTACCCCTATGACTCATCTCTTCTTGAAAACGGAGTCCATTTTGGAAGAAGAAGAGGACAATAAGCTGTATTACAGAGTTCGAAGGACAGGAACAGCAGCGACTCTCTTAAACTTGTCTCATTTTGAACCAGAGACCGTCCAGAGAGTCTTCAACGAGCTTTTCCTTGTGCTCAGTAATCCTGCACTGGACCATCTGTTTCGAAACCCAAACACTGAAAAGCTTAAGGAACATTTTGTGTTTATTGTCGACAATGGTCCCTCTGAGGCCCCGGCAAGTCCTCTCGTAAGAATGTGGTTGGTTCGTTTGGCAAGACTGCTTCAATTGAAGTCTGTGACCCAGAAGTCGTTTGCTGAGTACCACAGCAAGAGAAATCCGGTAGAGCGCGTACACGCTGTGCATAACCACGCCCTTTCCAACGAACAGTTTTCCAGTAAGGGAGTGCACAGTGATTACGAGATCGGCGACACCAGGCATCAAGAAAACATGGAGTACATGGCTCAAAAAGTGAAGCAATGCTTAATGCACACGCAATATGGTGGAAATCCATGTCTCGCTCTACGAGGAATTGGCCGAGAAGAGAATTTCATCTTCAACGATGAAGAGGATCTCGAGACCTTTCTTGGTAAGAGTGAACTGCGAAAAAACGAGGATGACCGTCAATATAAGCCTGTAAAAAACAAGTTGTGGAGGGAAGTAGCTACTGTCTGGAACTTGGAACAAAATTTCGTTGGAAGTTACAGAGATGATTACCAAATTGTTCAAAACAGCCACGACGAAGAAGGCGAACGCACTTGTTGGTCCGACAAGTACTCCACGGTAATATTCAATCCTGATGTTCCACGTGAAAGACAAGAGATCGATGTTTTTCACCATGCAACCCATTCCTGATTATGTAAGGTGGTTAAATACTGGTGGGGAGATGCATTACTTGCCGCTTGAGAAATTGCAACAGCTGCAGGCACAGCTTGTTGACACACACTCCTGCAGCTTTCCTACCATCAAAAATCTTAGAGCTGACTTGTAAAGTGTTTTCCTATGGAGTGGAATCAATCTTGCCATGCATTTCGTTTATTAGCTGGTGCACAGAGGCGGATGTCAAAGGGTTCCTTACAGATTTCAAGGAAAAAACGATAAAGCATTTCTTAACGACAAAGAGAGAGAATATTGGGCACAGCAAGAACTTTATAAACAGAAAAGCAAGGACCAGGTGCAAGCATTATATCGCCAAAAAAAACTCCCTGCGGAAGGGAAAAAGCACGAATGTGTCAAGCGCCTTGTAGAGAAGATGGGATATGCACCACCACCCCCTTTAAATGCATACAGTAGTCAGCTAAATTCTGTGCCGGAATCAATCTCAGACATTTCCAAGGTTGTCTGTATACAACCTCCATGAGATCCTACGATTTCACAACACCTTAGACTGCGGCACCAAGGATGAACTAGTAATAGGGGTAGCAATGCTTAAATCAGGGAGAGCTTATCTAGCCTTTCACAAAGAACTAGAAGCCATGGTGAATGTTGTTACCGCAGTAACGTCACTAATAGCAGCTCAGAAATCCCTGTACCTGGCAGATCCACGAATACTGCATAAAAGAAGGGTGTTTTCAACTCCTACAGGAAGTTCGGTTGGCACACAAAGGCCTAGAGACAGTGCCTCCATACCAGCCAGGAAACAAACTTCATTTCTGGCTGTCCCCCAAGAAATTACTCTAGACAACCCAGACGAAGTGCTGGAGCCATTAAAAGTTGAAATCAGTCTTTACGAGGAGCGCGTACGGTCAAAGATTAATGACTCGGGAACCACGTCAAGGTCAGAAGATGGCAACCAGATGAAAGCAATGAGATTGGTTGGCACCAGGGTGATGGCTCACTGGAGCAAAAACGAAATTGGACAGACAGGCTGGAGAACAGGTAAGATATTTGCTTCGCAAAAGTCACAACTATAATGTGTGCCTGTTTGATATTCCAAAGTTCCATGTAATTATATAATGGTTTGGTAATGGTAGGTAATGGTAAAGTTGTTGGTAGGAAAAGCTAAGGGTTAATCTCAGACTGGACGGTGCTTTTTTGAAAAATTCATCTCTAGGTTGGTATATCGGGACTGTAAAGGGATATGACAAAGAGAAGGACGAAGCTGGAATACAATTTGACACGGAGAGGGATCACACGTACTAGTATTGTGTTGCCCAAGAATTCAAGGCCAACCGATTGAAGCTGTCCCAGTCCACCACAAGAAAACTTGAAGGGTACGAAGAAATTTTTGAAATTGGTGCAAGGGTCGACATGAAATGGACTAAGGGAGAACTTTCTGGGACGGAATGGCCAGCCGGTAAGAAAACTAACGAGATTGACTTTACACTTTGTGAACACATGAAAGCCCCTCAAATTACATCAGTTACAGTTTGCAAGAAGTAGTAGCCTAGGAACCTTAATAAATGGGAGAACCAAGTTGAGAGATTTCTACAAAATGGATCAAAATTGTCTCCTTGCTGTTTAATATCACTGGTCGCTGTTGTTACAAATCAATGTCAACCATGTGGTGACATGTTCCACGAAAATAGAAGGGAAAATGAAACTCAACTCGTAAGCCTTTGCAATGGAATCGTCACATTTAATCGAAATCACTGGGTTTTTTTACTTTCATACACCAATCATTTAATCATGAATTTCTCACTTAATGATTGAGCAATTGTTTATAATTATGCTTGTTTATAAAGTACAGTTTGTTTTTCCAAATCTTTATCCCCTTAGGTTGGTACGAAGCAGAAGTTCAGTCCTGTGACCGTGATGATGATGAAGTGGATTTGGTTTTTTTCGAAGAGCCAGGATTTGTGTACAAAATCCCCGTTATCCCGAACTTGGTTTCCGGCAAACTTCGAATAAAGAAAATATCATGACTATATTTCAAATCAAACATATCTAGATATATATTTTTCGTAACGAGCCTGATTTTCTGCATGTTTTCTGAAACCATCCGCAGGGATCCATATTAATTTTTATCAAAGTCGTCCGCCGGGCTAGTACGTCTTCTGATATACTTGTCCGGACAAATTTTGGGTTGCCCGGGAAAAAATGAGGAAGTATAGCGAATGTCGATAAAATTACTTGTAACTTGAGCATTCGTGTTTTATTTTACACACTCGTCAATAATTTTGTTATTTGCACCGTGGGAACCCGATTTACAGAGGTCCATTTCTGCCGCTGCAAAATGTACTTGAATGTAGCTTACAAAGTTACGATTCAAAGACCCAAAGTTTCGACGCTCCTGCTATCAAGATTTTGTGTTTTCCTGTTCGTAAGCAGCATTTTTTGCTCCACTTGTTTTCCTTTTTGCCGGAGTTGGCGAAACACCTTGTAACTAACCCCACATTCTCAGCTGAGACCACGAGTCATTCTTTGCTCTTTGTTCAACGACTTGCTAACAACCATGCCAGCGGCTGGATATATGAAAATTGAGCCTGCAATCGTTTGAAGGAAAATACCGTGTGGTCAAAGATGGCGCCCAAAACATTGCTGAGAAAAGCTGCATGTTTATTCCTTATTTTCTTGGAGTTTCCATTGAATGAAAAGCGATCGGAACGGATGTGGATCCCAGCTTCCGTAAAGATGAAACACAGATAACAAATTAATTAATTGACGCACGAACTTAGGACGCCTTAGGTAAAGACTTTCAGAAATAAATGACAAAAACTGTACAAAATTTGAACGATGTAGATAACTAAATATTTGACAGTAACAATTGTTGAAGTCATCGCAAGGTGATTGTTAACGGTTCAAAGGTGATTTATCGATCGTAGAGAATTAATTAACAAACAAAAGTCGTTTTTCTTGTTAGAGTATTCGTAACTTAAGGGGAAAAGTCCCTGAAAACTTGGCAATTCATTGTTGAACGTTGAAAGAATTCTAGAGTCAGTTTCCATGTTAAGAAAAAAATAAAATCATAGAATGATATTATTTGAGGGCATGTATTCCTCAAGAGCAATTTTGTACATTTATTACAAACTAGAAGACAATAGGCCCATTGAATGAGATTTATACGAGGGAAATGAGACGCGAACTGAACTGAACCAGTTATACGAGCATATAACGTGCGTCTTTTTTGCTAAACCGTGTCTTATTAAAGCCGCATAGACACTTAAGGTGCCGTTTATACGTAAGTTGAAAGTTGAAATTAAGAACAAATGTATTACCAGACCTACATTAACTAAAAAGTATGTCGTTTTCGTCCCCAGTGCGCACAATCCTTTTGGTCAGCTGTAACCGGTGTTACTCAGATTTGAGTCCGTGAACCGTGGAGTTCGATCCGAAGATGAAACTGTTCAGAGGTTCTCGTGTGCTTCTTCGCCATTCTTTCTATCATTGTTATTATTCTTGTAACTTTACTGGAAAAACTCAACTTGAAACTTCAGGTCTCAATGCTTGGTGCTGACGAAAAGGATCGTGGGCTCTGGCTGCAACGATGGTTTTCGGTTCGAAAACTCTGCTTTTCGTATTCACATGAATATCATTAAATTTGAAGGAATAATTTCTGTGCAGCAACACCAAGCAGTCAGAGATAACATACATGCCATGACAAGAGGTCTATTCTTGATCACATCAAAGCTCATCAAGTAAGCTAAACTGCTAAACTACTCTCAGGGGAGGGGGGGGGGCACTGGTAAAAGAAAACGTATTCCATTGATACTTCCAAGGGATACTGTTAACGGTGAATTCATCTATAGGTATTTACGAGGGGTAATGTTAACGGTGAACTCATCCATAGGTATTTCCGAGGGGTACTGTTAACGGTGAACTCATCGATAGGTATTTCCAAGGGGGTACTGTTCCCAGTGAACTCATCCATAGGATTTTCTGAGGGGGGGATAGAGAAATTAGTTTCTGAGGAGTCATGAAAGAGCTTATATCATCCATGGGGGGGGGGGGGGGGGGGTGGGGTGGGGTGTGGTTATTAAATGGAATAGCCCGTTTGTTCTTTGTTATTTCATCCAGGTGATATCGCTGAGTGGAGTTTCCTAGGCGATATCGATACGGGAGTTGTTTACTCACGCAACCCCACATATCTAGACTCGGCTTGTGTTTAGTGCACACTGCACTGAAGCTAAGACGCTTTCATTGACTTGAAATCCGGTGCGAGTTGCACCACATATCTCACGAGTCTCTCACATGCCAGTATGTATCGGCTTGAACTATCGGTGTGGGTTACACCTCAAACTGAAAGAGTTATTGTACTCTAAAAAATACTTGCATTGAATATGAGTCTTGCACTCTCAAAGAATAGTATTGCGTACTCTTACTGTTGTCTAACAACAATGGAACAATACCGGTCAAGTAACGGCTGTCACAACAATTTTGTGAAAGCCAAGGATTCATTTTCACGTGTGCGAGGGCGATTTTGGAATACGATGCTTACGATGTTTTACTTAAATGTGTTTTACTTGCCAACATTGAAACAAGTTGTTGGACATTACAAGTCGTGTAATGAGGTGATGTTTTGGTTTACACGAATGATGTGCTACATCCCAAACAACAATTATTGTAATTCCGTTAAGAGTGTAAAAATACTTCTAGAAGTGAATTTCTAAGAGACATATATGGACCAATGGGCCGTTGGCAAAATCTGGATCGGACCGGACCGGACCGGATCGGATCGGATCGGACCGGACCGGATCGGATCGGATCGGATCGGATTGGATCGGATCGGATCGACAAAACCCGGACTGGTTCAATACCAAAATTCCTGCCAATGGACATATGAAATCCCTGGGACACCAGTTTTAAGGTACTTCCCACCTTCGCGGGTGTCCTTCCGGAAAAAGTTCGTACTCGCGTTAGTTTCAATAAAATCATAACAAACTATACATCAGAAGAAAGCTTGGTAAATGTAGTTTACGATAAAAATACTGCTTAAGCGAGTTTTTCTTTTGGTAAGTATCAGGATCGGCGCCGGTTCTGTTGAATTTATCGGGTATCGGATGCCGCAGCACAAGCAAAATGACTGCACAATGTTATTCACAAGGCATCAATCAACAAAAGCTTGTCAGGAGATTCCGATATTTAGAATAATTTCTCATGGTGTCCATTTACACAACATACCTCGCATATTTTTGGCTACTCCAACCTTAGATGCGGATATCTAAACAACCAATCAGAATATAGGCTCGATTACCAGCCGCTGTTTCGGGAAATAAGCCAGCGCTCACTCCCGAAATGTGAGGTGAGCCATTGTTAATCTCCGCCAATCAGAAACTCGCCTGCACAAATCCGTCTGGCATAAATTATATATTTTGGCTGCGAAGGTATTCTTTGACCCGGCTTGTTCGAGGTTTACATTGCTTTAAGATAGGAAACATCCAAGATTGCGACAACGAAAAGTGTTCGAGAAGCTGTTCGAGAAATTGTTACCATCTCACATAAGAAAAACCCACCCCAGAGAAAATATGTCTTCTGTGGTGTAGAGCTGGAACAGGTTGATACCTTCCCATACCTTGGGGTCACCATCAGTAACAAGCTCAAGTGGTCAGCCCATGTTTCTATAACAGCAGCTAAAGCAAGCAAATCACTGGGTACAATACAACGCAACCTTTGGAATTGCCCAAAGAAAGTAAAAGAAATTGCATATACATCCCTAGTACGACCGAAGCTGGAATATGCAAGTGCGGCTTGGGACCCGTTTTTAAAGAAAGATATCAGTGCTCTGGAAATGGTTCAACGTAAAGCAGCACGGTTTTGCTCACAGAATTATGATAGATATGCTAGTGTTACGGACATGATTAAAGACTTAGGGTGGGCCACGCTGGAAACGAGAAGAAGGCAGGCTAGATTAACGCTTATGTATAAACTAACTCATGGTCTTATTGATATCGATACCCGAAAATATTTGATTCAACATCCTGAGAGTCGCACGAGGGGAACCCATCAATTTAAATTTCGCGTGCCATATGCAAATAAAGACGTTTTTAAATTTTCGTTTTTTCCAAAAACTATAACGGACTGGAACTGCCTCCCTGAGGCTATTGTTTCATCATCCTCCTTAGAAACCTTCAAATGTAGGTTAACAGCTTTTCTTAAATAATAGTTATATTTAGTTTAATATAGTTTTCTTTATTTAAATTTTTAAATCATCATTTTATATATTGATATTTGTTTTTTTTATGGTTGGTGTGATAACCGAACGGTTCTTACCGACCCAATACATGTAAATGTAAATGTAAAATGTAAAAATGGGAATTGTGTCGTTTTCTACCGCCTGAGTTAGCAAACTTCACTGATTTTCCAGTTGGCGCCAAGGTCAAAATACGGTTTTCAAATCCATTGCTATTGCAATTTTCTCCTCATACTTCGCTAATGTAAGAGCAAGTAAAATTCCTCAAGATCAATTGAAAGTACTGCTGAGTTTATTGCTGGCAAAACGAGGGGGCCGATGAGGTTGACTGAGAGCTAAAGCAGCCGAAGATTTCGTTGATGATTCGCCTGTTGAATTCAAACTCACATCGATCATTTAACCACAAACTCAAGCTCGTATCATCTGGAAACTTCGCACAGACGTTTTAAGCATTGTTATGTAATTTCTGTTTTCTTAAAATCAGTGTTTTTGGGATGTCTAATGCTATTTCCCCGCAACTATTAACTTCGCATAAATTATATTTTGAATTTACGTCACAGACACAATCTATCGCTCACGCGTCCAGCCGTCTCTTCTCGGGGAGGATACCCGAACTCGAGTGAGCGGCGGAAATCGAGCCTAATCAGAATATCGAAAACGCCTGAGACAATTTCGTTGATTGATGGCTTGCTAATAACACTGTGAAGTCATTTTGCTCCTGCTGCGGCATCCGATACCCGACAAATTCATTAGAAGAACCCTCAGTGGTCTCACGTCTTACCGGCTCCTGAGAATAAAAGGAAAACTCGGCTAAACTATATTTGTTGGCGTAAACTACATTTATTAAGACTTAAGGTGATTCCCTGGTTTTGCATTGCGCATTCCTACTGCGCACGATTTTTGCGTCATCAGCACGCGCACATGACCGCGCGCGCGTACAAAACATAAGGGATTTCCCTCAAACTAAGCTCGATAGCGAGATAAAAGCTCCTTTTCTCTTAAACGAGCACGGTGACCCCCACTTTTTATTTTATAAATTCAATGAGAACAATATCCGCAATAACTGAGAAAAAATTTGGCAGAAATCTATAGCTACTTTTTTGGCAAATGAAATAAATGCTACAGATAGAGACGTAACGGGCCCAGCAGAGCAAGTCCAAATTATGTTTCCTTTAAAGGATAAAAATATCAATTAATAATGCAGGGTATTTGAAGCCATTTTTTTCTGGGACGTAGATGAATAAGCAATCAAAGAAAGTCGAACTCTGTGTGATATAGCACGCCGCATTGAAAAATAATCGATCTTGTTTGTTGTGCACTGAGATAACCAAAAGTCACCTAAATAACCATATTTGTCAGCATCGTGGCATGAAAACAAGCACGGTGACCCCCTCTTTTTATTACCTTTTTAACATCTCCTTGTACTGTAATGTCATCATACCAAGTTTCATCGGAAATCTATGACGGGTTCTTTTACCCGGGAATCACCTTAAAACAAAATAAGTATGCAAGGCTAGTTGTACGGCTGTGAGGATATATAGTGTTTGTTTCACCAACTTTTCGTCAGGCAAGGCCTGACTTCTTCAGGGAGTTAAATCATAACTCCCTGAAGAAGTCCGGCCGTACCCGACGAAATATTGGTCAATCAAAAACTATATATCCTCACAGCCGTACAGCCAGCCTTGCATAATTATTTTGATTTTAGTCTAAATATTATTTGCTGGTCAGATCTCCCAAGATCCGGCACTTGTCAATTTGTTCAGCTGGCCCTTGCATACAAATACTGTCCACATTTATTAAGCTTTCTTCTTATGTATAGTTTGCTATGATTTTATTGAAACTAACGCGAGTACGAACTTTTTCCGGAAGGTCACCCGCGAAGGTGGTAAGTAACCTTAACTGGTGACCCAGGGATTTCATGTATCTATTGGCAGGAATTTTGGTATTGAACCAGTCCGTGTTTTGTCGATCCGATCCGATCCGATCCGATCCGATCCGATCCGATCATGGTTTTGCCAACGGCCGGACCAATGTTTGATGTCATGAACAAATTTCCAGTGAATGACTCACTATGTTGTAATGAATACACTTTAACAAATATTGAAAACCATGTCTGGAACATCAGTTACATGTAAAAGCAAATAGTCATTTGTTCGCACAGAACATCTTTTAGCACTATAATATTTCCAATGACCAAAATATTGTTCAAAGTAGAATTAGTCCACGAACTAATATCTTGTATTTGATGGTGTATAATAGCCGTAAGTGGCATTGCTACACATTGCTTACCAGCAGTCACACCAAAGATTGCTTCATTTCCTTAACTAGAGTCAGCGGACACAGTGTTTGTTGGATCAATGATATCAAATATTGTAGGACCTGGATTTTCCTCCACATCATCACCTGTATTTTAGGTATTGCCAATGCTGTATGTACCATCAATGTTTATATATTACTGCTACTCCAGTAGATGCTGCTAGTAACACTGTTGGATTCTCAGGATTCATTGGAGCATGTCTATAAGTTTTTACCACAGTGTGGTAAATTGTTTTAATCAAATGGCTTTTCCCAGCACCACCACCTCCATGCAGTTATAAACAAATAAACTGGTTCAACAATTTGTGACTTCAGGCTTTTGAGACTTTCATTATATTCCTAGTCTTCATGAAAGCACCCTGTTGTAAGCTTTGCGTTGCATTTTTAATTATTTAATGATCTAACTGATTGATGTAATTGGTCATGAGATATTCTTCTTGGCTGTTTATACATTGTTATTGCTGATGGACTGTGATTTCCGGTAGTTTGGGAATTTGCACCGAACTCTGAGGGTACTTGTTCATTGAACACCTCATCTACTGATGATTCATCTTAGAATTCTAGTTGAATTTCAGCATTCTTTTGATCATTTATAAGATCATATGAATGTATGACAGTGCCATTTTTGTTTTGTAGCCATTCTAGTAAATAGCTGAAAGAGATGATGTAGTGTGCACCAAAAGTTGTCTAAACTGTGCAAATGGCAATAAGAGAAAGATTAGCAGCAAGTCATCGACGTAAAATTCTGAACAGGTCCTGAAATTTGAGGAATACTTAATGAACCCATTTCACTGCTGCATTGTTATGGCAAATTTTCAACCAATCATGCATGGACGCATGGTGGGCTGAATGGAATTAAACTAAGCATAAGACCCCAAGTACGCATTGCGGACCTATTTTTACACTAATGACAGCTACTTCAAAAATTTAAAGCAAGTAATATAGTTTCTAACAAATACAAGTTGATAGCCATCATAATCAAATTGTGGTTACTTAAAGTTAACTTAACTGAAAACTTACAATAATTTGTCCTTGCAGCTGCTCATTAACCCTATATTTTCATCTTGGGAATTTGCCCAGTCATATCCTGTGGGCCACTATTTCTGCCAAATATACCAGAAATGGAAATGATATAAGCAAGAGTTAAACAGTTCAGTGATGGTTAATGCAAAATGGAATAAATAATACCTTACATTAAAAAAAATGAATGATATAATCTTAAACAAAAGACTGTGCGTTTGTGAATTGGCTTGCGAAAGGGAGTGATTTAGAAATGATACAGTTTTGATACAAATGGTTTGATGTTTATTTGTGAAGTGATTTCTATTTGTCAAACATTATATTTGGAATGGTTTAGATGCTCATGTTCAAAATGAAACACTGTAAGGATTCAGTTTGTACTTATTTGCAAAATGATTTTGTGAACAGTGGAATGGTTGAAAAAAAAAGCAAATAATATAAATCATGAATGTACTTGAAATGGTTTACGTTGTCATTAAATGGTGAAGTTTAATAAGAAATGATTTAACAGTGAGACTGTTCTGACAGTTTAAGGCCCAATTGATTGATTTAGTACATAGTCAACTCTCATGCAAAAGAGAAATGGTTTTTTGACCTAAAACTGAATTGATCAACCACAAAGCAAATGGAGCACTGTAACATGGAACATGGAACAATTGAACGAAATATTACCTGTAGTAATGAATGAAGTCTGAAAATACAATGGTGAAAATAGACATGTGAAAATTGGTTCTGTCACTTTTTGCGGCTGGTTTCAGGTAAGATCTGATTAACATGCCAGCAATCATTTGAAGTGGTGCGAAGCTATCAGGCCATATAAGCTGCACTGTCAGCATAGGGAGGTATTTCAGCGGAATACAGTAAGCGAGAAGTAACTTTGGTCTTATCCTTTTTTTGTAAAGTAATTGTTACATACAAATGCTTTCATTACAGAAACGTAGATTAGACAGCAAATAATTCAGATAAATTTATTAAAAGTCGCAAGGGAATGATCAAATCAACAAGGATTTACCTAAGTTTTCTTGCATAGTTGCAATGTGCTCTCCAGTGACGTGAGATCAACTAAAAGGTAATTTGCATGCTCTCCTTAAAAGAAAGATTTAGTTTATTCCCTGGTATTATCACAGCAGCATGAAAACGGGTTATGATGTTTGGGGTTAACAGTGTGGGGTTATGAAATTGGAAGCAATTTCAAGTACAGGAAAATAACAACAATGAAGGCAAAATTATGCTTACTTCACCAATTTTCCAGATAATTAATTCAGTTTCCCGTAAGTGCATAAATGCTTGGTCTGCAATCACTTAATTTGAACAACGCTTGCCTTCATGCCTGTGCCACTTTTAGTCTGCCCACTTTGCATGGTTAATTTTTTTTGTATTGATTCTTCTTAAGAACTTATCCTAAGAAAATCTTTGTTGCTTTAAGTGGCTTGACAAAAATAATGTTGTGTCTGTGAAGACTCTTAGTGATATTTAAGGGTGTGTTTTTTTTTTTTGTGCTGCTGCTTTCTACATCCTTCAAATCATGTTTTACATAATGATCCTGAACACAATATTCTCTTGGTTCATCCTATTCTTTGTAAATTTGGCCTCCTCCCAAGTGGAATTGGGGAGATTAAATAATCATGATACCATCGCTTGCAAATACCTGTCCACACGCTGGACAAAAACATGTTCTGCCGGCCAGTCAAAATTTAAAGTTTTGACAATCAAACTTCAAAGGTTACCTGCCCACTTTGGAACATTTTGGCGCCACTCTGCAAACACTTCACCGGAAGCATGTTGCTTGAAATTCCTACCTAGCTTATTTATTGTAAACGCCATGTGTTGCCAAAGAGCACGTAAATCAGCTATGATCATTTGATACCACCAGGTATCTAGTGAGATGAATTTCTTCAAAAATCTTTCAATAAGGCCTTTTTATGTTTCTTCTTAAAGAGTGCAGCTAGCAAATTTACAAAGCTGAAAAATTCTGTGTATAGGTATAATAATTATCACCCTGCTAGCAGACCCTTTCTTCTGCCACAATAAAGAAAAAGACAAAAGAAGGCTCTGCTCGCAGGGTGAATAATTATTTGTGTGATTAATTATTGGTGTGATGTCTAACGACTTTTACCGACGTATCTAAATGTAGATGTAGATGTAGATTTGTTTTGGTCGATCATCAAAGCTTTTGTTTTGTGCCATTTCTGTTGACTTAAATTCCCCATTTTTGATCACCTACCAAGTGGAAAGTTTCTGCCTCAAGAGGTTCTCTAAATCTTCCGATGTGGTGACTATGACAAATTCTTGACCCCGGGGCGATGTGAATGAGTTAAATCCCCTTGGGTTGTCTCAACCAAATTCCCTCCAACAGGGTGTGCATAAATTGTTAATGAAAATTAGTTCCCAGTCTAACACAAAAGTCGAGGCACAAAAACCCTCTGTTAGTCCGTACATAAAACGAACGATATTTCCAGCCCCACTAACAGTTAATGTAAGGAAATGAGCCTTGATACAACGAAAACCCGATACAACGACCTGATAAATGGAAGTCAGTATTCCCAAATGATTGAGATGATAGATAACAATGAAAACTTTAAATCTCCAAAAAAAATAATAAGAGACTCTTCTCCCATAAAAAAAAGGTGTCCTTTCATATTCAATGTACACAGAACAATGTACACGGGAAGGAATCTCAATTTATTATGCCTGACCATTATATATAACATAGATCTTCAATGCAAACAATTCTCTTATTATATACTGATATTCTCTCTGTATCTTGATCACGCATGCCGGATTACAGTATTCGCCAATGTGGACCACAGCTGGTCTTACAACAACGAAAACTCGGTGACAGAACAAAGGTGTGAATGTGTACCGAAAAACACTGAACATGATGCAGAAACCTGATTATTCTTTGACATACTTCGAGGGCGTGTGACCAAAGTCTGTCAGAAAGGAACATCGGGATCACTACATCACGAAGGTGCATTTTACAAAGATATCCATCCGCCAGTTAATGTTTGGGCATTTTTTTTTCCTTCTCGAGAATCAAAATTAACACAAAAACAAAATCTTGAGTTAGTCAAAGCAAACGGTTGGTGGTCCACTGTTGTAGGATAGTAGAATGATCCTTGATTTAGCGTCTAGCAACCCGATCGCCCATTGACCATATTTTGAGCTGCCAAATACGGAAGCTTGACTCCGTGCTCCATGAGAAAGTTTGTAAAGTCTGCACATGGACTACAGCAAGCGGCAAATGGTGAAAAGATTGCGTACAACACTGCAGCTAAAATTCCGAGCGGCCAAGCAAGAGCGACAAGAATAATAAACCAGATAAAAGACCAAAGCCATCCACAGTTTGCGGCCATGTTGTAATGAAACAAAGGAAGAGGACCACGGCGAAATCCGCTTGGATCTCGAAGAGACAATTACTATTTCGAGAAGAATGTGAGAGTCTTGGTATAAGTGTCACGAATGAACACACCCAGCTACAACCAGAGATCAAAAATGTAGTTTTGCATATTTGTCGGAGTTAGCGTCACGCAATCCAGCAATGTATTCGATCGAATGGTGGAATGATGGAACGGAACGGCGGAATTGCGAAATACACGGAATATCCTAAAATAAGGAATATAAGGAATATTCTAAAACACGGAAAATATTGAATATTTTGAAACACGGAATATATGGAACATTCTAAAACACGGAAAATACGGAATATTCTAAAACGTGGGATGAGAGGAAAGTCTTTTTAAAAAGGGATATAAATATTATATTTTTTGCCCGTGAGTAGCCTGGGTAGGATAACATAACCTCGGATGATAATTTTACATTTCCTCGCGACAAAAGATGTAAAAATGTGTTACAGAGAAGAGTTCATCAATAAGTGTCATACATGGCCATTTCTTGTATCACTTTTTAAAGTTATCATTTCCTTGAATGCGTAGATTGAAAATTTGATTAGCGTTACATTCGGTCATAATTTTTCTAATTTCTAATGATAGTATTGTGTATATTTCCTGATAGCTGTTGTCATCTGTCAAAGTTTGTGTTTTGTATTATATTGTCTCAGTTCTCTGCGTTTCCTTGTAAGTAATTTTTGTGTCTCAATATTGCTATTCCATGTCCATTTGTTTACCTTCTTCTATTTTCTGTATTCTGACTTCTGCAATTATGTTGCTTAAATGTCATGTCCATTTCGTTGATTTAATTCCTAACGCTCGAAACGTCAGTTTTTATAATCTCAGTACGGTGGCCAATTTTCATTATCAACTCCGTTGATAAAACCCAATTTTTGTATACTACTTCCCCACCGACGCAGAACCACAGTTTTTATGTTCCCTCAATTCCATGTCAACCTCGTCTCTGAAGGGCGGGAAAATTTCACGTGACTAAATAGGGGGGTCGACTGAGCGCCTCAATTCAAACAAAAGATGGAGGACCTCATTTCTGCTCATTTCCCTGCATTTCGAAGGAAAACTGAACAATTGGTTTAACGACGACAAGCTCAAATCAACTGTAGCTCGATTTTTTCATGTCCATGAGGATGGTTTGCACTTGAAAGTGAGCAGAATTGGCAAAATCGAGAATGTATGGCCGTCGTCAAAGGGGAAGTTCCTTTTACCACGCGGGACAACGAATGCTACTGTCATCGCCTTTATTGCTGAAGAATATCAAGACGACGAAGATTTTGTGCCCCCTATATTTAGCTTTCGGTAAGCTTAAGCTTGTGTATTAAGATGTGCTGTTTTCGTTTTGTTCCTGGTGTCTTCCTTGCTTTTCTGCTCTGAAATTGTGGCAAACTCGTTAACTGATCAAGAACAGCTACAAGGTCATCTTATTTTAAGAATACTAAAATTAATGCCGACTTAAGCTTAACTCTGTGTTCTTATGCAATATGATCCAGTGTGTTTCCTAAATATTTACTTTTTTATATAATTTACACACTAAATGTACTTTAATTTATGTGTATATTTATTTATACGAAAAAGAAGCGGTTTTTTAAAACATTCAACGATAAAAACTTGTGATAAAACATTTTGTAAAAGCATATTAAAAATTTGTAGACGACGTTTCGACGTTTGGCTAACGTCATTATCAAGTCAAAAAGTGAAATATAAAAAATGTTTAAATTCTAAAAAAGACAATAGGTGATGGAATGTTCTTTAAACAAAGAGATTTGCGGGAATGGAATCAGTCTGCGTGTTGAGACTAGGATTGCGCTGCTTGATGAAGAGCATCTCATAGACGAGACAGTCAAATTTTCCTTGGCACTTTTTTAAAATGTGGAATTGGCTTTCTTTGAGGAGGGCTTGTATCCCCATGGGCTGACTCAAAAAGTGTTTACCGATCGCAGAATTTTTATGTTCAATAATACGTTGATGGAAGTGTCGAGCCGTATAGCCGACATAATCTGAATCACACAGATCACATGTAAAAGAGTAAACAACGCATTGTTGATTTACGATTGGAGGCTTGAGGCCTTGTTCCAATTTTTTGCTGACAAATACGGGTTGTAGTGTAATGCCAATCTTGTGACTGATATCACGCATTTGCCTTTTAACTGCATCAGTTGCTGATGTTTGATCTTTGAATGGCAAACTCACTCGCACAACGCTGCTATCTACCTCGTTTTTCTCTCTTGTGCCAAATGAAAAACTCTTAATGGTTTTGGTAATGGTAGAATTAATCATCGCCAAGGGGTCATCAAGTCGAGTAAAGATGGAACGTAGTCTAGTGCATTTAGTCTAGTGCATTTATTTCTCAGAGATATTGCCGATCATGTGCTAATCTTCAATTAGTAAGATTTGAAATGAAGTGAAGTATTTGTGTGACTGTTGTCTGTTGCTGTGTTATCTACAGCACGCCCACATTTCCTCGCAAACCAAGGGACCCCAGGCCAAAGTAAGTTTGTTCCTGCGGGACCATCAGGGATGGGTGCCAGCTTTTAAAAATCACCAGCGCCTGGTCTTTCTTTTATAAAGAACAAGAAAAAGAAAACATCAAGCTTTGTGAAAGACTTCAATTTTTCTTCTATTGACGGCGAAGGCCAAATGGTGACAGTCTTCCCAATTGCAATCAATCTGAGTGAAATTTCACAGAAGTTCGGACAGTTGTCTGTACCAAATATCTGTAGCGCTGTGGAACAAGAGCTGTGGGATCAAGGAGAGGTGGTAAGACTGGTGGTGGTGGATGCAAGGGGGCAACCTATCATGGATTCTTCTGAGACGAGAAGTAAGTTCTTAATTATGTTTTTTTTTTTAAACTGAACCCTTACAGTCACAATGGACTTGTGATGCACGAAAGAAGTTTTGTTTTCCTTTTTTGGCCAGTGAAACATGTGTCTTGTGATGGTAAAATACTATTAGAGTTTTCTTCACAAATGACTTGGTTTGATTTTTGATGGACAGGAGCTAATTTTAAACTAAGAGTGTATTTTCACTGTTAAGCTTAACAACAAAGAGCTGTCATTCTTTGGGGCAATGATTTGTCCTTGATGTTATGCTCCTCTTCTAAGGCTCTCT
Organism: Montipora capitata; assembly: GCA_949126865.1. Lineage (NCBI taxonomy): Eukaryota > Metazoa > Cnidaria > Anthozoa > Scleractinia > Acroporidae > Montipora > Montipora capitata. The sequence goes on along the minus strand of OX421450.1, from coordinate 16,959,250 downwards.
CTAATCACAGGAGAAGAAAGGACAGACTCCCCTGACCAATTATTCTTGGTTCCTGGCACTGTTTTTTGGTGCCCCTATTTCTGTATTTGGTGTTGTTAAACATTGCTGTTGCAGTACCTCCTTTTTTACACAGACAGGTCTGCTTTTTGTTGATGAAACAAGAGTGTCTCACGATCTAAATTAATTATGTATGTAAAAATATTTGCCAAATCTAGTCGAAGAGCAGTGGGTAAATAATTATGTAATTATCAGGCTGAAGTTGACATTATTTATATGGTGCTTTAAGCCTGGTTTTCACTAGCGACGCAAGAACAAACGCAAGCACAGGCATAAGTAGCTTATGCTAGTGAAAACGAAGGTCAACATGAGCATACCACGGCAACCGCCATTTTATTGAAATGTTCAGACGCGGGGAATCTGGAACGAGTGCTTTAATTAGCAAGACGTTGCGAATTTCCTTGTACTTATGCCGCGTTTCGTTTTCAAACAACGCAAGCGAACGCAAGTATAAGCGCGCAAGCACAGGAAAAGGAAAAGTTTTGATCCGCTTATGCTTGCGTCAACCCCATTTTCACGGTGAAATAAGCGCTCTCATGCTTGCGTCGCTGGTGAAAACCAGACTTTATAGAACGCTAAATCTCAGCCTGATGTTGTTAATCCACTTCTTCTCATATGCGGTTGTTTACTGTTCTACCACCCACCTGGAATACGATGATGGTTTCAAGAATTTACCAAGTTTTCAGATCCCACTTTGCTGACATTTTTGTTTAGCCAGGATACAGCAAAACTAATCACAGGGTCTTCCATGTCGAAGATCTCTTGCTCTTTTATAATGCAGAGTGCCTTTTTAAGGGAATAATTTACTCTGGAGTTTTCTTCTGGCCAAAGTTTCTCCGCCCTGTAATTCTTGGTGGATGTTGTTTGCCTCCAAGGGCTCTGCTGTTTAAGTAGATCCTGCACAGAGATGCAGAGGCAAAATTGTGTGCCACGATCAACACGCAACTGATCAAATAAACCAAACTGAAGAAGAAGTGGCCTGTATAAAGTATAGTAACAACTAGTCAAAAAAGAGGATTATTGAAAGGAATTGTGTGGTTGGGTATTAACACAAAGAGTGTGAAATTAATACATATGCACGGGGAGGGCACAATGACTGTACCCAATTATGGGGCAAGCTATAATTTTGAACTGTTTTTCATTTTGGTTTACAAAAGGTTAGATCACAAAATTGTTGGTAAGTAAATTCAGATAGCTACGTTAATACAAAATGTAACTCGGTTCTAAATCAGAGATCATAAATACAGTATAAATATGTAGTGGTCTAAGATGAAGGTTTACCTTTGACTGAAACAAGTCTAAAAGGTACAACTACCGGAATAGATATTGGTAAATAAGAACAGAGTTCTTTTTGGGTATTGTAGTAAATCCGAGAACCATCCTACTACAGCTGTCTAGAGCATGGACGTGGGTGACTCCAAACTCCTGAGCTAGTGTTTCATTTTGGTCCATATGCAACTTATGGTACTGGATTTATTATGTCCAGCAAGTCACGTGCCCAATCGTTGTGGGCACTGGTAGCAATTTCTCTCCACATATTTGATATTCGTCGCTGGCTGATTTCTCGATGGCGTGAACCTTGTTGCAGCTGATACCGAAGGGTGCCCTGCATCATTCGCCGTCCGTAAGTGTGTCCATACTGTGAAAGAAACACTTTTGGATGAGTTTCAGTTGAAGGGCCGGGGTGAGGGGTAAGCAAATTTTCAGAGAAACATTGAACTCTAAACCCTGGAAACTATTAATTTTAAACATCTTTTTGTTCTGAACACGAACAACAGTTTATTCCCATACGAATGGGCTCCCTGTGAGTAAACTGAATGCCTGAACATGTCTGCAAATATTTTCGGATACCTGTTCCATATTTTTTAAGACCATTTCCTCCAGACATTCCTCTGAAACCCAGCGTACAGCTGAAATATTGATGTTCCTCTCTTTACAGTGTCTTCTGATACCTCTTGAACTGAGTCCCTGTGCCTCTATCAATCAAGACAAAGAGTTAATGCAAACATAACTTTCCATGGTTCAGATTGATAAATCAAGACCTGAATAAAATGCTGTTACAACTCTAGCTAATTGCGCCAAACCTACCAGGATAGAAGTCTTTCAGTTATAGCCTTGTAGAATAACTTCTTTTTTACGAGGTCTCGTATGAACTCCTCTACAACGATTTCCTCCAAATTCATTTTCGATCGATTTCTGTTTTTACAATGACTGCAAAATTCTCGAGCGCTCATTGGCTAATTTTTATTGTCAATAAGCGGACAGACACATAAATTTATAATTTATGCGATATTGCTCGCGTCAGATTGAAGTTTCTCGCATTTTTCTCTCGCGTTCTTCTCGTGTTTTGAGTTAATTTTGACCCCTCTGCCTTTTTGTTATTGTGAAAATTGATGTCAGTTTTTCATGCGTGTCCTGTTATTGACAATAAATTTCGTCATAACATTGTCAAAGTAGTCTGTGGATCCACAACTACTTTGACTGCACCATCAGCCATGGCGAGATAGTTGGAGAGCTCTTCCACAAGCTGTACAACTTGTGCATCAGTAATGAAACTAAATTGCTTCAGTTCCTGAACTGAGGCTGCAGTTGGCTGTAGCGCTTGCACTTGCATTGGGCAGCATAAGTGTGCAGCCTTAAATGCACGGACTGTATCATGCAATTGCACGCTGAATTTCTGTTGGTAAAAGTGGAAGCCCGGGTTGATGCATGCCTTTGCTTGAGCAACCAACTGGTTGTACAACACCATATTTCCACCTGCATGTTCGTGAGCTTTGGCCTCAGTGTTGGGATATGATTCAATAGCTATTGCTTGGGCTAATGCTGACAAACGCTCATAGCAGCTAAATACTAATGGACCATCCCCTTCAAGATAGTAAGTTGCCTTAACAAAGTGCTTGCCAGCGTCTCTTATAGCAGCAAGCTCAATTTCTATGTCTCTAGCAGTGACTGGGTCATCAAAAAGCTTCAACAGGCCTGCAAGACAAACAGGGGAAAGGTTTTCGTTTTCCCTTAGGAAAGGCTCTACATCGCCAAAAAACTCCATCACCTGATTCAGGACTTCCCACTTGCTCCACCATTTGGTATTGGACTGAAGTCGCATCGCTGTCCCAGTTCTTGTTTTCCACAATAGCCGAGTAGCTGGGCTAAAAGAAAACATTGTATTCCAACACCTAGAAAATGTGTCTAGGACACTAAATGCAAAGTGCTTGCCAACATTGTCAATCGTGTGAGAGAAACATGTCACATTAAGAATGTTGGAAAAGAAAAACTTGACTTGACACAACCCAGCTTTATTAACTGATGCGCCATCTTGCATTGCTGCTAGAAGCTGGTTTGGTTGAATTCCATACTCTACAGCCAGGCATTGAATTAATCTCTGTCAATGAAGCGCACAATAATTGCTAACGCTTCTCCGAGCCTGGTGCTCCCATCAAATAATACAGAAAAAGCGCTATTGGCAGCTATTTCTGAGAGTCCATCTCCTTCTGACGAATCAAGGGAATAAATTCCGCCAGATGGGTGCGAGATGTTAAGCGATGACCATATTTTTCAAGAAATTGCCGCAGACTGTCTACTTTTGAAAGGGGAATATGTATACCCGCCTTCACTAAGGCTTCCACTAGGTCGTAGCGATAGAGTCTCATGTCCTCAGGTAATGTTGATTCTTTTGCTCCCCCAGGTGTTTTTCCTAGAAGATCCTTGATATTCTGATCTTTCTTCTTGTTTTTTTTTTATGTTCTCCAGTGATTTTATATGCGTCACGGATGATACATGCTTCTTGACAGAGCTCGTCTTTTTTGAGAGAGGTTCAAGTTCTTTGCAGGCGTCACATCTAAGATTTCCTGGCACCACGGTTAGACACTGGTCTTTGAACTCCTTAACTCTATCCCACGAGGACACATTTGGATCGACTGAACCGCGCACGATTCTCTTATACTTTCTGCTGGATTAGTTTGCACCTTTCTTTGCCGGGAAATACCAGCTTTTTCTGGAGTACTGAACCTAGCTCCAGCACTAGCTGCTATTTCTAGAGGATCTGAATATTCACTACTTGCACAAATCCCATAATACACATCTTTTATCCCCCCTCCCCTCCCCCCCCAAACATCTGCATAAGCATTGTTTTCGACTTCTCTTGGGACATTTTCATGTCCTTGGAGAAATTGCAAACAATGGTTATGCAAAAGTTTTGAAGGGTAATGGAGGTGTATTATGGGATTGTGCAAGTAGTGAATTCATCATGGTCACTCGAGCATGGACTATTGTTCAGCTCCGCCATTTTGAATTTTTTACCATATCCGCTGACCCTTGTAAAACTACCACAGGCAGACCACCACTAGCCGTATTCTCCAGACCAAGGAATAGTGAAGGAATGGTGTCGGATAGTGTGCAAATGTTGTTTGCAAAAGGTATATCATGATGAAAGCAACCAATGTCTAATATGATAACTTTAATATGCACTTTGAAGTTGTGAAATCTCTTAAAAGGCAAGAAACCTGTTCAAAACAGAAGAAAGTTGCTTGGAATCCGAAAAGTTGCTCGAAGGATTGAAAGTTGCTCGAAATCAGAAAAGTTGCTCAAAAAGTGGCCGAGCAACTTATGGACAACCCGGCCTGGTCAGTTTTTCTCTGTCCTTATGTCGGCCCATTTCCATTAGTAGGGCTAACGCCCACATGGTTCATATGGGTAGACAACTTCACATTACACTCTAATAGTCAAGTCTCCTGACCAATACTCTACTCTACAATACTCTCAATACTTACTTTTTACCTTCCGATATGCATGAGTGATTTTGCCGTTCGAAAGGAGAACCGCTGTACATACCCAGGGGCGAAAAATTCATAACGCAGTGAATCACTTAGTTAGCCTGCGGCGGCTGTATTCGCAGGCTAATACTTACTGCCCTGGAAAAGCTTGACAGATCCGATGAAGGTTCAGTAATGGATTAATAGTTTTGGGATGTTTCTGGGAATTCCATTTTTCTATGGAGAAACCTATAAAGGGTTAGATCAAACACGGTGAAGAGAAAACAAATAATCTACATGTACATCTACATGTTCCAGCACTCAGCAAAGTCCCTTTTTGACTTGTGGCTGTCTCTGCTTAGGTGGCCTCATACACTACAAGCCTTTTTAGAGACATCACCGCCAAGCCGGCCACTTCTCCTGGAGAGAAAAGGACAGCCACTTTATCCCCTACTCCTCTCGAATAGTGCTTGGGTTCTTTAACGTCCCACAGGGAACTTATGAACATAGAAGATAACATAGAAGATATTTGACATTACGAGTTTTAAACTCGTGATTAACTAAGATTTCCCCTAAACATCCTAAAATAACGTGACATACCCCGTTTGTAATCACTTATTTTGGAGGATGTGGTAATAGCTAAAGGAAATAGTATAAGAATGACATACATAGAACATAATCAAAGGAAGGTAAAGTCTCTGTTACGACTCCTAGAAAGGCCCACCATGCCGGCGCTTTATATCTCCGGTTTCTGTAGTATTTCTACTTCCCCCTGGATGGGATGCAAGTCCATCGCAGGGATTCCGGCTTTTAGTGCTGCCCGTAAAATCCCATGGATCGCATTCTTGTCCCTTTTCCATGGTTAAAGCGCATATCAAATAAACAATATGCTTATTGCCGCTTCCGTTTTCTGCTATGGACTCGGTCCCGGTTCGTTTCGGACCGATGTAGTCACTCATCATCTCTGCCATAAAAAATCGTTATCACATGAAATTATTTAGACATAAACCAGAAACTGGGATGGCTTTGCAAAAATCCTGTAGATATTTTTTTTCGAGCGCTTTTAAATTGACGTATGCCTTCCTGTATTTTGTTTTCGGAAGTGGGATTTAAGCTAATGATAATCAGCAATGCTGAACGACCATACCATGTAAGCAGCAGCAGACAGCCATAAAGTCGATTACGGTATGCGCGCGTAAGAAATGGGATACGATGGTAAAAACACTCTGCATGCAAACACTACAGATATTTATCTATCCATACATTTCAAATCTCTAATTGATCTTTACATATGGCTAGGACAGGTTAATACATATAAGATAAGCTGTCGACAGTTCACTCGTGAAATTTACACGCTCAACTAAACATTGCCTTTGAAGAGCAATAAAGATAAGCCCAACCTTCTCAAGAAGTTTTTTTACTTTCTGAGAGAAGCGATAACCTTAGTATAAGACTAATTAACACTTAGTGTTAATTCATAAAAGGTTTTAAAATGCCATGAATCCAGATGTTTGAAAGGTCAACACTGGGTGTCATGCCAATACTAAAAAACTATTTTCAGTGCTCAATCGATATTGGTTTTCAGCAATCACTTTCACGTTCTCCACTTTCCTCTTGGAGATCAAAGAATACATCAACGATCGCTGTGCTTGGGGTCCTTGTCTGATTAAAAGTCAGTGTTTGTCATAATTGCTGGTACAAATACTTCGTAATTGATCTCTCCTTTCGAGCTCACGTGCCCTGTAGTTAATGCATCAAATTCTTCATCGGTTAACCTCTCTCCCAACGAAGTAAGAACATGACGGAGCATACTAGAAGAAATACTGCCAGCTCCGTCGCGATCAAAATGCTTGAAACAATCCACAATTTGCTCCGGGGTCGCCTTGCTTGTCACACTTGCCATGTGCTGAGCCACCGAGTTATAGATGGGGAGAAATTCCTCGAACGACACAGTTGTCTTCCCCACATCGCGTTCAACTTTGTGGACCTCGCTCTGAGTCGGGTTTAACCCCGCCGATCTCAAAACTTGCCCAAGTTTATTCACTTCAATCTTGTCACCTCCAGATGTATCGTAGAGCTGGAAGATGTCTTTGAGCATTCCCTCATCCCTCAACACTGGCTTTCCACTCATTTTAACAGAGCAGAGCAATTAGTAGTAGCCCCTGACGTTCTCTGCAGTCACAATAAACAACAATAATAGCGTCCAAAGAACTTTGCTCGCTAATTATTTACCACTCACGTGACTCCAACTATATTTAGAATTCATTTAATTCTTAAATTCAAGTGTTTATCTCGTGTCATTCACGGTTGTTGCACGCTGGGCATTCTTTAACAGATAAATTCAAAGCAGCGCGCAAGTTAAATTTATTCCAGTAGTGATAGCTATCACATAAAGAGAAAATTCGCGTGTTTTAAATGGCTTAAAATCATGACTCCTCCATATTGAATAGCCGTTTTGACCATCGTGATGGAAAAAAGACCATTCCTTCGTGACATGCCGTCTAGTTCAGTTTGCCTGGGAATCGAAAAACACCCTGAACAATGAAGAAAAAGTAATTACCTAGTGTTACATAGGAAGACGTGCCAGTCCAGTTCACCTGGGAATCGAAGAAATGTAATTCAGCAATGTATAAAAATTTTATTCACGTTAGCTGGTAAGCGTAAAAATGCTCTGGTTTAGTGTTTTGGGGGCTCTTGAACCGAGAACAACATGCCTCCAAAACGCCAATTTAATTAGGCAGCCAAAGACGCAAGAGCAAGAGAAAAAAGACTTGGAATACCGTCTGCATTCCAAAGGCTACCAGGAACGCAACGAAGTAGGCGGTTGCATTATATAATGCTTCATGTCACTTGCATTCCATAGTTCATCTATTTACACCGTTATTTCTCTGGGGCCACGTTCAAATCCCTCCCCGAGCTTTTAGGTTTGTTGGGTGAATTACTAGGTATAACAAGTTACTAACGTGTGCAGTGAAATTCATCCGATTGGTCAAAACGGCTTTTGAATATGGATGATTGTTTTAATAGAAAGGTTAACTCTACAACGCAGTTCACTGAATGGCAATGTTATGGTACCGTATGAAACACTAATAATTGCTTAACAAGATGCATATATTAATGTCACTTAATAAATTACCATGGTAACCAAAGAACCATCTAAAAGCGCCCCATTTTTTATTGCTCGTAAGTGATTAGCAAGCAAAGGAAGCAAAGACGAAACTCTCAGCAACTTTTTAAAAAATTCTCTGGAGCGGATTCAAAGCCACCTTAATAATTTTCAATTGTTAAGGTGGCTATGAATCTGCTCCAGAGAATTTTTTAAACTTTGCAGAACGTTTTATCCTAGCGTGTTAATAACGTATAACTCTCCAGGAATAAACAGTGGAGGTCACCCAGTTCGTTTTTGAGATATATGCGTTTAAAGACAAAATATAGGCTGTTTTATAGATAGCTATTTTGTCGCCGTGCCAACTTGTTACGTCACATTAAAGAGTGCATCTTGTTAGGCATCTATTGGTGTTTCATATGAAAGAGTTTGGTAGATTCAATCCTTCCAAATAGTACAGTTCGTTGAAAGTATTCAAACTGATTTGAGTCTCCTTAATTGAGGTAATCGAAAATGTAATTTACAATAAGGCATAAAAAATTGCTTTGATCATGACAATTGTGCATTCCAAACGCAACGAGTGTGTCTGAAGAATAGGAAAGTGGAACAAACACTCGCATTCACAAGGGTTAGGGAAGCAGAACTGTCTACAATTATTGGATGTACACATTGTCGTGCCAATTAAAGGACAAATATTCGTTTTGAAACGATTGGTCGAATCAGCATTTCTAACTCCACAATTCTTCAAACAACGTGAACTGGTTTAGTGTGTTACTATGGATCGATTTTCAGTGGAGCGTTCCTGAGCTGGTCATATATCTCTTCAGCCGGTAAGCATTGACAACTCGAATGCACTTCAAGTGTAACCGATTTCGTGGTTTCTCTCGAAAGGTCATAAGAGCTAGAAAGGCACCAGACAGTGAATTTGCTTGTTTGGATAAGACAGTTACAAGTGCTACACATTTTATTCTATGAAGTCTCGTTGGGTAGACGTGCATCAAATTCCATGTCCTTGCAAGGACGAGAAGTTTCCTAATTTACTTCAACCTCTTTTTCATGGCGAGGCCAATTGCATTTTTCCTTATCCCGAAATAAGATTCACTTTTCACTCAAATTAAAAGATCTGCTCTTAACGTAAGCTGAAATGAACTGGGTAAATGGCCTATTTGTGTGGACTTACAAGGCCCGATTCAAACGTCGAACTTTTCATGTGCATTTGCATTAGATTTTGCACATGAAAAGTTCGACGTTTGAACCGGACCTTAAGCTCTGTTATGCGACTGACTGGCCTAAGGTACGTAAGCAAGGGAGGTGGTTCTATCTCTGAGGTTATATAAATTTAAAAATGTCGTATAAATATAATCTTACCTGAACAAACGTTGGCTGCGGCTGGGATAAAAGTTGCTCGAAGACCAATGAATTTTCTCAACAACTTTTTACATACCGGCACGAGGTGAGTCAAGTGATTTGTTTAAAAAGTAGTTTATTGTAACAGACATTGGGAGAGTTCACACTTCTTCGGTGGACGTTTCAAATAATCAATTCGGACACACGAACAAGATTTGATTGGTCTTGAACGTTAGAAACGAACTCCTCTGGACCTTGTGCGGACGTTTTTGAGCGAGATATAACAAGTGAGAGTGACGTAAGCACAGGTATGGCAAGGTGGATGATAGGCAAGCGAGCCACTCTGATCACTGCGTGCGTGGTCATCTGAGTGTACAAGTGAGTTTCTTAGGTTGAGATCGCGTTTGTAGTTACGGCAGGTGGTTGCGAGAAGATATGACGAGTGTGTTGGTCGGTTGATAGAATGCGGACGTTTTGAAATAGAAAGTGTTTGATTTGCTTGTTGAAAGGCTGGTATGTGAGGACAAGAGTTACTCTGTCATTGGAACTGACCCTCAGCTCAGGTGTGCGTAGGGGATCAGGACGCTTGATGGTTGTGACCTTCCGTAGATCCTTTTTAATGAAAGCACGAAGAAAACCACATAGGGAGAAGAATGTAAGCACCTCATTAGATCTATCTATTACAGCTATCCGATCTCAGATTTTAAGAAAGACTCAGTACGGATCCTCTCCAGGAGTACCAAAAAAAGGCTAAAACGACGATCAATGTTATGATTTCTTCTTGCGCACTACAAACCACCTTCAGCCAAACATCTCGTCGTTTACACACCTCGTACATCACCGTTTTTATCTTTTACCGATGATACAGAAACCCAACAACTCTGCTGGTCGACCCATAGTTTCTGCTTGTAGTTGCCCTACTGAAAACATTTCAGCTTACCTTGGTGGAGTCCTGGCTTCTTTAGTCAACACTCTTCATATATTTGACTCTTTCAGATTTGATACTACTGATCCTGGACATCGCTTTCTGTTCACCATGAACGTCAAGTCCCTTTACAAAATCATTCCCAATGACTGTGGATTACAAGCGTTTACTTAGTTCTTGGATAAACGCGAAATAAAAGAACCAGAACCCTCCACATCTACGCTCACAAGAATCGCTGAACTAGAACTTTGAATTCCTTCTCTCGTTTAACAACGACTAACACTATCGTCAAATTTAGGGTGTTGCAATGGGGAGGAAAATGGGGCCAAGCTATACCTGCTTATTCGTTGGTTATGTGGAACAACAGATCCGAGAACAGTACTCAGGATTCACCTCTCAGCTACACAAGAGATACGTTGATGACATCGTTGGAGGCAGCGTCGCGTAGAAGAGAGGAAGTCGAAGACTTGGACATCAACCTACACATTTCTGATCATAAGATTGAAACCTCCATCCACTACAAGGATACAGATACTTAGAACTACCCTTCATTTCTCTTCTTTTCACATGGCGCAGAATGGCCAGACATCATTAATATATATCCGTATGATTATGCATTGATTAGCATAATCAATGATGCACTGGAGCGCAAAATTTGAAAGCTGACTGGCCGCCTTTTAAAGGAGATGGTGTCGAAAATGGGTGAATTGTCAACTTTAACTTCTTAATTTGAAGGCATCTTGGTTGGAAAAGTGCACAAATGTAGCGTGCAAAATGAAGACGAAATAACACTAATCTAATCGAGACACTGAGAGCGTGGACAAGACTTCTTAGAATTGAACTGCGATTGATTTTTGAGGTAATTTGTATGAAAATTCAAAAATGCTTTCTTTCTATTTCTATTTCAGTTTGTAGTTCATTTTTTCATGAAATTTTGACCTGCAAAAGTTTCTTGTTAACGTAAATTCAGTGATTCAGCTTAAAAGTCAAGAATAGTGGAAGGGACACCCTTCGAAATTTGTGTTTTGTATTTCGTAGCACATATGAGCAGATAATTAGCCCTTTTGTTCATAAAATTAATATATATGCTTTTAGCTTCTAGCTCCGCCTCCACTATCCCCTAGCTATGAAAGAGTACTTTTTTAGTTCGTCGGATTTTGTTGTGTTCTGACGAACATTAACGATGTGCCCGACTTTCGAAGCCGTGAGCTATCACCAGATTGAGGACTGAACATTGCATTTGGCTGGGAAGTGTTCTCACTTGTTTGCAGGAGTATCTTTCAAATTATGTTAAGTGGAAAGAAAAATACTACTTGGCGGCGTCTCTAACATGAAAAACTGAAAAAACAATAGCGCTGCTTAAACGAAAAAGACGAATCTGCGACTTACACGAGCCACGGCTTACATAAGACGCGAACTTACCGAAAATAGCATATTTTGACCTGTTAGCGCCTTTTCCAGGCTTTAATATGAAAGACAAACTCAAATCCTCGTCTTACGCATGACACGCCTTTGTCGACTCTGCTCTAACGATGATGACTTCTTCATGAGATCTAATTAGATGCTTACATTCTTCTCCCTACTTTGTTATCCTCGTGCTTCTCTTGAAAAGGATCTACGGAAGGTCACAACTATCAAGCGTCCTGATGCCCTACGCCCATCTGAGCTGAGGTTCTCACATACCACCCTTTCAACAAGCAAATCAAACACTTTCTATTTCAGAGCTTCCGCATTCTATGAACAGCTGGGAACTGTACAGCCTGATAGACTCAACATCAATTTCGACTTTACTTAAAAGTGACTTGATCCATGAGCGCGCCACTATTTATCTGGTCGCTTCCTTCTGATTGCGTATTTTATCGGCTTTCTTCACACTGAAGAAGGGTTTCTCACCCGAAACGTCTATACATGGCTTTTCTTACAAACTACTGACACATTTTGATATTATTTTGTATCACTCTACTTCTCTTTAACAATGCATACGGTGGTATGTGTGTATACGTATACCAAGGAACAGATATATACGCCAATCGTGAGCCTTTTCCTCCATAAAAAACATGTAGATCTTAAAAATCTGTCGTGTACCGCGAAAACAAATATACATGTCGTATACGGCTAGGACAAATCTGTACGGCTATGTAAAATTAATGTGACTACGTCAAATATACCTGTATATGGGCACACAAATATATATGGTTGTGTGAATTTACCGTGGCACGAGTACGACCTATAATGGATTGGAATGGCTACGCAACACGATCTCTTCTCTGAATTCACGATTATCGTTAATTCTTACTTTGCTTTGAATTCACTATTATCCTGAATCTAGGACACTGTGTCCCAGGACTCGTGGCAGCAGAGAAAAGAAGGAAATAACTATCCGTGGATTGGATTTGTGCTCGGAGTTTCTTCTTTAAATGAACCGCTTCTTTCCGTTTCACAGCTGAAGATCAAGACGGCTATGTAAAATTAATGTGACTACGTCAAATATACCTGTATATGGGCACACAAATATATATGGTTGTGTGAATTTACCGTGGCACGAGTACGACCTATAATGGAATGGCTACGCAACACGATCTCTTCTCTGAATTTACGATTATCGTTAATTTGCTTTGAATCTAGGACACTGTGTCCCAGGACTCGTGGGAGCAGAGAAAAGAAGGAAATAACTATCCGTTGATTGGATTTGTGCTCGGAGTTTCTTCTTTCCGTTTCACCGCTGAAGATCAAGACACCGCTCTCTAAAAAAACATTTATTTAAGTCTCATAGAATATCGCTGCGGAAGAATAACTAGGCCTTTAGAACCGAAATTAATAATGATTTAGGCTTAGCTTTGATAATAATATGTTTAGCTTTGTCGTGAAGTTTGGTAACCGACTTTTAGCAGTGTTAAATATTGTTTGTTGCCAATTGATAATACAGCATTATCAAATAGTATTTAAAGTATTGTCTCTTAGTAGCTAGCGGTGTGGTGGCGGGCAAGTGGTGAGGTGACAGGTTGATCAACATTCCCAGGTTCGAGTCCTATGTCCATGCACTTGGGTTTAATTTTACAAAATATATGACCATTTCCCATAATCCATATCAAGCTTTCGGTCTTCTAAATTAACTATAATAGTGAATACAACGGCAGAGAATGGGTTGGGCGCCGACAAATACAAGGCATATATATGTTGTGTCTACAGTCTCAATGGTCCGCGGAGTCAAAGATACAAAAATTAATGGCGGCAGAGGAGCATCTCGAGGCTTTTTTATTCACTCGATTCCTTCTCTTTGTCGTCAAGCTCAACGAAACCTGCACAGCGAGAATTTGAATGTTTTGGAGTACTTTGCCCGCCGATTAGATGATTACGCTTACGTCATTAGGTCTGTGATTCTCTAATGCATGCGAACAACAGAATGCGAGAGAAGATTGATCCAGCTGTTGGATTTTCTGAATGTAGAAGTGAACAGTTTAAACCGTCAGTTCCAAGATGTGTAAATACGCAAGGAAATTAGACTTCGCCTCGGAAATGGGATTCTCGCGTCCGCTGGAAAAGTCTGGGGCCAGGCATAACAAGTCTAGATTTAACATCACAAGATTACATGATATTCATGGCGTTTGGAAAGAAGTTGCAAAGGAAGCTCGTGTATCTTGAAACTGTCTATTCTGCGAAGGCGACATCAGTATTCCACGACAGTTAAAGAAACAATTGGTGCGAGAATCACCTACTGTGATATTTCAGATGCAAGACCGTAGAATTGTCGATGAAGTAGTTCAAGTAATTCCAAATGCAGGCGAAATTGAAGGGGTTGCATGTTAAGAGGTGGCGTGTTCGCGACGTGATTTGTACAGCGGCTCCAGTCAGTCGTGTTCTAAGGCGTTGTCAAGCTACTCCATATTACGCACTGATCAATTCGAAACTTCAACATCCTGCATCCGTCTAGTCAAACCATCAACAGCTACAACTGTTAAGAATCCCAACTGGCGACGGAGGAAAACCAGTTGGCTATTTACAGGTGCAGCTGAGAGGTTGATGGCGCAGTAGTGAGAGCACTCGCCTCCTACCAGTGTGGCTCGGGTTCGATTCCCAGACTCGGTGTCATATGTGGGTTGAGTTTGTTGGTTCTCTACTCCACCGAGAGGTTTTCTACGGGTACTCCGGTCTCCCCTCTCCTCAAAACCAACGTTTGACTTGATTTGCGGTATTTCTTAATTTCAGTTTACGGTGTCCCCAATTAGTGCTCCAGAGCTAGAACGACTAGACACTCAAATAAAGCTCCTTTTCCCTTTTTTGAACCAGGAACTACCAACAAATTCAACGAGTGCTCAGAACTGGTCTTGAACCCGGGATCCCAGGATATCAAGGGCCCTAACTACTGGGCGTCAGTGCCTCCCTTTTCAACCCTTTGTCACCATCATCATCACAGCATCTAAGGATGTATGGCCGGAAAAGCCGGATTTCGTGATTGGAGGTCTGGGCTGGTTGAAGATCTTTAGTGGTTGATTGATATCCCATAAGGTAAGTGAGGTGGATCCGTGAGTGAGCATACTTGACAAGCTTTATTTGTTTACAAACTGCGTCAAAAACCTTTTTTAAACCTTCACTTCAAAAGTAGCCCATGGAAAAAATACGTTCAATATGAACTGTATGTAAAGAAAAATGTAAATTTAACACCTTTTACAAAAATTTGATTTTGATATTATTGCCTATTAATTTAAGCTAAAATTATAAATAATGTCTCCGCAGGATATCGCTGGCATAAAATTAAATTTCGCACCAATGCGAGGCTTCTCGATTAATTTGAGGGAAAATGAAATAAATTATATCGGAAATGTTTATAAATTTGGTGAAACTTAAAGGGGATAGCTAAACGTGACCCTATACCCTTTCAAGTTCTTCTTTCTCTGAGTATTTCGCAGAAGTTGATAAGTAAGGGTGGTCAGATAAACAATGCACCGTCCAATTTTGCCTTTCCTCTTGAATGAAACTAAAGGGTAAGAAAATAGATAGGGATATATAGATCAGAAAAATATTCAAACAAAATACCAGTAAGAAGAAAAGAAAACTCAAGGAAAGAGATTCTTCCTTATTGTAGTTTTGCGGGACAATAATGCATAGAGTGGCAACATCACTACGTTTTTTTTGGTTACAAAATAGCGTTTCGTTCTCAGTTTGGCACAGTTTTTTTATAGAGTGAGGACAACTGACGAATCCGTCTTCGTATTAACTTGAGCTGTGCTAACAGAAAGCGAAAGATATTGTACTGTGGTTATTTCTCCTAAAACTGGTACCTCAGTTCAAAATAAAGAGAAAATTGCTGGCCGAAAGCTGAGGATATGGCTTCTAATAGGGATGCCTTCACCGTTCTGGCAGTCTTCAGTACAGTCTATTAGATTAATGGTGTGTTCTTAAATTTCCT
Source organism: Montipora capitata (assembly GCA_949126865.1). Classification (NCBI taxonomy): domain Eukaryota; kingdom Metazoa; phylum Cnidaria; class Anthozoa; order Scleractinia; family Acroporidae; genus Montipora; species Montipora capitata. The sequence continues at coordinate 16,943,660 of OX421450.1, read as the reverse complement.
TTATGGCCTTAACTAACAATACAGCGCTGCAAAGAAAAGGGGACCTCCTCTATTAGAAGCTAACAGCCCATCAGTAAGCAGATGCGTATAACTCTAATAAAAGGTCTTTGTCGCGGACGTTTTGGGGAATGAGCCTATTTGGGTCACGATAGTGACCAATTCTCAATCCCACAGGCAATAATAATATTGAGGTATGAGAAAAGAGAGTGAATTCCTTATCTTTGAACCTTTCCAACGATAATTATTTAAAATCTATTGTCAGTTTTGTGTCATACTTTTTTTTGTTATTTACAAGACGACATCTTATCGGTCGACTGGTGTAAAAGAAACAACATCGCAGCATGGGCGGAAACTAAACACTAATTTCAAATACTTATCAAGCGCTTAGAGCGAGTTTCAATCGAGTGTCGTAAAACCAAAACCAAAGTAATTACTTTGGCCAATCAAAAAGGACGGGGCGGAGACAACCCAGTAAACCAATCAAAACTCAAAGTAATTACACGTAGCAGACACAAAGCGCGAGAAAATGTGCTCGCGCAAGCCACGATTGGTTTTGGTTTTACTTCTGATTGGTTGAAAAATTGGCGCGAGAAGCTTGAACCAATAACTGAGTGAAGTGATGCAAAACCAAAGCAATTCGCTTATTACTTTCGACACGCAATTGAAAACCGTTCTATGTCCAGAAATGCATTTAATTAGATGCAGGCCCAATTTTGACATCCAACACCTTTGCTACTCATTTCCAACAATAAGGTAAGGTTGAAGGTTAGGGTTATTTTTAGCTTAAGATAAAAAGTATGAAATACAGCTGTTTATTCTTACTTGAGGAGCAGAATTTTGAGCGGGACACTTTGTGAAGTTAATAGGTTATTTCAGAGGTCATGTCTGCCTCCTCTTCAAAGCGAGTCTAAGTGCAAAGCTAGTTTTTCTTACCATCACAAAAACTCTGCACTGAGACTCGCTTTGAAGAGGAGGCAGACATGATCTCGGAAATGGCCTATTGTCTGTATTCCGAGACTGGAGTGATGAAGAGCAAAGAGACACTTCGTGACGCTTATTGAAATACATGTGCATCTGGGGCATTCGCTTTCATATCTCATATAATTTTGGTAATAAATAATTATGTGCATCCTCTGATTGGTTGGGAAGGTTTTGCGGGAAAACCAATGTGAAAAGAACTGGCGTCGGTTGACCAAAAGGTGGATAACGCATTCCACCAGATAAATCAATATCCGGTGAATAAACACAAAAAAACTTGAGTTAAGCAGTGGATTGTGATTTATCCAGTGAATAGCGCTTTCCATCCTTCGAATCTGCAACACGATGTGACACAAGTACATCGAACTTGTTCCCTCCCGGGCTCATATACTCCTTCGAAAACGTGATGAATTTTGTTGTAACCCTTATAAAAGAACGATGCCCTAACTTTTCTCAATTATATTAAAAATCTTCGTTCCTTATAAACTGGTTCCTAGCTCTTTGAGTATCTCTGAAAGAGAGGGTCCAAGATCAACTTTGTTATCAGGAAATGTTACAACGTTCACTGCATCGTCTTCTTTGAATTCCGCTAGCAAACAAACCTCGAGATCAAAATTAAGGAGGTCAATGAGGCGTGACGTTTGCCTTTCAAGAGAGCGTGACGTATCCATTCTGACGTAACGTGACGCATAGCGTGACGTTTGCGATTCAGGAATTGACTCTTCGTCCGATGAAGTGTCACTTTCGGGTACCATCTCGGGGAGTAAATGTGCTTGAAGATCCGAATCAAGAGGCCCCTGACAACATGCAGTGAAAGCTTTGCCATCGTCGTCGCTTATTGCCACTGTCCAATGTTGATTTGAGTACAAGTATGACTTGTAAGCGCTATAGAAGTCTCTGACCATAACGTCTTCGAAAACGCACTCTTCGCTGTCTGCATCCTGGATGTGCGATAGAAACAGGAAAAAAGTTCAAAATGGAATACAACCACACTTTTGAATTTTCTATAATATTGTTGGTTCCTTTGAATTTTACGTACTTGTAACGAACATTTAATCTACAAAGAATCATTGTATTGATAGTTATATATATATACGAATTATCTTGTAACAATTTTAATGTTATACTCACTATGGCCATAGTTAATAGAGGGGAATGATTTGGAAGCTCGGCGAACATCAAAAGAGCAACCAAAGCAGCCAAGATTTAGGTTGGAAAGTCTACGACCGTGCACAATCTTTTGTTTTGCGCTCATACACTATGCATGAATTACGTAACCAACACGTTTCTATTGGTTAGTTCCGCAGTATGGAGTAAACAACTATTGTGTTTTGTGCACGGTCAAGGCTAAAAACGAGAACAAAAACCTACGACAAAGAAATTTGTCGGGTTTCATAACCATTCCTCTCTATTAACTATGCTATGGCTGAAGATGATGTTTGAAACATCGAAACATGTTCCGAACATTCAGAAGTGTGGTTGTATTTTTTTAAATATTAGTAACACTTGTGCTATCCAGATCATTTGACAAAATGGAATGCTCTGTAACTCAGTATCAGAAAATGGTATCAGAGTACAATCAAAATACTACTGTGATCAATAACCGAACCGAACCTAACCATTGCGTTTTTTTCCAATGGGTTGGGGTCTTTTTTCGTAAAACCCCGAAATCGAAAATGCTCTTTGCGAATTATACCAAGGTTAGGCTCCCAACAGAGAAACAGTATTGGTGACAAGAGAGATTTGGTTACATCCTTTATTCACGTAATGTTCGCGGCGACAAGAGGTAGATATGCTTTCTGTCTTTCAAATACATGCTCGTTGGTTGCAGGAAATTGACTTAAATCAAATGTGTTTCCGCTTCATATTTTTTTTAGCCAAAAACAAGTTTCCGTAAGATACTTGCCGTTTGCCGAAATCACATTAAGATCACCCGTATTTTTTAAGAACTTTAATTAGACAATAAAATGGCTATTTTTCGACAATAACCATAAATCTCAAGGGAAAAGTAGGACCGCGACAATAATGACTTACCGTTGCGCGCAACGTTCCAGAATCATCAATTGTCAAGAAAAACTCTGTCTCTACTCCAGCGATTTTCACCAATCCAGCTCCAACGGAACAAATCTCGACAGTGGCTGTTGGATTGAAACAAACATATTTCTTAAATTTGTTGTCATAGTGCAGAGGCACCCAACGAGAATTTCAGCCAGAAAAAAAGCCTGCTCCCGAAAATTCTAGGTGACCTATTTAGGGTAAAAATCTGTTAAAAATGGGCAATTATACTATGTTTAAGATGTTCGAAAATCCTTGGACTGGCAGGGAAGCAAGGAAATTTAAAACAAATGTTCCGAAAATTCTAGATCTCAAATCGTCTTCCGAACAGATATTTTCCGAAAATTGACGTTGGGTGCCCCTGATAGTGGCTAAAACTCAACTATTTAAACACCCTCGAAAGGATATCGATGCAATGACCCAACCATGTTACTGATGTGCTGGAAAAAAAATGGAGGAGTATGAGTGATAGGTAACAAGGGCAGTCACAGGCGGCTCATTCAAGTTCTCGCTCTTGTTTGACTTCAAAGTTCCGTTCCATGCATTCTCAAAGAGTCTCAGGTCTTACGCTCTGACCGTGCTCGAATCAATTTTTCATGATTGCTAGTAGTAAATTAAATTACTTTTATACTTATAAAAACGAGCAAAAATGTATAAACGAAACATAAGAGGCCTTTTCCGATTTTCTAGGAATTTAAGGCTATTGTTTTTTCCCTTTAAACCTGTTGACACTTCCATAATCAGGATGAGTTTATTTTGATCATAAAAGAAGAAAGAACGCTTGTTGATCAATCCTTGAGTTGTGATTACATTTTTGGTTTTTCCTTCAGTTTTCGTACATGATTAGCTGCACTTTCTTCCGTCTTGATAAGAGTGGTTCAAGTATAGCAAATTATGAATCTCTTTGATCAACCACACGAGCTGGTTGGTTTCTGTCTTTTCCCAGGTGCGGTATTTTCTATTCTTAAAGTAACAGATAAAGCTATCCGGTCTTGGCCGAGCTTTAAATAACCCTTTGACTCCAAGGAGTAATCAGCATGTAAATTCTCCTTACAATTTCGATGAAATGTCAGTGAAGCAGGTATTGAGAATGAAGATAATTATCAGCTAAAAAAGTGGGATTTTGGTTTTACACCAAATTCTCATGACTACCCAACAAAGGAATCTACGATACTAGTTAGGAGAATGAATGTTTCGATCTTGAAAATTAAAGGGTTAAAAAGCAAAAATGACATTTGAAATGTGGATTGAAAAGCTCTTTAGTTTTTCCTAATGTTTTTTTTTTCTTTTTTCTGATCAGCCGTGCAGTGAACAGGTTTGCCAAATCCTTCAGCCGCTGATAGTGGTTGTTTCACGTGCTACAAGGAGGAACCATCATCCATCGGCCTAAATGGTTCCTGCCGTTTTATATCTCACAGAGAGACCATGGATAGTCTCCATGTCTAGTATTTCCCATTCCATTTCTTATCGTAAGAGTTACAACCACCTGATTTAGAACCATCACCTGTTGCAAATACATGGCGCAATACATCTTAATTATATTGGTGTACTAAAACTTCCCAACGAATTACGCGGTTTTTCAAAGGCCTCTGATCACAGGTGAGAAAATATTCGTCCAGATGAAATGATCACAGCAGTGACATTCAAGGAGTTAAAACATTGAAAATTTTCAGTTTCTCTCGCATGCAAGAGAGTGCGCTCCCTGGTTTCCCAGTATATATAATTTTAATAATTATAAATTATGGTGACACCAACGACCTTCATGATGTCATACAAATCATGGAAGTTGGAATACGTCGATTCAAGGAACTTATAACAATACCCACGATGTAGCACACTTACCATAAGGCGAGTCTTTGTCCTTAGTCCCTCTCACGCTTCCATCGGGTTGTATGGTCAAATAATATCCATTTCGAAAAAGTAGCCTTCGTCTTCTGCCACACCTCCGACCCATGAGGAACTCGGCACAATCATCAACATTAACATTCATGTTCCTAGCTTGTTTTTCTTTCCATTCCACCTGAGACAAAGGACGAGCTCGCTTGTGCCATTTTCTCTTAAGAAGTTCTTCCCAATCTGTGTGGGAAAATGGGTGTGACCTGGTCCTAAAACGCCCGAAAGATCTTCCGGGTGTCCAGTTGTAGGGATGCCTTGAGATTTGCCTTCTTATGTCGCAAATTGCGTTTTCATAAACACTAGTCATCTTGTTTAGCTGTTGAAAGAAGAGATAGCGTTTGTATTGCAGGGCTATTCAAACATGATCTCTTTGGTAATATGAATACCTTGCATTGGGTAACAGTGTGATGGCTTGATATAAAGTAATTTCATCCACATTATTTCGAACCCTATTTTCTATTTTCTACGAGGTCCCCGGACCATTTAAGGCTAGGTTTGGACCTGGCGTATTGCTAACTAAGTGATATAAATTTATCTTCTTTGCATGAGCATTCGAGAAGCTAGGGATGCGTGTTGAGTTACTAATAATGATATCTTTGTACATAGTACAACGCTAGCGCTTAATGCAAAGGAAATCACCTTAATTGATAAATTAGATCAAATTAAATGAGATAAGAGGGCAAAACTGGATCATCTTGAGAACAAAACTTCTTTGAGCACAGTGGAGAACCAAAAAACCTGACCGACAGTAAACACCAGCACAGGAATCAAACCCAGAACTAATTTTTGGAAGGTATGTTCTCGCCACTGCGAAAACCCTGCTGGCTTCCTCAGTTGAGCTTAGCGAAGCGGTGGAAGCACCAGCAGTGACTATCTGGTTTACCTTGGATTAAAAAGTGCAGTCGATTGTCACGAATATCAAGTGGCCCCTGTAGGGATAATCCGTTATATTCTATCTCATTGTTGTGGCCCGCAAACAGGCTTTTCATGTTGTTAGGGCTGTCACTGACTCAGAGATTATTCTGCAGTTAGCTTCCGTTTGCTTTGATTCGCTAAAAAATAAAACTCCAAAAAACCGAGTCCAAATTTCAATTTGTTCTTTCATTGTTCCTGTGGCTTTTTTCTCCTGTGTTTGTTTTTATCAAAGATAGCCTTTGCATTTCATACCTCCCTCTCTGTTTGATTACCCTGCACCGAGTGACTAATTATGACCTTTACATCAAAATTCCACAAGGGATATTGCATTGAATTTTGCACTGATGGGTCTCTCATTCCTAATAATGATAAAAACCGGAAATACTTGAACGAACATCAACGTGAAGACACGAGGAAATTCGTCGATTCAGAGAGCTGTCTGCTGACTGTCTGCTGAAATACTTCGCTTTCATTTGCTTGACCCTCGCTGTTTATCGAGTTCACTAGGAATTTTTTCTCGACAAACAAACAGGTCGTGTATCTATTTTTTTCTTGAACTGAGAAAGAACTAATTCCTTTCCTTACACGTAAAAAAAAGTACAAAATGCAACATGGCAGTGCTACAAATTCGAAAGCTCTGAATTCAAACTTAACACTTTTCACTACTCCCAATATTTCTCAAGATTTCGGAGTAAATAAGATTGAATTCTCATACTCGTAAGCCAATCCTTTCAGCTCACACGAAGAAGTGATTTATTGTTATTTAGCGGTAGGCACGCGCTTTTAGTGAACATGCTGGAGATTGCAAGGTGTTTATATTTTAAAATAGGAATAAATTCAAATAACGGGTGACCCCTGGTCAGTGTTCTTTGTACACTTGTCTTGATTTGAATGGACTTCCAGGCCATTATGTCTAAATTGTTAGCGAAAGGTGGTGAGGGGGGTGGTGATACAGAAAGTGATAGAAACTGACAAAAAGGATCCCCATGAACCAAACTTGTTTGTATAAAGACAACACCCGCGCGCACATGGCTGTTTGTTCTAATCCTTGCCTTACATAGACGAAGGTTCAAGTCTTGTGAGTACAGCTGAGCCCTTTCAAGAATAAAGATTGTTTAGGAAAGAAGTCGTTTTGAACAGAATTAACGGAAATTGAATTCTCGGATTCTAGTTCACGTAAAAGAACACATGAAACTTGAATTGCTTATATTTTACATCGTATGTCAGAACGACCTTGAAATGGAACCACTTTGACATTTTAAATTGCTTACCTCTTAAATTTCTACATGCAGATTAATGCTCGGTCGATTCGGAGCTGCGACCTCGATGCATAGGCGTTTTGATTTGCATTTTTAGACACCATTGTCTTATCAATTGAATCAATGAAATGATATGTTATCCGAGTACCTGTGAATGACACACTCCTCAAAGCGTTGAAAGGGTGCTCTTAAAATACCTTACATCCACTGAAAATAATTAAGGCCAATCCAATCTAGTAGTCAGAATATACAAGAAACATTGATGATGAGTCAGTAACTAATAACAATGGTCTTCCGATGTCGGTCATTTTTCTGTTAGGATAGACTTGAACATGTTAGAAATCACGGCACGGAGTTTCAGTGTTTCATCAATATGTAAAACATGGAGCGAGTAAAATAAAGCCTATCATTTTAGCGTGGATTTTTCGCACCGGAAGAAAGAACAGAGTGCATGTCTAAAGCGTACAATATCCAAAAATATTGCAGCGGTATTTACACAAGAATTATAGATTCTCCAACCCTATCAACAAGTATCGTTTTTTATCTACGATATGGCTCAAATATGTCATAAACGATTATTATTACCTTGTGGTTGTCTTGGCTTCACCAACGAAACCAGAATACTACCGTGTTTGCCTTTGTGGTTTACCCTGTGGATAGCAGCTGGATCGAGCAGTTTGCCAGGTTAAAAGAAAAAATTAACCACAACGAACGCTAGTCAAACCTGCGTCCAACCGCAGCCGAATTAACAGAGAATTCGCTAAGACGATTTTCCGCTTGGTTCACTGATTCACAGACACCACCGTGACACTCATTCTTCAAATACTCCGCACTTTAAGTCATCAAATATCGGTCCGAGTATTTTTGTGTCAAAATGCCTCTTTAAACAAGTTACTAGAAGCCGATGATTTGCCGGTTAAGGTAGTGAAAGTATAACAGTATGATTGGTCTCACGTACAATTTTGTTAGCCTAGCTGCGTCAGAAACCTTTTCCGTGCGGGGGTTTTCATATTATAATAAGCCCACTACAACGGAAATGAAACGAGGTGGCCTTCAACCTTGTAGGTGCATTCCACATAACGGAGAGTATTCATCATCATGCCAACTGGTGTTTGAGGTCGCAAGAGTTTCAGTCTTCGTTTTTTAATGAACCATGCACACTTTCCCGGACTCTACACAAAAACTGCTCGTGAAACACATTTTAGTTTAAAAATAGCGAATACCCAAAATTAGAGCTGCTCTATGGTTGTTTAAAACTGCATATATACTTTTTTAACATCAAAATAAGGATCGAATTATTCTTGCATATTTTTGACCATGAAATAGAATATTGAAACTTTTATTGCTTATCAATGGTGAAAAATTGAACGTAACTTCCACAACGGTTCCTGAAAGATTTATTCGAAAACTGACGGTACTCATTGTAGAGAAGTTATACTTTCTTACAGTTTCTACGGAGTTGACTCAGTACCTTGCAATCACTCCGACGCTAATCACTCATGAGCCACAATAGCCTAACGACCTCAGCTTATCAAATTTTCAGGCAGAATAGAGCAACTAAGATAAGAAAGAGCGTTGCCGCTAAGCTCGTCCGACCTCGAGTCATCTGTGTATCTCAGGAACACAGCTAATTTATATCGGGGTGGAGGGAAAACGTTTAGACTAAAAGTGTCCTGTCCAAGGAAATAACACAGTGCGGTGAGGGGCCGGCTCTGAGGATGGAGAATCTCGGCGAGTCGCGCCAGACGGCCAACAACAACTTGGAGATACAACTTTGCGTCAGTCCTCCTTTATCTCGGGGCTTAGTACGAGCTCATCCGCTTGGGTATTCAAGAGGAGACTCCTCTTGTAAAGCCATATTCTGACAATTAGCGTCTTTTTTGTCACCCTGCAAGACAATTCTGTCAAACCCTTAAATTTTGCTCGTCGATCTGCAAGCGCTTATGAAAGAGAGAATCGAACAGGGCTGTCAGTCGTACCTAGACAAAGATAACGTAAGGATCAAGTGCGGTTGTTCAGATATAAGTTTATCAATTTAGCTTGTTCCATTCTGAGATCGAATTACGGAGGTTCACAATTTCGAGAGTTTCAGTTAAAGCGTCCCTGTATACTTATGTTATTAAAGAACGCATGAAAATTACATTACAAGCACACTTTCTTTCGAGGAACCAACACATGCAAAGTAACTTTTGCAACTGTTTGAAATTTATGTAAAAAACACATATCGGCCTACAAGTCCGAAACTTTGCAATCACAGCTTTCAAGAGCAATATAAAGCGAGGACCCCATGAGCTCGTGAAAAAGCTAAGTATTTCGTTCAAAAACTGTTTCAGCATCTTTCTTGGTCATAGATCGACATTTATAATTCTTGTCTTCACCAATTGCAACAAATCTGTTGACTCTACATAGTTAGTACACAGTCTATGGTTTTCCTACTTTTTTTATCGCAGTTCAGTTAGCTTCAATTAACCTCTTTTAGTGATGTGAAATGAAAATAACTAGTCATCATTGTTTTAGGTTTTTTTGTTTCGTAGCCAACTCGAATGCTACCCAACGTTGGCTGCTGCAAACTGAAGTATTATAAATTTAAGTATCTCTAATTGCCAATCCATTTTGATTGTTTTCTTGTATTAGTAATCTCATTTGGGCCCAAAATACATGTAGTGTGAATAAATTATCGTGATGTTGGTTGTCCAAAAGCGGAGTCGTAACTATTAATATTTTAAAACATTTTACCAATTTAGTGGCAATGCTTGGTATTTCCACTTGTATTCAAATAAACTTCGTTTTATCAATTTCACTGCATTGAAATATCTTTTTTGTAATGAAAAGTTGTCCTTTGTTTTCATGAATCAGTTTGTTAAGTGGTAAACAACCAAAGCACCCTCACATGTTGCAAATGTATTCGTGACTTG
>OX421450.1:16916142-16928642 GCA_949126865.1 Montipora capitata | reverse complement strand
TAATAATAATAATAATCAAACGTTCGTTAATAGATTAAAAAAGGCTGAAGATATGGAATAACATCATACCTTAAATACGCTGGTGACAACTTCACGAGTTTTCAAAATATTGCATCTATGTCGTTTTGAACAAAACGCCCACTCGAACGCATGAGAATTACTTCAAGCCCAAGACGCGAAGATATTAAATTCTTATGCTAATATCGAAACTAAGACAGTTGCTGGCGTTACAAAGCAAATTGGAGCGACGCACCCATTGTTTTCGTTCGCAAACCGCAGACTCCTCTTTATTGTTACGTGAACAATACGAGGAAGAAATAAAATACTCCATGGGAGTGCGGTAGACACGCCGATTTATGTACATTGACTGGACATTATCTTTTTTTTTAGGCTATGTTCGACTATTGACATAAAATATCGCTAAATTTATCTTATCTTTCTCGAGAAAGACAACCTATTCGTTTCGACTTGACAGTGAGCATTAGACAAAAGCTTCCTTGGTTAACCCTTAAAGCGTGCATGGTGATTTTAAATACGGTATAACCAACCTCACACAAATCTCTTTTTAGTGAAAGTGGACGTGCGTCAAGTTGTGGACTTGGATCCCATTTTTGGAGTTTATGTCATGCGCACTGTGCTCAAAACCCTTTTCACATTCCAGATAACGGCACCAGTGACTGTTCTTAATTTGACTTGATTAGGGAATCACCCCGAGTCCTTGGTAGACTTTGGTTGGGGGCAGGTTAAGTCAGGATAATGACAGATCTTCGTTCAGTTGAATTGTGTCGCACATGACTTGTCAACACTTTGTGTCATTGCCAATCATCTGGACGTTATCTTTTGTTGGTGCAAAGTGCATTAATTAGCACATTTCTCAAGGTGCGAAGAAAGATATCGTATGACGACAAAAGTTTTTTGAACACGTTGTAACTTGTATTACCTCGTGATGCTTCCGAAGTTTGGGTCCTCGCGAGAGACGATAGTGAAATACTCACGTTTTCGAAATCGAAAGCATCACCACGCCGCTTATCCTTTCAATTGAATGAGGTTTTGCCTGAAAGGTCACCGGATTTGAATGTAGACGGAACATGGAGACCGCCATTGGTGCATTTATATAATGTCATAACACCTTATTTCCGTTTATTTCACTCCATATTTATTTTTAAAAGGTTTATGAACCCTTAAGTACTCCTTCGCTTTAAACAAGCTAAGGAAATTAATCAATTTTCAGCTGAAATCTCCTGTTATAGCAGGTTTTCTGTGAGTTTTAGCATGATGACCCCATTCGAGTTGAATTAATTGTCAAAAACCATGATGCGCATTGGGTAAAACCGCAAAGCCGTATAATGGTAAAAAATTATTAAGAAAGGTCAAAGCATCGAAATATTTTCAAAAATCATCCCGAGAGCTCCATTTTTAAGAGAAAGAGAAAGTTTGTCAATTTTTACCTCTCTGGTTTGGCGTCTGGTAAATAAACCATTTCAAAGTAAATGAGTGCGTTCGGCAGCGGTCAACGTATGCAGCTCTATGATGATGTATTTATATCAATAGATAAACTTTTGAAGGGAAATTAAAGAATTCTGAACTTACCCCTTTCCGGCCTTTCTTTATACTTCAAAAAAAAAATTGGCAAACTAGAACGTAATGAGTTCTCGGTATAAGTGCCTACCGTCTAGCATTCACAGATGGCGTTTCCAGTCTCTTGATATTTCATAACGCGTGAGACTGCAGTCCTTTCAACTTCACCTGTCCACACAGCTTTGACTGTGTCATCATGATCTTATTGTTTTTGCTAACCTTGACACTGAAACTTGTTTCCTTGAATGGAAGAAAGTATTTGGTTACAGTTCTATCTATTTTCTTTTTTCGCCCTTGATCCGCCTACGACGAAGATTCGAGTCTGGAACTGATCAGAACGTGATATTTTAGTAACGTAACGTTTATTTTTGTTTGGGATGTTGTAACCCTCCTCAGCGCATCTAACTCCTTTGAGTGATTTTTCTCTTTGATAAGGGACAACGAGAGTGTTATGAATATTTTTGCGAATTTAGAATTGTCTGAATGAGGCAATGCTTATAAACATGCTTTTCCTGACCGACTATGAATATGCATCGAGGCCCCAATACGAAAAACTGGAAAGATTCTTTTTAATATCTCAAAAAATACCGATGGAAAGTTACACAATAATAATTCAGAGCCGCTCAAACTTCATGAATGAGCGAGGGTGACTGAGTAATCAAGCGCGGGGGAACATGGGTGACGCCAGCTGCGCCTTTTGGTTGCGTCAGTCCACCTACGGGTGCAGCAACCTTGTTACCAGGGTTCACTCCTACTCGTCAACCGGAACGAGGTTGCGGATACAGCTACCCTCTCCCTTTTAATTGTCTGCAGTTAGCTTCAGTCTTGATCTCACAAAAAGATGATAAATCCGCGTGCAAAACGATGCCTGCAAGAGAAGGAAGGAATTCGAAAGAAGTGTTGCGAGTTTTTCAATGTTTGAAATGTTCAAGATTATGGCTAAACTTACAGCCGTCAATAGCTAGCCAAAACAAGGGGAAATCTTAGTTAATCATAGTTAATCAAAGTTGTCACTGAAAAGCCCCTTGGGGACGTGGAATAAACGTATGTATGTGTGTATGTAAGGTGTCTGGATGTGGCGCGAGCTAAGTTCTCTGCTGGGTCGCAATAAACTTGATAGCCAGGTTGCCCTGAAATGTCCCGCGGTTCCATACGAAAAAAAAAACACTGATAAAACCATTATTATGATATATCAGTAACGTACGCAAATGTTCAAAGGCGATGAAATTTAGTGGATTTTTATAGAGATGGACAACTCTCATTTTTTTAAAACTTTAACACGCACTGTCTACCGTAACTAATCGGAAATTCAAAACTTCTTCTTCCGGCCTACAGTCTGAGACACGTCCAGGCGGAAGTGATGGGGGGATCATACATCACATGTACAAATCATACCAAATGGCAGATCTGGGAGGAAATGGTTATCGTGTGACTGGTCGAGTAACCTTACGGGGTGTTTACATGATACCGGGGCGACTTTCGTACCGGCGCGAGTTCACTCCGGTTCCCTCTCTTATCTCTGAATTTGTTTACATGATACCTCCAAAAAATGCCATGCTGGGGCGACTCACACCAGCACGAGTTCACCCCGGTTGCTGCACTGGAGCGAAAATTTCATTCCGGCGAGGAACGACCACTCGTTCCGGTGTGAAATCGACCTCTCGGTGGGCTGGAACGGGTAGCGCATGCGTAGCGCATGCGTAGCGCATGCGTAGCGCATGCGTAGCGCATGCGTACCTCCAACTTGGATTATCAACATGTGGTGTCCCTCAACGTAAATTATCTTCGCTTACAGCCTCATATTTCGTCCGAACACTGTGCTGGTGATACATTCACATTTGTACCAGAGATTCAAAGCCTGTCAATGCAAGGCAAATACATGGTATCCTTTGACGTTGATAGCTTGTTCACAAACATTCCTTTGGAAGAGAGTATCGATCTCGCTGTTGAATATATTCTCTAGGGTATTCCTAACATCAAAATTGCACACGATTATCTCAAAAAGCTTTTCTACATAGCGACCTCTCACGTACATTTTCTTTTTGATGGGTCATTTTATGACCAGATAGACGGTGTTCCTATGGGGTCGCTGCTTGCACCTGTCTTGGCTAATCTTTTTATGGGGCACCATGAAATGAAGTGGCTAGACACTTTCCCGTCGGAAATTCTATTCTATCGACGGTACGTGGATGACACTTTTTGTTTGTTTCATACGGAGTCTGATGCCTTACTATTTTTTGATTTTATCAACTCCCGTCATCTCAACATACGATTCACAATGGTAGCGGAATCAGATCATAAACTGCTTTTTTAGATATACACGTTGACAACACGGGGCCTATGGTAGTTCCTAGAGTATTCCGTAAAAAAAACATTCACCGGCTTATTAACATGTTTTTCTAGCTTTACCTCATTTTCGTACAAAATTGGGCTAGTCAAGACCCTTGTTATAGAATTCTCAAGATTTGTAACACCTGGCAAGCGTTTAATGAGGACATTGCGTCACTAACATTCATCCTAAAGAAAAACCTGTATCCATCTAGGCTAATTGAAAGAATCATTAACCGCAGTGTCACTCAGCATGTAACAGGCAACGCTGTAAGATCAACTGGTGAACAAGCGCCCAATATCTTTTATTTCAAATTACCCTGCATAGGTTATTTTTCTAGCATCGCCCAAAAGCGCATTCGTCGACTTTCACATTCAAGTTTTTATTGTAATAATGTAAACATTGTGTTAGCGTTTTCCTCCTTCAAAGTAGGTAGCCTCTTCAGTATGAAAGACCCTATCCCTCATGGACTCCGATCATGTGTAGTTTATAAATTTTCGTGTGCAGGCTGTGCAGCTTGCTATGTCGGTGAGACCACCCGACATTTCAACACACGTGTAAAGGCCGGTACATACGAGGGAGCTTGCTCCTGAAACACGCTCCCGAAACACGCTCCCGGTACTAAGTACCCCCAACCAGTACACACGAAGGACACGACGAGGGAGCTGAATGATGCCGAAACAAGCCGATTGGGGCATGGGAACTTTGAAAGTGAGTTCGCAATGAGTTGTGGATGAAAAAAAAACCCCAATTTAATTTTTTATTTATTTATTTTTTCTTTTTATTTACAGACTTTGCCAATCAGGCTAACAGAGCGCCACAACAGCTTGCGCCAATTACTTTGGCCCTTTTCCCAACCATGATACTCAACTGAAGACAGACCACAACACCGGGAACTACGTGTCTTACGTAGTTGAACTATGTGAACTACGTGCCCTACGCAGTTGGCCAATTTGATTAGCCAACTGGAGACACGTCATGTAACGGCAAGCAAATTTCAGTACACACCAGAGAGCTTGCTCCTGAAACAGACTCGTGCAACAGATTTGCCCCTGGAGCTTGCTCCCTCATATCAAACCAGTTTGATATGTCAGTTTGATATGAGGGAGCAAAATTCGGGAGCAAAAGTTTTGTTGCGCAACACATTTTTTCGCTAGAAATCGTTTGTGCAGACGAGGGAGCTTTGCTCCGGGAGCGTGTTGCAGGAACGTGCTGCGGGAGCAAGCTCCCTCGTGTGTACCGACCTTAAGGGACACTTGGAAACGGACAGTGCCTCACACATTTTCAAGCATCTGGAGAGCTCGTTAGCATGTCGCTCCCGTGACAATTTTGCCATCATCGATCAGGCATGTTCGCGATTTGCTCTTAAAATCAAAGAGGCGTTGCACATATTTTGGGACAAACCAACACTTAACGCACAGGTCAAACGTGTTAATTTAAAACATTCGGTTTAATTTTGAATTACTATTGTCATAGTCTTAATTATTGCTATTATTATTGTAATTTCTCTAGTATTTATATTTCACTGGAATTTATTGTTCATTTCACACAGAAGATGGCAGAGGCAACTGCCGAAACATGTCTGTAAAACTCAGGAGTGTCGTGTTTTTCTTTAAATTGATTATCTTCGAAAAATGCGTGGTTACCCCCAATTTTCTTTTTGGATGTTAAGGACGTTCGCGCCCATTGCTACTGCGCATTTTTTCGTGCCTGCCACGCACACGTCATGCATCGCAGACCACAAAGGTAAACACTATGCTAAAGCGCAAACATTTTCCACAAGAATGGCACGTGAAAGCATGTGGCATCATGCGATAGCTGTGGACCCAGGTCTTCTCGGAAATGTCACGCAATGGCGTGACAGTGCGAATAGACAATCGCTTTGAGAACTTCGCAGCGATTTTACTCTCTTGAATGCTCGGTGACCCCCATTTTTCTTTCCGTAGATCACTTCATTTTCTGATGTTGTCCATTTCAACAAAAAACAAAAAAATTTGTACGGGGGAACCTTTTGGGCGCGAACGTCCTTTAGATTTTCTTTTCCCTCATATTCAGTAAACCGCGCAAAAATACCTTTGATTTTTTTTAATAGGCACCGTCCTTAAGACGGGCTGGCGGCACCGAGTACCCGTCGTCGCGGCTTAATCTCGTACCCAGATCTCACTCCGTATGACCGTGGGAGAAACTAACCGTAAGTGGCAATCGTAGTCTCCCTCGGCCAGCTATATAGTACAATTAAGATTAAGTCCTCTTTTATTCAATGTAAACAGTTAATAGTAGCAACCTCTTTCCCAAGACCTCTCCCTTAGCTTCTGGCCGATGAAGAGGTCCTGGAAACGAGGTTGTTGAGAAGAGGTCTCAATACTGAGGGGCCTGACGGCCCGGCTCCCAAAAATGACCAAACTGAAAACGCTTAGTTTTCGTGTGGAAAACCGATCAATTCGTGCGATGAATCGGCTGGTTAGCGCCATCTGACCGTTCTCCAGGTGGCTCAGTCGAGAGCACTATACGTTCGTGCTGGTCGGAGGTCACGGATTCGAACCCCAGCCGGACCATTACTCAAAGTGTGAGTCTTTCTTCACGGATGAACAGTCTAAACCGAAGGCTCCGTTTCACAACACTTGTTCATAATTTCTGGATTCTGTGGGACGTTACAAACAACCCACGCACTGTTCGAGTAGAATTGAGAACGTAGTATCCGGTGTTGTAGTCTGGCCTTTGAGTGTAAGCTAGTTTAAGTGCGTACAGTATGTCGACATCAGCAGTGTATAGCTGCCAGTGTATACTCATCTGCTTCAACAAAACCGTGAAAACAAACCAATTGAAACAAACAATCAGGACCAATCCAACTGACTTTGGGACTCATTAATGATTGATTGAGTTAACAAAGGAAAACACTCGTTGATTTACTATTACAATCTTTTTCTTTATAAGATTATACTTCACTAAGACTCGATCGACCAAAATCGACCATTCTTATAAATGACAACACTGGTTTCCAGACATGGCATTCGAACCTGCGGTATATTCGCTACCTCATCCCTTCCCCTAACTACTAGCTCACCAAGTCGCCAGTTGTTCAAACCGCAGGCAATTTTCTATAATCTTTAATCTTATCATCATCATTACAACAGATTACAGAAACGCCAAAGCCAGAGGCTTATATGGCGAGGGGCAGGTTGTTTAGGGTATACAAAGTATATTTGATCATATTCATGACAAAGTGAAACATATAGTCATTAATTCATGCTTAACCCAGTTGTAGACCTATAATAACAGTAGTTAGCTAGCACAGTCTAAATTACACTAGTGACTGTAAACCTGTTATGGCATTCTCCAAGAAACAATCAATCCGAATTAATCGTTTATTTAAAACTTGCCTTGCAGACATACTGCGTGAGTTAAACAAGTTACAGAAGTTAAGAATTAAATTTAAGTTCAAAAATGCGGAAAATAAGTATAAGCATCCATTACCTTCTGATAATTTTAAGAGATAGAGAATACATGTAATTCCGAGTAAATGCATTGAGTCTATAATACAGGCAACAAATGCAAAGAAACGTTTACTTATAATACTTTGATATAATTCTATATATCATCTTCAGACAAAAAGGTAGCAAAACTTTAAATACTGTACCGAAGCCTAAATATTTATACAGTACAAACTGTAAACCTGTACAACACTACACTACGCACTACAAGTATAAAATCATTACAAATGTCATAATAGCTTAGCAAGGCCCTTGTGAAATTATGCATACGATTTTCAGGTTGCGTTCGATTGGGAAGTCTGGGGGTGCTTTCGATTGAGAATTCAATTCAATTCAATTTATTTCCTCTTGAAGTAGTTACTTAATTTAGTACAAATGTTTATAGTTGCCTATGATGTTTCTATTGTAATAAAAGGGCCGCTGCCTGTAAATATCAAACGTCGTCCAACAGTTCGAAAAAATCGACCTCCATTTTATTTTATCAAAAGATTCCCTATATAAAAGTCCCGGGGGGGGGGGGGAATCCCATACGGAACAAACGGGGATGCTCGTCGGAAATTGTAAATTTAACCCCTAAAGGAGACCATCTGGGCGTGGCTCAAGCAAATTTTGACCTTGGCGGCTTAAAATATTGGCGCTTTGCGGAACACCCTAAGCGAGACCAAAATCCAAAATTTACACCCCTAAGCCAGACGACGAGCATCCCCGTCTGTTTCATATGGGAGTCCCCCCCCCCGGGATAAAAGTATTTTCGAAAATGGAGATAAAATTTTTCAGCGAGTTTTATTTTTCGAGAAATCGAGCATTGTCTGATTTTGCCCTGATGAGGCTCGGAGCCAATATTGAGTAGCAGCGTCGCAAAGCAAGAACATGAAAAAAAGGAAACTTTTTTTTTTATATCTCGTAAAAGTATACCATCTGACCTTCTAAAAATAGGTACGCAATGCGTACATGTGGTAAGCCAGTGGTAAAGGAGGAGGTGCTGGAAACAAGGGTGCTGAGCTATGCTTAATTAAAATCGCAAAATTTGAGAGCGATACTGGATGTTCAGAGAAAGAAGTTCACCACAATTCTTAAAATGCATATGGGTCATCTGAGATATAGTTTTTGGAAAGAGCATACAAAAAACTGTCTAATACATCTCTCTACGACTTTTTATTTCATTTTATTTACTTGTTTCTTGCTTATGTTGTTTCAAAACCACCAATTGACCTTTTCAGCAATAGCAACACCATCTTGGATCTCACGTTTGGCACAATCCATGGGCTTGTTAGCCTGGAAAGACCACATTACATCAGGACTCAAGATGGCGTAGCTATCGTGAAAAGTTCAATTCACTGACTAACATATAAGTCAGTAACATATTCTTTTCCTGCACTTGATCCAAACACAGATTCATTACCTTGATTAAAGTCTGCACAAACTGCACATGTATGAGTAGGATCAACTAATTCGTTAAAATTGATAGAACCTTGTAATTGATGCTTGTTCACATCACTCCCTTGCCTAATATCTGCACTAACTGCTTTTGCTGGATCAAACACTCTTTTTTAAATGTTCATATCATGAATGTTAATTATGCCAAGTTTCCAAAAAAGTTTGATAGTAGAACAATTTCAATGGAATTACCTTAAAGGGGTGCTAAAAACACCAGCCTGGTATGTTAGCTACGCCATGCTGATGAGGCCCAAATGGCCGAAACAGCTGTCCATGGCTGCTAATTGACCGGGTGAAATGGTTGTGAGCATGCGTGATGTGTTGGCCACACCGGGTTGGTGTTAGCGTGTGTCACCCTGCTTTTATTGTTGTTCTTGCATGACAGTTTAATTTGCATTTGATGGAATTTCCAATGCCAATACTTTTTACTATTGCTATTAACTTGCTAGGTTTCTTCGATTTGAGGATTCACAAGAATGTAACATTTGAGGTCTTGTATATTTGTATTTGGTAATTTTACAGGTTTCATTGAATTATTTCCCAGCCGTGTTAAATTAGATAAGCACCACATGTCAACTTTTTTTTGCGAATGATTTCCCCCGGGAAATTGATGAAATACAGAAAACGTTATATCCCATCTTGAAAAAGGCCAAACAGAGAAAGCAAACAGCCTATTTCAAAGTTGATAAGCTAATTATAAACGGGCAAATCTACAGAGGTGAAGAAACAACCAATCTCCCATACTACGGTCTCATTATGGACACAAGAAACAGCGGAAACCAAAGCCAAAGCGGTCACAGCGCGACAGCACATCTATAGTTTAATTTAGTTTAAGGTTTATGTGTGTAATAAGTGTTAAACTACTTAACCCTTCTTGTTTAATTAGAAATGTGAATGCTCTGGAAACTTCTTACTTCATACGTTACTGTATGTTTTTTTGTAGATTAATAATTTGTTTTAGGCGAATATTATCGGTTTATGTGCACTATACTTTCTTGCACTCGGCTATACCATCGATTTCATTTTCGTTTTATATGACTTCTTCTATAATATCACTTCCCCGATTCAGCTACAATGACCGATCATTCTCTTAATCTACTATCTCTCAATGCGAGGGGACTAAGCAATTTCAGAAAAAGGCGAACAATTTTCACGTGGTGTCGAAAACGAAACTCGGATATAATATTCCTGCAAGAAACTCATTCGACATTGTCAACACAGTTAAAATGGAAAAACGAATGGGGTGCAGAACTTATTTGCTCCCATGGGAGCTCAAACTCTCGAGGTGTTGCAATCTTGATCAAAAAAGGTCTTGACTGCGTTATTCACTCTCAGATTGTAGATACATCGGGGAGGTATATCGTTCTTAAAGCCGCTATCAAAGATAAAATGTATGTTCTTGTAAACATTTATGCACCAAACAAAGACGAAGACATCATTAAATTCCTCAAAAACGTGTTAACTAAGCTGCAGACCGAAAATTTAGATTCAGAAGAAAATATTGTGATTGGAGGTGATTTCAATTGTCCTCTGAATCCTATACTGGACAAAAAAGGTGGCATAATGACACCTAGGAAATCTGTGATAAATTCCATCAATGATGTCCAAAGTCAATTAGATCTTGTAGATATATGGAGAGTTAAAAACCCACAAACTAAAAGTTTTACCTGGAGTCAACAATCTCCGCCGATATTTTGTCGCCTGGATTATTGGTTGATTTCTAACAATTTACACGACTGGGTCAAAGCCACAAGTATAATCCCCGCCATCAGAACTGACCATTCTGCTATCTATTTAGAATTTGGGAACGTGGACAAAGAGGCTAAGGGTCCTGGGTTCTGGAAGATGAACACCTCCATATTGGAGGATGATGAGTACATTGATGATCTTACAAAAATGGTACCAATTTGGATCACGGAAGGCCGAAAAGAACTTTCAGACCACCGTAACATTTGGGACTGGATAAAATATAACATAAGAGCTCATGCTATAAAATATTCCAAAAAGAAGGCAAAGGAGAGAAACGAAAGAGGATCAAAACTTGAAAAAGAATATACTGAAGCGAAACAGGTTTTCGAAACGAACCCCAATGATTCGAATGGCGACAATTTAAATGCGGCTAAGGATAAGCTCGAATCATTTTATGATGAAAAAGTCAACGGAATAATAATCCGTGCCCGAGCACGATGGCACGAACACGGCGAGAAAAGTACCAAATACTTCCTAAACTTAGAAAAAAGGAATCATGTAAAAAAGCATATAAGGAAACTAGTAATAAGCGGCGTCGTAAAGACAGATCCCTATGACATTCTTCAAGAACAAAAACGTTTTTATCGAGAGTTATACAAAAGTTCAAATAGTGATGCGGAAAACCGTCAGAACATTGTAAAGTTTCTAGAGAATTTGAATATACCTCAATTAACCGAAGAACAAAAGTTGACCTGCGAAGACAAAATTTCAGCTGAGGAATGTTACAATATCCTCGAAAGCTTTCAAACCAACAAAACTCCTGGGAATGACGGAATTCCTATAGAATTCTACAAGGTGTTCTGGCCTTTAATAAGCGATCCTTTTCTTAAATGCGTGATCGAAAGCTTTGAAAAAGGTGAAATGTTTTGTTCTCAAAAACAAGCGGTAATTACTCTAATAGAAAAAAAAGGAAAAGATCGTTCATATATTGAGAACTGGCGTCCAATCTCTCTCGTAAACGTTGACACAAAAATTATGTCTAAAGTGATCGCCACTAGAATAAAAAATGTTCTTCCAAACATTATACACCATAACCAAACTGGATACGTGAAAGACCGATATATCGGCGAAACAATTAGATCAGTTTTCGATATTATGGATTTCACTGCAAAAGAAAGTATCCCGGGACTAATGATATTTATTGATTTTGAAAAGGCATTTGATAGCGTAGAATGGGAATTTCTTCTCTATTGTTTGAAATCCTTCAATTTTGGCCCTAATTTTATCCATTGGGTCCAAACTTTCTACAGAAAAATACAAAGCTGTGTGATAAACAACGGACTTTCATCTGAATACTTTAATCTTGAACGTGGGGTACGGCAGGGGGACCCGCTCTCTCCTTACCTCTTTGTAGTTACTATAGAAACATTAGCAATTGCGATTCGACAAAATAAAGATATCAAAGGTATCTCTATTGGGAATGAGGAGACAAAAATTCTTCAATACGCAGATGATACGACAGCAATACTTGCCGACACAAGCTCTGCTACTGCTCTTTTTAGGTTGTTAGATGATTTCAAGATTGTCTCTGGCTTAAAAATTAATTGTTCCAAAACGGAAGCTATGTGGATAGGTTCTTCAAGGAACTGTAAAGCACAGCCTTTTGGAATTAAATGGCCTAACGAACCGATAAAAGCTTTAGGAATTTATTACACGTATGATCAAAAATTGCTTCTTGAAAAGAATTTTATAGAAAGATTAGACAGTATTAAAAACCTGACTAGAATTTGGTCTTCTAGAGGACTTTCTATTTATGGCAAAATTACACTTATCAAATCTCTATTAATTCCGAAATTTGTTCATGTGTCATCTTTATTACCCACCCCAAAAGGATTTGTAAGTCAGTTAAACCAGTTATTATTTCAATTCTTATGGAATGGTCCTGATAAAGTCACACGCAAATCGGCGATAAATGA
>OX421450.1:16861142-16913642 GCA_949126865.1 Montipora capitata | reverse complement strand
CGCAAACTAACTAACCTGTGTAACTAAACTTTTACGAGGATATGGCTCTCTGTGGGTTTTCTAAACTTGTTCGTGGTCCTTGTGACGCGACTACAGATTACCCCACAATTGCAAACACTGAGTGTGTTTCTACCCGGGGCTGTGATAGAGACGTAAAAGGACCCCTAAAGTTTTGCAAAATCAGCGACGACTTTGAGGTGCTAAATGAGTCAGCACTTCTCCTTGCTCGAGCAGGTAAACAATACCTACCATGTTATGTTATGTTATGTGTGTGATATTGTATTTATAGCATATGGATTTTCGCAGTGATCAATTCACAGGGAAGTGAGATAGGAGCGGCAAAGGGCTTGGCCCTAAAGGCTGGTTTACACGTACGACGCAAGCATAAACATAAGTGCAAGCATAAACACGAGGTTGTTTACACGTGCGATAAGCATAAGCACAAGGGTGACATACGCAGGCGCAGTGAACAAATATCTTGGCGCCAAAGTTTTAAATCCAAAATGGCCTACACCGAGGAGATCATGCTTAGTGACGAGGAGATGTTGTTGCTTGTTCCTCTATTGCAAAGAAGGAGAATACGAAAGGAAGGAGCAATAAAAGAGAAGCCAAAAAGGGTTTGGGTGAGGGAAGTCTTTCGTAGGCAGAAAGAGAAAGGCTAGTTTCATAACCTGGAGAGGGAGCGCAGGCTGGGCGATCGAGAGTTTTATTTCAAGTATGAAATAAAAATGACTTGCATTAACGTTTAAAAAATAAAAGTAAGCTTGTAAATTAAAAAACGTGCTTCTCTGTTTTCTGGTGATTGTACTTGTGCTTGTGTTTGCCCTGGGTTTACACAGGTGACGCAACGACATAAGCATAAACGCAAGCACAAGAAAATGAAATTGTTCCTTCTTCTTGTGCTTGGCGCTTATGCTTGCGTCGCCCCGATTTACACGTTGCTTTCTTGCGCAGGCTGTCTCTGTAAAAGTGTTCCGGTCGATCTGGTTTGAAAAATAGATTTCGCTCATTTCTTGTGCGTTGCAAGACTTTTATGTGCTTATACTAAAACCACAATCCGTTTGATCGGATCTTTTAAATTATTGGAGTCCGTGCGCCATGACCTCGGGCCAAATATTTTACCGTCCGGCCCGACCTAACTCAGTCAATAAGCATTTTATCATATGACCACCGCGCTTTTCCCGTTTTTTTTTTTCCGGGTAACAAAATTTGGAATGTTCACTGACGTCTCTCATTTTGACCGAAAAGTCGGGATTTATATAGCAATTGCAACAAAGTTGTTTTAGTTCGCATCTTGCGCGCGCTTTCATTGGAAAACTATTGAGAAAATCCCCGTATGAGGGCCGTACGCGATCCTAGCAGGGCCGTGCGGCTTTTTCCGGCCCTGCTCGCGCCATCGCGTACGGCCATCATACGGGGATTTTCTCAAAAGTTTTGCAATGAAAGCGCGCGCGGGGCCGTACGGGTCATATGATAACATACATAATGTCATTACTGAGAGAAACCTTGCGGCCCGTCCTTCATGGAATATTTATAGCACTCTGAACTTGCCTAATTTCGGCGATCTCCAAGTTTGGGCTCCACATTGAAAGACACGTTAACTGGGAGCGTTT
The DNA here is from genome assembly GCA_949126865.1 of Montipora capitata. Taxonomy (NCBI): domain Eukaryota; kingdom Metazoa; phylum Cnidaria; class Anthozoa; order Scleractinia; family Acroporidae; genus Montipora; species Montipora capitata. The sequence continues at coordinate 16,912,029 of OX421450.1, read as the reverse complement.
CACCAATTTCGCACGTATATAGACCTAAAATAACGCTTAATAAACGAAAAAGACATTTAAATGCATTACAGGTCAATTTTAGCGGAATAAACACTCTTTTAACGGCTTCAGCTTGGCTTACCTGCCACAGATACATGTAAATGCTTCAGTGTTCGAATTTCGCCCCATGATTTTACAAGAAAAGGACGATCTCTGCTGCCTAAGCACTGGATCCCTGAAGGTGCAAATCAAGTTTTAGGTATCTAAGTATCCTTTTGTCTGCCATTATCATTGTTACATCGACGTTTTTCCTCGACAAAACGGTGAACACCAATGAAGACCGCCGCGACGACCGCCGCCATATTTACCTTTTGGGACAACCGCTGACCAAATTCAATAATAGCACTTGTGCGGTACTGAAGAAAGGAGTGTGTCGGTGAGGACTTTGAATTTATTGCAATAAAAGTTGTCATAGATTTTTTATATGTTTGTAATGAAAGGTTAAGAATCCCTAGAAAATATTTCAATCGAAATAAGGATGCGCACCAGCTGAGAATTTTACCCTTGGATTTAGAGTAAGATTTAAGCGGAAAGACCACGTTTTAAAGGCCGTTTACACGACAGAAAAATTGGGTACGGACCCGTCCTAAAAGTGGTACGGACTGCATACTTTTAGCCGTTTACACGGATAATGCTTAAGCGCAGGTCGAACCGAAAAAGGTCTAAGGACCAAATTTCGAAAGTTTCGTTTACACTATACTTTTGGGGGATCGGACCAATTTCTTGTACGAGACTACGGTAACTGGTGCAGCTGTATGCTGCTACCGGACATGCGTAATTCCTCTAAAACAAAATGGCGACGAAATAGTTTCCTCCGAGAATATATCAATAAGAGAGTCAACTTCTTTGTCCTTCCAAGCGGAGCAAGACTCCTTTTCCTGTGAATTCTCGCTAGCCGCCATGTTGAAATCAACAACACTCTTGACCCCAGAGCTCCGCGGATTTTTAGTGCGCATGCGATCAATGTGGTTATTAAGCAAGCTGACGTAAGAAAATGAAGAAACTGGTACGGACCCGTGTTTTTTTGGTTTTGGGGCCATAGACGTCTATGGCCCCAAAACCGAGAAAAACACGAGTCCGTACCCATGCCAAAAGACATGATCCGCAAAGTTTACACGGGCAAAAATGTGAGGTCCGTATACGTACTCTTTTCTTGTCGGGTCCGTACCCAATTTTTCTTTCGTGTAAACGGCCTTTTAGAGGGGGTTCATTTGGGGGCCACTAAAGTTGTAAAAGAGAAAGAAAAAGATCAGTTATCGGTTTTTAGAGGATCAGATGGTATACTTTTACGAGATATAAAAGATAGTTTCCCTTTTTTCATGTTCTTGCTTTGCGAAATTTGCCGATTTTGACGGTGGCTTTCGAGCCTCGTCTGGGCAAAATCAGACAATGCTCGATTTCTCGAAAAATAAAATTCGCTGAAAATTTTTAACTCCATTCGAAAATACTTTTATATATGGAATCTCTTGATGAAATAAAATGGAGGTCGATTTTTTCGAACGGCTGTCGGACGATGTTTGATATTTACAGGAAGCGGCTCTTTTAATACAATAGAAACATCATAGGCAACTATAAACGTTGTAACTAAATTAAGTAACCACGTCAAGAGGAAATAAATTGAATTGAATTGAATTCCCAATCGAACGCAACCTGAAAACTTATGCATAATTTCACAAGGGCCTTGCCGAAGCTATTATGAAATTTGTAATGATTTTATACTCTTATTGTTGTAGTGTAGTGTAGTGTAGTGGTTGAAATCACACGTGAGATTTCAGACCAAATTGCACTCCACTCAGTTCAATTACCATTATACATGATCGGCGATGTTTTTCCTGTCTGTATGGCACGTGCCGTTATACAGCAATTTTGTGAAGGCTGGTGAAGTACTACTCTTTTTCCTGTTCATGACTATACCGATTAGCTTCCAAGCAGTTTTTACGTTCTCACTATTAAAAAGAAATTGGGCCCTAAGATGTACTTTTTTGCTGCTTCCTTAATTCAATTTAATTTATTGTGATATATTTTAAAGATCTTTACTTTGTTCGGATCATTATTATTAATTTAGTTTAGTGAGATTTAAAGCCTGATTCTTTGTTTCCGTTTAATTGAAGTGCATATGGCATTAGAAATCCATGGCTTATTTAGGCGTCGTTTCTTTTTATTATTTAATCCACGCTTAGGTGCATGTTTATCAGAAATTCTTTGAAGTTTGTCAACAAGGTTGTTGATACTTGATTTACGTCATCAACAGAAGTCAATAGCCTCAACACCGCTCTAAAGTCACCATGTCGCTTAAAAACGAGTCACTATTAGAATCTAGATCTTAAAATCTGGATCTTCGGATTCCCAATCGAACACAAAATCCGAAAACGGATTTTTGGATTGTTACTTGAAATCCTTACCCGACATGGATTTCCAATCAGTGAATGTGCGACAAAATCCGTTTTCAAATTTTGTGTTCGATCCAGATTTTAAGATATAAATCCGGATTTCCCAATCGAGAGCACTCTGGATCTTTAGATTTCCAATTGAACGCAAAATCTGAAAAAGGGATTGTGTCGCGGATTTGACTAATTGCAATCTTTCCTGACACGAAATCCGTGACAAAATCAGTTTTCAGATTTTGTGTTCATTGGGAATCCGAAGATTCATATTTTAAGGGTACGTTGGATTGGGAAATCCAGATTTAAGGACGTTCGCGCCCAGAAATGTTCCCACGTACAGATTTTTTTTAAACTTGCCGCACAGAAAGGTAATGATCTACTTTTGCCAAAAAGGCAACAAAAAAAAATGGGAGGTCACCGTGCTCGTTTTCGAGATCGTGAGGTGCACTTTGAGAAGATTGCGTTATTTTAAGACGATTTAGCTTCTGTCAGCAATAAAAAAGCTACATTAATGAAATTTAGATCAGGTAAACTTGCTCAATTCAACATAACTAATATAACTAAATTAACCTTTGCAGCTGATGTCTTTTCCTGAGGTGAAATAGACCTTGAAAAATGGCAATAAAAGCAAGGTGACACACGCTAACACCAACCCGGTGTGGCCAACACATCACGCATGCGCACAACCATTTCACCCGGTCAATTAGCAGCCATGGACAGCTGTTTCGGCCTTTTGGGCCTCATCAGCATGCCCACACCGGGTTGGTGTTAGCGTGTGTCACCTTGCTTTTATTGCTGTTTTTAATTTACGTGACACACCGATCTCTTAATGTGATCCACCTTCCCACACGCTTGCCGTGGGAGAACAGTTTGGCTGTTCCCAACCCAGCTTACCACATGTTTGGCATGTGAAGCTGCCACTTAAAGGGGTGCTAAACACACCCGCCTGATATGTTAGCTACGCCATGCTGATGAGGCCCAAAAGGCCGAAACATCTGTCCATGGCTGCTAATTGACCGGGTGAAATGGTTGTGCGCATGCGTGATGTGTTGGCCACACCGGGTTGGTGTTAGCGTGTGTCACCTTGCTTTTATTGCTGTCTTGAAAAATGATACATATTTAGTCTAAGGGCGCTTTCCATTTGACAGAACTGGCCGGGCAGACCGGGCATTTCGAAGGACTAACTCTTGAACGCATTCAAGTTAACACATTTCGAGGATGATACATACCCCTCAAGAAGAATGCGAGGTATTATCATGCAAGTGTTCCTTCAAATTGTTGTATTTCCTTGCAAACTAATGGGTCTGGCCGGCCAGTTCTGGGAAAAGGAAAGCGCCCTAAGAAAGAAAACTTCGGTCGCTCGAGAGCATAAAAGGCGAAATATTTGTAACTTTTGACGCACAGACGTTTTTTGTTTTTTGTTAAAATGGACAAAATCAGAAAAGGAAGTGATCTACGGAAAGAAAAATAGGGGTCACCGAGCATTCAAGAGAGTAAAATCGCTGCGAAGTTCTCAAAGCGATGGTATATTCGCACTGTCACGTGATTGCGTGACATTTCCGAGAAGACCTGGGACCCGAGCTAGCCCATGATGCCACATGCTTTCATTTGCCTTTCTTGTGGAAAATGTTTGCGCCTTAAGCATCGTGTTTACCTTAGTGGAATGCGATGCATGACGTGTGCGTGACATGCGTGAAAAAATGCGCAGTAGCAATGGGCGCCAACGTCCTTAAATCTTAAAATCTGGATCTTCGGATTTCCATTCGAACACAAAATCTGAAAACCGATTTTGTTGCTGATTTCACTAATTGGAAATCCATGTCAAAACTAGGATTTCAATTAGTGAAATCCCCGACAAACATGATCCGTTTTCAGATTTTGTGTTCGATTGGAAATCGGAACATCCAGATTTTAATATATACATTGTGAATCCGGATTTCCCAATCGAGCGTACCCTAGTTTACGCTTATGGTTAGTGAGATTGAAGAGAAGTAAAGCTATACTTAATTTTCGACTGATTCTCACGCTTTGCAATATGATAAAACAAATCCATACATAACTGTTCCCGTGTTTCGAAAAGCTAGCGTGTAATACCAGACGGAATGACCAAAGCGTCCTTACAGGTATCATAGCAGAGCGTTAACGTTACGCTCTTTCTGAACCATGTACGATATTTATGCGGTAAATACTAACTAAAAGTAAACTATTGTCAGGCACGAATGCCAGCTAGACGAACACTGATTGGTAGACAGTTAACGGAAGAGGTTGGTCATCAAACTTGACACAAAACGAAGCACTTTAAGATCGGAGCTTAGGCTTGATCACTGCTGAGCAGGGATCCTATACCAGATCGATGGCAACAAATATATAACACTGAAAGATCTCACTATCATTTGTTTTTCAGTGGTCTTCCGAATATATTCAGTCCAAAAGATTATGAAATTTTATTTCGGCTTTGTTCTGTTCTGATAATGTATATGTCATGAAATTCTGATTACGATACATTCAACGCTTGCTTCCTGTGCATTCTTGTGACTCGTCACGCAATCTATCCTCCTCAATGAACCACGTTCGATTGGATGACGAGCCAAAAGAATGTCTGCGAAGGAGGCTAATTCAAGGCCAGATTTTGCATGGTTCTTGTAATGATATGACGATTCACTCTCGAGAATTATTGTTATCTTCGGGGCCCCGTTTCCGGTAACTTTCCCGGGCCGAAAAGCCAATTGTGAAACTACGATCCGCATTTTTTTTAGAAAGCTGGTCTTTCAACAGATTTACAAGACCCGAACGAACAAAATAATATTTTTGCCAATAACGAGGTCCTTCAAATACTCCCAAAATTAAATTTGCGGGACTTTCGAGAAACGGGGCCCCAGGCTTCTCTCGTTTCACCGAAGGCGGGAAAGCCCAGAATGCGTTGCGAGCCTTGATCGGACATGTTGTCTTGCCGCGGAAAAACAAACATACTTTCTGAAAACTCATTTTTGCATCGACATTTTCTAGAAACTCCACTGCCTTTTTGACAGACGCATAGCATCGGAGAAATGGTAAGTAGTTTTAGCACCGATTGAAAGTTGGTTGTGGCTGAGCTTTTGGGTGACTGTACGCAGAATTTGCAAACAAAAGCTTGTGTTGTGTTGATATTACTCAAATCTTGTACATGATCGTTAGCAAGAGTAAACACCGGGAATTATAAAATTGAACCAGTAAACTGCTTACTAAGACGTTGATCCCTTGTCGAAGCCCACGCGTTGAAGCGCATTTGCATCTTGGCCTGGCGGTTGCAAACAAGCTTCTAACCTCCAATCCATGTCTTGTAAAAATGTCTTTTGAAAATGGAATTCTTGTGTTGCTCCTTAGAAGTAAAGCGTAAAGCGTTCGCTTCCATTTGAACTTATAATGCTCTCACGTAAACTAATTTTAAGCAAAATCTCTGTGGTTTAAGAGTTTCCCATATAATTCAGCGTTTCAACTTGTAAGGACATTGTATGCTCGGTCTTGCATGCAGTTCGAAATCAGCTGGCGCAGTCATCAAATCACTCCAAGAGTTGATCAATTCTTCATCCATCTCAATGTTTCTACATTTAAACGGAGATTATCTGCCTTCTTTTATTTGTTTAATTAACAGCTCAGAGAACAACGCCACATGGTGTTCAGTTATTTCTCTTTTTATCTTTATGTTTGATAAATTATCATTAATTTTTCTGTGTCACATCTTGAAAAGCTCATAAATTTGTAGCCCTTGGTTTGGAAATAAACCTATTCTTTTTACCCCATGCACTATCAATAATTATTTTTTGAAGTTTATTACTGGGTGTTTCATTTCACTTCATACAAGGACACTATCTATTGAGACAAAAAAAAATGTATACATGTAGAAAATTGCATTAGGTCTCAAGTACAATATACAATAATTTGGAATTGATAGGTAAAAGACTAAGTGTTTCATATGTCTCAACTGTCCAATTTGAGAACTTTTGATCTGGCATATCTGAAATGAATCAGGCTAAACGATAAGATTGATTTTTTTGAAACAATGATTTTACGTCAATCCCTGATATAATTTTCAGGGTTCCTGCTACTCCTTGAAGTGCTTGAAAAGCCTTGAAATTTAATTTTGGACTTCAAGGGTGCTTGAAAAGCCCTTAAAAAAAGGATTTTGTAGAAAACTGCTTGAATTTTTTCTTGGGTGAAAATTGTTGAGATTGCATCATGCTAAGTTAAAGAGACATTTCAAAAATTGAGTCCAAAATTGACAATTAGAGAAACATTAAAACCAAAAATTAAAATGCTTGTGCATGCACTTAACTTGCAGGATGTGGTAAGTAATATCAAGGTAGGCTTTTTCTGCAAAGAAAACACTATACATGTATGGCATAGCAATCTTCTTAAATGTGTAAACCCTCCTTGAAAACCAATTCATGGTTCTTGAAATTCCTTGAATACTCCTGGAATTTTATACGCAAAATCGAGCACGAAGCGTGGATTTTTCTCTTTTTGTCACCAAGTTTTAATCAGATTCAAATTTAAGTTGCATTCTGACTGGGTTATACTACATGTATCATGGACTTAATTGTCTATAATACTTTTTAGGCTGCATCATACAGAAAAGGAGCTTTATCGACAGGACAGAGAAAAAAGACAGGTGTGTATCTTTCTGATGTTGATTGAAAGTTAAATTATACATGATGAAGTGGCATTCAAAACCTTTAAATTAAATTCAGTAGCTTCATCTTTACCAGTTATTATCACACATATAATTACAGCATACATGTACTTTATAATCTTTATACATGTAGAACAGTAAGGTGTAAGTGGTGCATGATTGGATCTCAAGATGCATTTGTCCTAACCAAATGGGCCCGAACATTCAATAGCCTGTGGCATATCTGGACCCGTATTTCTTTGTAGACTCACTACATGTACATGTAGCTTCTACACTTAGTTGATTGAGGGGACTGGTTTTGAAGCTCGGCAAACATCAAAGGAGCAAGCAAAGATGCCAAGATTTAGGTTGGAACGTCCATGACCATGCGCAATCTTTTGTTTTGGGCTCATACACTATGCATGATTTACGTAACTAACATGTTTCTATTGGTTAGTTCCTCAGTATGGAGTAAACAACTATTGTGTTTTGTGCACAGTCAAGGCCAAAAAAGAGAACAAAAACCTACAACAAAGAAATTTGGCAGGTTTCATAACCATTCCCCTCTATTAACTTTGATTGTTTTACAGTAAGTCAAAAGCAACAATTCCATGTCTATACATGTATTTAGCCCTAAAACATGTAGGGACTTCTTAACCCTTTAACCCCTACATGTATTTAGAGTGGCCCCCATTGAAGAATAAAATTGTTGGGTTTTAGACAGAGCAGAATCTTAAATGTCACTCTTAGAAGGGAAGGGGTCACAAATTGTAAGTCAAATGTCATTGTACCCAATTTGGATTATTGGGGAATTCTGGCAAAGAAGTCCATATTGTAGCATTAAGTGTAAGGGGAAAACAGCTACCAGCTGTAGTTGTGTTGAACACTTCTACATGTACAGTATATGGTCAACTTGACAAATTGAACGTGGTTCAGCATTGTCGTTGCTCTTACCGACAATGATATTTGTCATCACAGTGGTCAAAATTAATATTAATTTTTATGGTGGACTCACTGGGCACACACAAGGCACAGCCTAGTCAGTGAGTCCACAACAAATTTTGACCACTGTGATGACGAATAATTTATCGTTGTTGATAAGAGTACAGACTAGTGGTGGGCCAATGATTGATTATAATCGAAAGTTGATCGAAAAGTTCAAGCGACGCGACAATCGATTTTGCTTTTTTCATAATTGATTGTCGCCGAAAACTTAAAAATTTATTGGGGACAAATAAAAGTATTGTCAACTCTTGTGTGAGTTGTCTTTTTTCATGGACTCTTAACTTCTAAGTCACAACAGCAGATATAATCTAAGATTGCCTGTGTTTACCTGGCGGTACCCTGTTTGCTGTGTTGTTGTCACTTCAAATACCTCACGCTTATTTGAAAGATGTGGCATGCTAAGCCGCTTTGTATTTCATAAACAACTGAACCAAAACATAAATTACAAGCTCACTGTTTCGCATTTGTAGTATCACTACCGTCCAAAATAAGTTTTGAAATAGATCTCAAATGTATTTACAAATCACCAGAGGAAGATAATGTCACCTCTGATCCAAGATGAACAATTGTTCGTTTTGGCTTGAAAATGTTTGTTTCGCTCTCCCCAATCTCTCCCCAATTCCCAGTGTCCTCTCTCAGACATGCCTCGCTTACATGTTGTTGACGAGTCCAACATGGCGGCTAAAATGGACGAGTTGGAGATCTTTCGCTATCCTGGAAACGCCAGTTCAAAAGTGTGGGAATATTTTGGTCTTCGTCAAGTGAAGGAAGGGCCCACTTTGACTTCTATTTAGATGAAAAATATGTGGAATGCTTATTGGTAGATTTTTCCGATTATAATCGATGATCGATTGGTTGGGGCAATCTGATTATTTCTGATGGAATGTGAAATCTCAACCGACTCCCACCACTAGTACAGACAATGCTGAACCACTTTCAATTTGTTTTTTACATTTAGTTAATATCCAATGCCTAAGGGAGGCGCGGTGGCCTCATGGTCAGTGTGCTCGACTCCGGATCGAGTGGTCCGGGTTCGGGTCCTGGCTGGGGACATTGTGTTGTGTTCTTGGGCAAGACACTTTACTCTCACTGTGCCTCACTCCACCCAGGTGTATAAATGGGTACTGGCCAAAATGCTGGGGGTAACTCTGCGATGGACTAGTTAGCATCCCATCCAGGGGGGAGTAGAAATACTCCTAGTCGCTTCATGCTACAGAAACCGAAGATACATGTGAGCGCCGGCCTGGTGTAAGTGTAATAATGTAAATTGTACATTTTTCAAACAATAATATACTGTCATCATTTATTGCCAAATGCTACTATTTGTATCAGGGCCCAAACCAGAACTTACGGAAGAGCAGAAGCAAGAAATCAGGGAAGCATTTGACCTTTTTGATACTGATGGCTCAGGGACAATTGATGCTAAAGAACTGAAGGTACATGTACATACTTGTAAGTCATGTATTATTTTTATAATAACGTTTCAGTGGACAAGACAAAGGCCATTCAATATTGGGTCACATTTAGAGTATACTGTACATGACACAATCATTTTTAAGTCTCAAGCTTAGAAGCAACAAAAGAGTGCAAGTGGAGAATAAACTCTATAAAGTTGATGATTTCCCCACCTACATATACATTTATAATTTTCCCACCAAGTCGAGAAAGTTAAATACACATGTACAGATGTTCACATCTTCAAGTATGAATGGACATTACTTGTTTCTAGGTAGCCATGAGAGCGCTCGGTTTTGAACCCAAAAAGGAAGAAATCAAGAAAATGATATCAGACATAGATAAAGATGGATCAGGTACACACATCAGTAGAAATAATAATTATTAATAATATTACTAAATGTACATTGTAAAATGCAACAATTACAGTAAATTCATTCATTCATGAAGGTTGGGTATTTTTTGATAGCAATTCCTATTCCAGTGTAACAGTAACAGGCTAAAAATTAATACTGTAGGTTAACTTTCTAAAAAAAGAACTTGCATTCTAAAACGGATTGATCTTTTTGGCTGTTGGCACAATCCGGATCAGAACGGATTGTTACTGGACTGGATCAGATCTGATCTGATTGAGAAAATGCGGACTGGATCGATAACAAAATTCTCACCAAGAGTAGACGGTCACCAGAAAATGTGCCGAAGAGAGGAGAGGTTGAATTCTGTGCCTTTGTCTCTTGTGTAGTCTTCTCCTCATTTATTGAGACTCATCAAAATGTTTTTTTTTCCATATGTGATTACAGATTCCGAAGCGGAATGATGAAAGATGCGGTGTAACAAACTGTCGTCAATGAGCGAATTGACTGTATGCAATGGTCTACTTTTTCAAACATGAAAACTGACAACAACTCTTTACTTTACCCCAGTCCCATGATTGACTGTTATCGTTAATTTAGATTACTCTGTCCCAGGACTTGTGGTAAAAGTGGCATTCCTGGACAGGATTTGAACCCGGAGCACCCACTTTGAAGGAAACGTTCTTATCCACTTAACCACTAGAGATCAACTGGCTGACAATTGTACCAATTATTTACCAACACTAATTAGTATATTGTATCAAATAATTGCTGACAAGTGGTGAAGTCTAGTGCTTGATTTTAAAATGGTTAGCTTTCTCTTGAGGTTTGGTAACCAACATTTTCTCCTGTTTAAACATGTTTTTAGTGGGTGATAATACATGTTTATAGTGGCATTTGGAAGAAAAAATACATAATTATTAAAAAATAATAATGTTTGGGCAGTTAGCGATGTGGTAGTCTAGTGTTTACATGAACTTTCCCGGGTTCAAGTCCTGGAAGTTCATGCACTTCAGTTCAGATTTTAAAAATAGGTATACATTTCCCATAATCCCTATCAAGCGCTAAGCATTCTATATTTTTAAGGATAACAGTCAATTTAGGGAAAATTAGAAATTGCTGATAATTGTCATTTCAGAGGTAGAGGATGGGTTGTTCTGTTGCTAAATCAGGCTATTGTACAATTGTCAGGGACTGGGGTAAGGTAAAGAATTGTTGTCAGTTTTCATGTTTGAAGAAGAAGACAGTTGCATACACAGTCAATTTGCTTATTGACGACAATTCTTCACTTCGTATCTTTCATACATGTAATTTTACTTCGGAATCTGTTATCACCTCTGGGGAAAAAAAAAAGCATTTCAATGAGACTCAATAAATGAGGAGACAACTACACAAAGGAGAAAGGCACAGAATTCGACTTATCCCCCCTAAGCACGTTGTCTGGTGAAGGTCTGCTTTTAGCAGGAATTTTGTCATTGATCCGGTCTGATCCGGGTTTTGCCAATGGCTGATCTTTTGCAAAGGGAACCTTCATGTTCACTGTAGGATCTTATGAGGAATATTATTGTCAGTAAGACTTTGTGACCAGTGGTATTAGGCACATGAAAATCATGCCAAAACATCAGAAACATTAAATGTTGCTTTCAACCCACCAAAGTCATAGGGCCCCCTGCATGTAGATACACCGTAAGCCCTCTTGGGTATCCAAAAGTTAGAAAATTACTAGTGAACTATAACCTTATTTATTCATTTTATTGTGTACTCTTTATACAACTGTAATTTGGTTGTCAAATGCCAATGTTATTGTAGTATTCACTGGCTTCAACTTGACTCGAAATCAACCTACACCTGTACAGCTGTAACAGCCGTGTTTTTTGTTTGTTTGTTTGTTTGTTTGTCTTTGTACAGGGGTTATAAGAGGTAGTTTATTCGTAGTTATTCCATATAAACACATAGTGCTCGTAATCCAGGAACTTTATTCTGCTATCAGGAGCAGAATAAACAGGCTTTTGTTCCTTTCAAAATTGTGTCCATTGGAAACTCAAGAGTTCCAGATGGGATTTGAACCCACGGCTCTCTGTGATCTAGTCAGATGCTCAAACCACTGAGCTACTGGAGACTCTATCTGGAGACTCTCTGACTTGATCATAGAAGGTTGTGGGTTCAAATCCCATCTGGAAACTCGGATTTTATTCCAAGTTTACAATGGATGCAATTTCAATAACATATACATCATCATTTACATGTACATGCACGTATGTCACATTTGCTCATTTGGATGCTTTTCTTTTCATTATCAAAATAAAATTGATAATAATAATTCCCAAAACAACATTTACAGTACATGTGACTTGAGTATTTCAAACACTGTAGTTACATATTTCTGTTGTATCCCTGAATAGTATCAAAGAAAGTGAGCTAGAGCCATGGTTTTCCTTCCTTTGCTTAAACTGTACAACCAATTGTAGACAATATAAATACATGTACATACAATTTTTTTTTTGCATATTTTGTAATCCAGCATTTAATAATATGCATGATTGAGTCCAATTCTCCAAACTACAAACTACAAACTTCCCCAACAATTTTGTCGGGGTCATAAGTTAGAAAACTGTAAAAGGTTGTTACGTTTCCCTTCTTAAATAAAGTTATTGTATTGTACTGTATTTTGTTGAATGTGTTAGGTGAAAACTTGTATTCTAGTTTTTTTGTGGTGTGATGAAAACTTTGGAAATTCCTTTGTTTCCCAGGCACAATCGACTTCAATGAGTTTCTTCAAATGATGACGGCAAAAATGGTAAGATTTTGTCGACTCTGTTGTATAGTGCTCTTCAATTCAGCTGTCAGAAATATTACATATAATTTAAATTTATTTCCCATACATTATAATTTTACATATACATGTACATGTATTAACAGGATTTGAAATAAGACCCATCATGCTTTTTTTGTAACTAGGTACTTACGTGTACATTATGGTAATGAACATTTCAACAACAGCAAATGAAAAAAGACGTACATGTACAGTAACTTGTTCACTGTAAGAGTGAAACGATTGCATTTTTTTGTTTGTTTGTAAAAAAAGTGTTCAAGGAATTTCTGTGCCTGCTTTATACCTTCAGGGGCACCCAACGAGAATATAGTTCAAAACAACTTAAACATAGCACTGTCACACGTATTTTAGTATTTAAATGGTAGATATAGGCATATTTTTAACCCCTAGAAAATTTTCATCTGTTCCGATTTCCTAGCTGAAAGTCTAGTGATCCGAAAATTATAGGGATCAAAAGTTACCTTTTCGAAAATTTCAGCCAGAAAAAAGTCTCCCGAAAATTGTAGGTGACCTTTTCAGGGTAAAAATCCGGGCAATTATACCATTTTACAGATGTTCGAAAATCATAGGAGAGGCAGGCAAGCAAGAAATTTTACAACAAATGTTCCGAAAATTCTAGATCTCAAATCGTCTTCCGAACAGTTATTTTCCGAAAATCGACGTTGGGTGCCCCTGTACCTTGTCACCGTCAAGTAAAACAATTATCCAACTGTTGTATTGAAAATAGCCAGTTCCAGTCTCTCGACTGGTAAGGAAGAGTGAAATTGTGGCGCGGGCGAGAAAATGTCAAGTTAAGAAGGGAGTAGTAGTGGGACGGCGGGAGTCGTCGCTCGACTTTTTCTCGTCCTTGCCACAATTTCGCTCGTCCCAACCCTGCGAGAGCCTGCAACAGGCTATATCGAAAAAGAATGCAAAGGTCAAATAAAATTTTAGTATCAGACATTTTAACAGTGTTCTTTCTCATCAAATCAGTTCTCGGTTGTCAACAATGTAAAAGGCTAAAGATTGTGGAGGCAAACGATTTGGGCAAAAATCTAATTGTGAATGTCCTTGAGTAATCGAACTATCATTGCCCGAAACGGATGTTGAAATCTTTTCCCAGTCTCTTGGCTTTAGGGAAAGAAAATTACTGTATGCACTGTATGTGGCCTTGAGGTGTTCATTACGTTTTTTTCTTACTTTGCAGAGCGAAAAAGATTCCAAAGAGGAAATTCTAAAAGCTTTTAAGTTATTCGATGATGATAACACGGTGAGTTTGATGCATATGATATCTTAATTCGTTGTTGAAAAATGAAAAAAAGGAAAAGATCCATGAATCTGTAATACACTGTAGACTCTTAAATGTAAAATCTGTCAGGTTGTAAACGGGGTAAACTGCAGGAAGAACCGTGTTTACCAAATAACTGGCCGTGAACTGTAGACCTTGTTCATAAATGGTACCTCCTTTATTATTATTTTGCTAATGTGTTAATTAGCCTACCAAGCCTCATTTTAGAGCAAAGATTCTTTTGAATTCACTGTATGGTGGGGGAGGGGGAGGGGACGAGAGGTACCATACAGTACAGGCCGCGGGTATGTCAGCATTACACGCGTGTTTCCTGCGCGAAAAGACGCCATATTGCACGCAATTTACACTCAATTTACATGCGCTAAACACGCGAGTAAAAAAAAACACACGTTTTTATTGACTTACTGTAACACAAAAATTGTAACAAAGAGTGAAAAAAAATCATGGACACATACATCAAAAAGACAACGACTGATTTTCCCTTAAATAGCTCTTTTACGACGCCAGGTAGGTCGGCGTAGAAACTCATCCATCGCTTTGTGGCGTTCCCTCCACGCGTTCGAACTCGGAGCCAAGGGTTCCAAGGTTAAAGAATGAAGGTGTGTCCAGCCCCAAGAGTCTCATGTACTCGTCCCTGTCTTTTTCTATCCTTTTGTGCTCTTCGGCGTTGGTAGGTTGCTTAAGAGAACAAAAATCGAAATTATAACCCTTACATATCCTTTCGGTCAGGTCTTATTGACCCGCGCCCCTGGGCTCAGTTATTCGAAAGACGATTAATATTGAGCCGACATTAAACAGCAACCAAGGTTTGTAGTTGGCCCATTGAAATCACCATCGTGTAATTTTATAAATTAGTTGCAATTAAATTTCCAATCCTGCACACACCGTGTATTTCATTTTCCAACGGTTACCATCTCAACAGCAAAAAATGTGATGTCATTATAGTTTTTAGTGAAAAAGCTGTGGTGGACCGTGTAGACCGCTGATGCTGTTTTCATGTAAATGTCACAATATGTAGTCGGAACAAATTTGTTCAGTTTTGTAATCATTTGGTAGTTCCTTATGAGCAATCTGTTCAACCGGTCTCTCCAAAGAATTGTTCATGCAGTAAAGGAATTAGCCTGTGTGCCCGACACGTCACTTAGAAAACTTGCTATCCTTTCTCCGGCAGCAGGCTAACCCGAAAGTAATAAGTAATGGTACAAATGAACCTCTATGAAAATGTACCTTTCTATAACAATGTTTGCTAAGAACTGATTTTTCAGGAAGTGTATGTTCCCCTTTAATGATGTTGTGTCAACCGAAGTATACTTGTTTAACGCAAATTATTTGTACATCGGTTCCAAGATGTTTTTAGCGTACCGTAAGAAGTGAAAGGGTGGAAATTGCATCGTTTAATCTACCAAATTAGTTGTGTTAGATAGATGTAACTCACAGAAAGCTCTGAATGGCCTCGGATTGCGTCATTCCGCAAACCCCGCAAAATTCGCTTTATCTCTGGCCATTTTCCATTCACAGCAGATCGGAGAATTTCATGTTTCGAAATTCAAATTTGGTGAACGTCAATGAAATGTTTCCATGACAGTAGTAGTCTTTGTTCTCTTGGCGGCGGTTTAATTCCGATTTCGTCATGGAAACATTTCATTGACGTCCACCTATATCTTACTCTCGAAATATGAAGAAATGTCGTTGAGGGGGTAAACCGCTGTAATACCCAACTGCTTTTAATTCTCAGCGCATCTTTCGGAAACGCTTTGTTTTTTTGCCAGTGTACACCACGATGTGCTCGACACGTTAAGCATACATGTACGTGATGTCAATGTGTTTTGTTCACAGGGAAAAATTTCATTTAAAAATCTCAAGAGAGTCGCCAAAGAACTGGGCGAAAATTTAACGGACGAAGAATTACAAGTAAGACAGTGATCGATCTTTGTATACCTTTCCTTTTGGTGAGAAGAAACAAAAAAAAAATGTCCGTACTTTAAGTACTATATTATGTTCGTGTTGCAAACGTGCAATGGAGAAAATCATCATGAAATCTGCTTTGTTGCTTTAAAGGGACAATTTTATGTTGACTTTGGTGGGTTTCTTCGTTTAATAGGTAGAGGAGCTGGTTACAGTATTTACTAGCCAAGCTAGGGAGTCTGCTTAGGGTCATCTTCATGTTGGATCGACCTCAAGAAGTCGCTATCGGTTTCATATTTCGAGTTCAGTTCAGGGTTAACTTTCCTTAGAAAGTTCTTAAAATGATCTTCAGTCGTATTTTTTTTTCGAATTTCGTTTAAAGTAAAAATAATAATCTCTGTTTTGCCAGGAAATGATTGACGAAGCCGACAGGGACGGCGATGGGGAAATCAACGAAGCAGAATTCCTTCGCATCATGAAGAAGACGAGCTTGTATTGAAACACCACTTTGTTCGAAGATGTAAAAATGTTTCATAAGTGTACAGGGTCGTATATTTCCATGCAAAGAAAAACAGTGCCATCTGCGTCATTCTCACGTTGCCGTTCTTTTCCATGTTTCTGATCATTTGGAATCAGTTTGATAGTTGCCTTTGTAGTCAGATGGCTTTTGACGTGAATTAATCGCAATAATTGCAATCGATTGGATTTTTTCCGGGTCCTAAAGATCGTCCGCACTGTAATTCGGATACCACCCAGCCCTTTTCAACCTCTCATTTCATTGGACGATATGCCGGGATGCATATCATTCTCGTCACCAGAGCCTCGGATAGACCCAAGGTTCTGGGAAACTCAGTGTAGGGCAGCATGCGCCGTAGGGTTCTTATAGCCAAAATTTGGCTCTTTGAACCCTACATCGCCTGCTCACTCCTAATGCTAACATGAATGCACGAATTAGAGACGCTTTTGATTGTTCTTCACGAAAACCAACGAGAAAACACTTTGTTTCAGGGTTCCCCAGAGCTCTTCTCTCCTTCAGTCAAGAGAAGAACTCTGGGGTCGAGATTGGGATGCATATCTGTTGTGTTTAGAATAACGCCCTTTTGTCTCCGTGAGTTTAAGAAACGACGACGGCTACGGGGACGACAACGCCACGAAACAATCATTTCGCCGACACTGCGACGTGAACGAGATGGAATGATCGTGATAGGGTAACGATAGTGCAAAATCATATTTTGAGGTGACGTTGCCGTCAATGCATCGCCGTCGTAGAGCTGCGTCCAGACCCCTGCAAATTGTTAACGATTGCGTTACTTTCTGACTGACAACAAAGGATCTCTGACATAGTTGGCCTATCCAACGGACAGCGTACTCCACTGCTTCTCCCAAAATTTCAAAGTTCGTTTTAGTTGTTTGATTTAAATATTTATAGATGCAATAAATATCTTTCTAACATAGTTTTCTCCAGTCATACAGTATTTTTCTTGTTTAGTTTATGGCCCTTTTTCTTCGCATTCAGGCTTTAAATTCAACTGAAAAAAAACGGGAACCTTAACTTACAGTACATCCCTAGGTTTTTAAGAGCTGTTTTGTATGTATATATGGATACCTTAAGGTGCACATGTGTCATCGGTATTTCGTTTTAATTTAGGGTGCGTTCGATTGTCCCTATTCCGGAATAAGAATACGTAGAGTGATGATTTGAAGCAACAAGGATAATAAAGAAATGTTGAAAATAGCATTTTATCAGGTGTTCGACAATTTTAAGGTGTACTGTATTCCTATCCCGGAATACCGTCAATCGAACGCACCCTGACTTACATTTTAGTCCGATCCTCACTGTACTATATCTCCTGGGTTAAACCCTAAACCTAGGCCCTCCTAACTCTATATTTATTTCTATCATAATTGACATTTCGATTTGTTTACATTATCTTTTCTGAAGAAGGCGTTTGGTTAAATTATCCATTTGCTCTTAACTTTTCGGATCAATTCGGTTTTAAGTTAAAGCCGAGTCAAACACGCGTAGATATCGCGTATATTTCTGAAGCCGCCGGGAAACTGTTCGTGTGCTTTTTGGGTGTCGTATTTTCCTCTTTTCGTGAAGCTTCTTGTGCTCAAAAAGTTCTTAGGACTTCGTGAATGGACCCAGACATATCTCGTTATTGTAGGTTAACGTCGTAAACATAACCTTGTTTTGGTTGACAATTGACAAGCCTTTTCTAAAGATGTGAGTATTTCACTATTCTTTTCTCTTTTTTTTTTTCGTCTCCTCTCACCTTTATTTTCCAAATAATGTGTGGTTTAGGTTTTTACTGGACTTTATCAGGCCCATTTCCCCAGTTGCTGGCGTGCTCTGACTTGCACCTCACATAACATCAGTCCTAAACAAAAGGTATCATCTCGAGGCTCTGGGGAATAAATATAAAGATTTGTACGAGTTTATTCCCTTATTGGTTCTCTCGAGGCTCTGGGGAATAAATATAAAGATTTGTATGAGTTTATTCCCTTATTGGTTAACATTCACGGCCATCCCTCAAAGTGACATTGGACATTTCGTAACAATTACACGACGCAATTTTCTCTCTTAATATGACAAGCTTACCGCTGTAAAAGGAATGAAAACAGGTAGAAATAGAGTTTCAGTTCAACAAGAAATAGGGTGTCTGAGCTAAGCCTCTAAAAAACCACTTTGAAAACTGTTAGCTTAAAGTGTCCCTCAAGTAAAAGGGGCTGCTATGTCACGTTATTTTAGGGTGTTTTGGGGAAATCTTTAGTTTATCCGGAGTTTAAAACTCGAAAATAGTAATGTGGAATTCCTTTACTGATAAAATTATCGTTACATCACAAACAAGATGATTCTGAGCAAAAAAGGCGTTTTTTTTAGGCGATTTGCCATAAACTTGAAAAACGTCGTGCCGACTTTTATCAAGATTACCCAAATGCAATCCGTTTCATCCAAGCTTCTCTTTCCTTTTGCTGTATTTCTTTTATGTTTTTCAACAGTTTTAGGTGGTTGTTATCATTTTGCGTGTCATAAAGATAAACAGCTGCAGTTACCCTGGCCTCACCAAAAAATAAGCCCAACCCTTACACGCACCTTATAGTTGAAAAGCGGCAGCAAATGCTAAGACTTGAAAGGGACACTTCGTGTGGGATATCAAAGTCGTTCGTGCATTTCTGGAAATACGTGAACTTTTCCTTATCTCTCTTTCCTTAATATTGTTGAGATCAAGAATTTTCAAGTATGAAAGGAAAAGGACAGGAACTTTATTAAAGTGTCTAGTCGTTCTAGCGCTGGAGCACGAATTGGGGACACTGTAAACTGAAATCAACAAATAACGCAAATTAAGTCAAATGTTGGTTTTGGAGGAGAGGGGAAAACCGGAGTACCCGGAGAAAAACCTCGCGCTGCAGAGTAGAGAACCAACAAACTCAGCCCACATATGACGCCGAGTTTGGGAATCGAACCCAGGCCACTTTGGTGGGAGGCGGGTGCTCTCACTACTGCACCATCCTGTATTCCAAAAGGTATGAGAATGTCCTTTCGTCAAATTCTTGATAACCTGGCTAATAAGAACGGTGCCTACTATTGTTATTGCGCATACGTTCTGCGCATCTCCAGATACTCGGATTTCCTATCGGTAGCTCTTACAAATGCAGGGATATTTTTTTATTGTTGATTAATTATCTTTGAAAAATGCGTGGTTAGCCCCAATTTTCTTTTTTGATTTTAATAACACTTGTTGAGATCTGCTTTTCCCGCATATCCATACAACCGCGCAAAAATACCTTTGAACTAGTAGGCACCGTCCTTAACTCTCTCGATTTTCCCTCTTCTTGAATATTTGAGGTTTGGGTCTGATTACGAAGTCAAAAGAGAGGCCTGTCTTGGGGTGAATGTTGACAAGATTTGCCAAAATATTTCCAACATCTGAATATTAATCAGTTGAAGCTACATCTAAGAATGACAAAATCGTAATTAACTCAAAATTCACCACAAAGACTCGTTGGCACAAATCATTCACGTCATTTGGACTTGCAATTCTGTTCGCACGTAGGTTTTCTTTCAAGTTTGCTCCTTCGGGATTTAGCCCATGCTAAAATTTACCAGTTTGACTTTCGATTTCGAGGCTTGGTGGTGAATTTAGCCATCACGCATAAGGGACATTGATTTAACGCATGCAAGTGGTAGAAGATTATCTGATATTGAAAGGGGAAACGAAGGACAAAGGTTTACTAAGGACGACGATTTCAAGTGCGGAAGACAAGTAATCCGGAAAGAATAACTCGAGCAGGGTTCGAGGTCTTGTTTTTTTTCAAAATCGAACGAGCGCGAAGCACGAGTTTGATTTGAATCACAAGTATGATTTCGGACCAAAATTGCACGACACGAAGTTCAATTACCACTTTATTACACCCATTTAGAAATCATACAATCAGTATTTATAGCTAAACTCCAGGATCATAGTACCAACATTTTATTGATCCAGTTGGGAACAAAAGTTTCCAAATTCGCCACACAATGGTTTTCTTTGTCTTTCATTTTCCTGCAATTTGATTGGTTACCTTAAACAAGCCATGAAATCTGATTGGCTGGGTTTTTTTGTTCCTTTCTCGTTGGCTGGGGAAATGGTGCGATTTAGAGCAAAAAATAGTGCGATTTGGGAATAAATCACATTGCTGAGAGCCAGTCAGATTGCAAGGTTCATCAGTGATTTCTCAATGGATGTAATAAAACTTTAAACTGCCTTGTACTCGTTTCAGAACCACTTCTGTACCACGCCCACGAATTGATGTCTAAATCTTTTTTTAGAGCGGCATTAGAAAGTCAACCAGTACAAGGTTTATCGTGTCACTTCTATGTGCATTTATTTTCAATATTACATTTTGAAAAGATTTTATCAGCTTTCAAGAGCCAATGTTATTTATAATTACGCTCTTACACAACCAGAAAATAAAATCATTTTGTCAAAACGTTAGTTGACCTTCGTGTACCTCAGGTTGATTTTACCTCTTGCAAGGAAAGGCAAGTGTCAACTTTTTCATACGAAAAGCTTTTATCTAGGAGAAATTTTAATTAAAGTAAACGAGGATATTGATGAAATGTATACCATCTAAATGTTTGAGAATGAACTACACCAGTGCCTCGATTATTTTAAAAACTTGCTGCGGCAAGCTAAGCAGCTCAGGGAAGACTTCATATTCAGCATCGCTATCGACATCATATTCAACGTTCCCACAACTGACGTGTTCCACGTCGTCATCGTTATTGCCATAGCTAAAGTCGCCGTTACAGTTAACGTTTGCGTCATTATCATCATCACATCCGGCCACTTTATCGTCATCGAGGGCATCACTGACTGCAGGATCAACAGAATCTTTAATATGGAGTCGCTCTAATAAGGATACAAGCTCCGTAATGGATGGCGAGGTAGGTAGTGACACTTGAGATGCTCCAGTTTCATTTGCAATTGGTTGTCCAGTTAAGGGTGCCACTGGTAATGGTCGCTTTGTATTTTCTAGTTCTCCTAATGGTTCCTGGTTTTTAGCTTCTAATAATTGGGCGATTGTAAAAGCACTGCCGTTGACCGGCCATTCAATTGCTCTCCTTAGTTTTGCTTTCCTCGATTCCTTTACTTTTCGCTTCCTTGGTTTGGAACAGGAGCTTTGAAACACATTCCCGTGCCTTGAAGCCAATGACATTTGACGACGCTGTTGGACTGCAGTAAAATATTCTTCCCGTCTTTTCTTTGCAGACGGGTCGGATGTCGTTAAAGGTGAGTTGAAACAACTAGCTCTCCCTTCGTTCCGTCTTTTCTTCTTCTCGTTGGACTGTGTGACTGCATTCTGTTCTTTCCTTCTGTTCTTAGCTTTAATGCGTGAAATGGAATAACTTTGGTTCGCAGCATTGCTTCTTTTCTTCCCTCTACGAACAGCAGAGCATTGTGGGCGTGTTACATTTTTATCAACATTAACCTGAGTGTAGCAGATATCGCAGACAGGTTCGCTTTTCTTCTTCTCTTTCTTGGCATTAAGTCCTTTATCTCCTTCTAGCATTTCGTTTCTAAAGAGACTGGAAGAGGCGTTGATCGAGTCCGTACTTCTTGGTCTTTCATTGTTAACACTTGAGCTAAGTGACCAATCAGTTTCTTGAAATGTCCTATTCTTTTCTACCTTCGCTTGCTGGATCCAGGCTTTGTTTCTCTTCTTCTTTTCATCTCTCTTTAAGATCGGACGACACTTATCTTGATTTAGATTTCCTTTCTTGAACGAAATGGGTTGAGAAAGGATCGGCTTACGGAAGCTCAGGACAGTCTCTCCATATTTGAAGTTCACTTCAGTTCTAATTTCTGCTGTGACTTGGTTCTGATGTTTGCGCTCTTTTCTGAAAGAAACTCTTTTGGTTTCTTTATCCCGATATTTTACTCCATCAAGTGCTAAAGCTTGCCTGGGAGTAAACGCAACACCAGAAGAACTACTGCTTTGATCAGAAAAGTCAGTGTGAGCAAGGAAAGATTTTAATGATTGTCGTCCAGCGGAACGATTTTCTAAGCAAAATTGTCTGGCATCTATTGGACGCTTCATCGTTTCTTTAGGTTTGAGGTATTTTTTCTTCTGGCGGAGGTCTTGCACATCTTCGCCTTTGATGAAGGCTATGAACAAGCCATGTTTATCCCACACGATCGCCTCGTTATCTTCACACCCATGCAGCTCATCGAATAACTCTAACTCGAGTTGAACAAGGCCAAAGATCTTGTCCAAAGCACTGGAGCATATATCGAGGAGACAAATCAGTAACGAGATTGAAACGATCGCAGCGGTGGGGATACAAAGGATGATGATTGTAAGTAAGCTTACTACAGATGATCGCATTCCACTGTCCATCTTTTTTTACCAAAGTGATCGCGACAACCTGAACAGATATCTTTTACTTTGTTTGTGACGATGCACCACTTGGTCTGTTTCGTCAGTTCGCTTCTACAGCGCGTGCATTGAAACTCGCGCGCTCACACATGAGCTCGATATACATGGCGTTTTACCCTTTTGTTTTTTAATGGCTACGGGAACTAAAGCACGTGCACCACCCACGTTGAGCTGTTTGGTTGAAGCGAGTATCACTATGCATGGACACGAGTGGGTGTGTGTCCTTAAATCTAGCGGGGTTTGGCGCAGTGCATGTGATGAGAGGTATAGGCTTGTGCCCTGGCTTGACTTCCCTACTCCAGCTAAAGTGTGGGTTGTGTTTGTTGGTACTTTTACTATGCTCTAAAACGTTTTTTTTTTTCGGGTATTCTAGTTGCCCTGTCATCAAAAACGAACACATGATTTGGTCTGTGAAAAGTTTGTCATTTGATTGGCTGAGATAAGCGCGTCAGTGTGCTCATCTACATAAGCTTAAAGGCCCACCTTCAAAAGACAGGCTTTGCGACCTTTTTTTTTTTTGTTATGGAAATTCGCACTGCTTATCGTAGTGATCTGATCAGACGAATTTCAGCTTTGACGGGATTTTCATATATGAAAATTGTTTCACGGCTCGCAATTCCAGTGGTTGTGGGTGGGCTATTTAGAGTGATTCAATGTGTTGTTATTAATTTTATTAGTTTACAAATTCAGTTAATTCCGTTGACTAAGTTTAAAGTTTATTTAGTTTAGGTCCGTTAGCAAAACTCAAGAATACTTTTTTCCCGGGGCACAAACCAAACATTTTTCAACATGACTCACAGCAAAATATGTTTCACTTGAAATAATGTCTTTTTTTGTAAAAGAAAGTACATGTATTATCATATGACTAGCGGTTGTTGCGCATGCAATAAAAGCAGTGGTAAGGTGAGGGGCAGGGATTGTGGGCTCGACCAAAGAAGATATTGTGAACGAATGGTTAGCGAATAGACTGACAGGCCTTTCCATGGTGCATTTGTCAGGGATATAGAAGAATTGCCGTTGAAGAATCTTGGAGATAGTTACGGATTAGACATCTGAAGAATGAAACAGACGCATTGATATGCGCTGCGCAAGATTACGCCCTGAGAACCAACTCGGTCAAGTGCCACATCCGCAAAACAAGTCAATTTTCTTTGTGCAGACAGCAGTGCAAAGGATCTTCGGAGAATGTGGCAGACAGTGAGTGGATACATTAGCTTAGCGCACTGATTGAGTACAGAAAGTGCCATGACAAAGTAGCATTAAGAGTCCATTGTCAATTGAGCAGGAAATTTGGCCTTAAAAGTGGAGGAAAGGGGTAGGAGCACCATCCTCTGCTATTGATCAAGAATGACCAGGTGAAACTGATGTGGGACAACAATATCATCGCTTATAAACGGGTACCGCAAAACAGGCCAGATGTCACCCTTGTTCTGAAAGATAAGCAATGGTACTTAGGTAATGGTGCAGGTGATGTAGCTGCGCGGGATAATCGGAAGGCTGCAATGACCGCCTTTTGGAAGATTGCGCGATTTAACTTTTGAAATAGTAGTTGTGGTGCTATATCATTGGTTTTAGAAGCTCTTTGATCAGCCTCGAAAGATTTTGTGTGTACCTAGGCACACGAGATGTTATTGGGAACGCTTAGATGACGGCCTTCTTGGGAACAGCACGTATCCTCAGGAAGATGTTGAATCTCTGGCTGCGGGCTGAGAGCTGACATTTGACATGAAATACCCGTTGCCTCCCTCGCCTGCGAATCCATTGTTTCGGCAATACGAGCAGTTTGTAACCTTTTCTCTAAATTCTGTTCTCTCTCTATCAGCCTTTCCTTTGAATCCACGTGGATCTTCGAGGCCTAGCTCGAACATAGACGTAATCCACGAATATTCTTTATGACCAAGGTCGCAGTTCTTAGCTAGAGTTTTCAAGTCGCTACAAAATTCGTCGACCATTCCGCCTCGATGTCAATTTTATCCCGATCTATCTCTGAAGTCCAAACAAGACATTCTTTTTGATCGAGTCTGCACGCAACTTTGAAGAGATCCCAGGATATTTTTCAGCACCTCCATGTTTCGGCTTTATTTGTCGCCGCACTCAATAGCAGAGGTTCAGGCGGTTTCAGGTGTTCCATCCCACTTCTGATACCATGAGGTGTTAGCGCAAAGGTACAACACACACCAGATGGCGGATGTACAGAACACTCTTTTATTCCCGACGACATTCCCAACACCATGTGCCTGGTGAAACCGCTGACCTGATGTTACAGTGATCGTTCTCTATCGAGACTAATCTGTGCTGCATAAAAAGTTTTCACGGCTCCCAAATTAATCTCAAAATTGTTTTTTTTTTTCGCTGAGCCTATTTGAGTTAGTTTCATTGACGTCCAGTCAGTTATGATATTGAAAGGTCCTCGCTTTTTTTTGCGGGTAAAATAATGCTTTCCTCATGAACACGCAGTGGTATTGTAAACAATCATTAATTTAACAAATTATTTCTGACCCTGCATGTTTTCTTTCCAAGAAGCCGATTTTTTCATTATATTCGATTGTAAGGGGAAAGAAAAAACCGTTTCGATGTCATTAAGCTATACAATGACTCGATTGACATAAAGGTAAGGCCTTCTTCACCGTTCTAAATGTTAGTTTATCTTGGTTAGCTCTCCAAAAGTTGTCTCTCTTTTCCAAGATCTCTTTTTAAAGAGATCTTCGCACAACAGCGTCAAATTCACCACCGAAGTTGACGAGAACGACGAACGCTGCCCAAACAACAGTTTGCTGACATCAATCTACCGGAAGAGGAGATTAACAAGCCTCAACCAAAAAGGGATCATTCACATCTCGTCAGCATCTCAAAATTTATAAATTTAAAGGTAAAATTATTTAATGATAAACTCATTAATATAAGGTAAATTTGGAGTATAGGTTATTGTGAACAAAATTCCTTTATTTTTGAAATCGAGGATATTTCTTCTGATTACTTCTAGTCTACAGCTCTAAAAAATTGACTAAAGGCTAATCCTGGTGTGGCATCCCTAGTCAGCAAGGTACAGCTTTAATACTCTTGCATTTGATAATAAAAACATAAAAGCAAACAAGGAAACTGCTAAATCAATGAATCCGGACTACCAAAGAATGGTACGTTTAATTTTTCCGGTGGACACAATTTTCTTTTCCTACGAGAATAACGTTATATTCCGGATTGACGAAAATAACCCCCAATAGCCTTTCGATATAAGCTAATTCTGAATGTAGTTGGATAGATTCACTTGAATTCAGGTTTCACGACCTCAACACGGGGCTTTCAACCATGACTACAAGTAATGAACTTTCTACTCATTTTTCATATATTCTCTCAATCTGAAAACCAAAGGACTACCCCGTGCAATATAACTATATAAATATTAATCAAGTAAAGCTATGATCTTCGCAGTTATGAGCGCAATTTTTGCAATTGCGTAGAGAAGCCTTAAAAATTCAGGACTTCAACGGGGCTTGAACCCGCGACCTCGCTATTCCGGTGCGACGCTCTAACCAACCGAGCTACTTGAAGCCACTGACGTTGGGAGCTGGTCATTTGTGGGTTCTAATGGTCCCGTGAGGAATGAATCAATGATGAAATGGTATATATGAAATGAATCTTATATGAACTGTGGATATGAAATCAAGTGAAGCTATGATCTTCGCAGTTATGAGCGCAATTTTTGCGATTGCGTAGAGAAGCCTGAAAAATTCAGGACTTCAACGGGATTTGAACCCGTGACCTCGCGATTCCGGTGCGACGCTCATTTTATCATTTCATCATTGATTCATTCCTCACGGGACCATTAGAACCCACAAATGACCAGCTCCCAACGTCAGTGGCTTCATAGCTCAGTTGGTTAGAGCGTCGCACCGGAATCGCGAGGTCACGGGTTCAAACCCCGTTGAAGTCCAGAATTTTTCAGGCTTCTCTACGCAGTTGCAAAAATTGCGTTCCCAACTGCGAAGATCATAGCTTCACTTGATTTCATATTCCCAGTTCATATAAGATTCATTTCATATATACCATTTCATCATTGATTCATTCCTCACGGGACCATTAGAACCCACAAATGACCAGCTCCCGACGTCAGTGGCTCATAGCTCAGCTGGTTATAAATATTAAATTGAAAACAAACTGATTTGAAGACAATAGAACTGAGGTCTTCTTGGTCCGAGGGCGGCCGGGGTGTAACTTTATGCAAATTGTACCCAATTTTGTTTCAGTTCGGTTATCAATATCATTTTCTTTCTGCCACATGTACAAACATTGCTTTCGGATTGTCGACACAACTTACACATGCAGGTAGGGCAGTTTTTTTTGTCATCCTAGCATGAGTGGTACAAAGAAGCGTTCATCATAATCAAGTAATGTTGATTAACGTATAGTGCATACTTCTGCCACTAGTAGGTTCGACTAATGAAACAGCTTGTAACATGGTCTTTGGAAAAGAGCAACTTTCTAAAACTGCAATGCAAAATGCTTCCGCTAGAGATTGTATGGATATTCCCACATAGTGATATGCTTCTTTGTTGGAGTAACATTGGTTTACGGTTCAAGCTCGTGTACTTAAGTGTGATAATTATCTTTGAAAGCAATGCAACGGCATATATCTTTCTTGTTTTATTTGCTAAGAACTGTTCACAACGCGAACGTTTACTATGATCGACAGGTGTAACTGACAATTTTCATACGTTCGTGTCGATCCGCGAATTTCCTTGCCATTCTTTCCTTTACAGTATTTTCTTATTGTCATCTTTTTGGTCGGTGTGCACAGCACATTTTCGTCCGAAGGTAAGCTTCCTTCACAACAAAAGGAACAACCGTTTGGCGTCACAGGATTTTCAAAGGAAAAGTCCACCAGGTGACGAGAATTTGGTTGCTGGCTTTGTCATCGATAATAAAGTTGACAGTTACTTGTGAAAATACATTTTTCGTGGTTAGTCTTACGAAGCTCGCTTCATGCCAACTTTATTGTCAATTTTCACTCGTGAATTTGTGCGGTCTGGAATCCTTATGGATATGGTAGAGGTCGTCCTCTATCGAGACTACTCTGTGCTGTATAAAAAGTTTTCACGGCCCCCAAAATTAATCTCAAAATTGTTTTTCTTTTTCGCTGAGCCTATTTGAGTTAGTTCCATTGACGTCCAGTCAGTTATGATATTGAAAGGTCCTCGCTTTTTTGCGGGGTAAAACAATGCTTTCCTCTTGAACACGCAGTGGTATTGTAAACAATCATTAATTTAACAAATTATTTCTGACCCTGCATGTTTTCTTTCCAAGAAGCCGATTTTTTCATTATACTCGATTATAAGGGGAAAAAAACCGTTTCGATGTTATTTAGCTAAACAATGACTCGATCGACATAAAGGTAAGGCCTTCTTCACCGTTCTAAATGTTGGTTTTATCTTGGTTAGCTCTCCAAAAATTGTCTCTCTTTTCCAAGATATCTTTTTAAAAGAGATCTTGGCACAACAGCGTCAAATTCACCACCGAAGTTGACGAGAACGACGAACGCTGCCCAAACAACAGTTTGCTGGCATCAATCTACCGCGGAAGAGGAGATTAACAAGCCTCAACCAAAAAGGGATCATTCACATCTCGTCAGCATCTCAAAATTTATAAATTTACAAGTAAAATTATTTAATGATGAACTCATTAATATAAGGTAAATTTGGAGTATAAGTTATTGCGAACAAAATTCCTTTATTTTTGAAATCGAGGATATTTCTTCTGAGTATTTCTAGTCTACGGCTCTAAAAAACTGACTAAAGGCTAATCCTGGTGTGGCATCCCTAGTCAGCGAGTATACAGCTTTTATACTCTTCCAGTTGATAATAAAAAATATAAAAGCAAAACCAATGACTCCGGACTACCAAAGAATGGTACGTTTAATTTTTTCCGGAGGACACAATTTTCTTTTCCTACGACAATAATGTTATATTCCGGTTGACAAAAATAACCCCCAATAGCCTTTCGATATATGCTAATTCTGAATGTAGTTGGATAGATTCACTTGAATTCAGGTTTCACGACCTCAACACGGGGCTTTCAACCAGGACTACAAGTAATAAGTTTTCTACTCACTTTTCATCTTTTCTCTCAATCTGAAAACCAAAGGACTACCCCGTGCAATATAACTATAAATATTAAATTGAAAACAAAATGATTTGAAGACAATAGAACTGAGGTCTTCTTGGTCCGAGGGCGGCCGGGGTGTAACTTTATGCAAATTGTACCCAATTTTACTTCAGTTCGGTTATCAATATCATTTTCTTTCTGCCACATGTACAAACATTGCTTTCGGATTGTCGACAGAACTTACACATGCAGGTAGGGCAGTATTTTTTTTGTCATCAGAGCATGAGTGGTACAATGAAGCGTTCATCATAATCAGGTAATGTTGATTAACGTATAGTGCATACTTCCGCCACTAGTAGGTTCGACTAATGAAACAGCTTGTAACATGGTCTTTGGAAAAGAGCAACTTTCTAAAACTGCAATGCAAAATGCTTCCGCTAGAGATTGTATGGATATTCCCACATAGTGATATGCTTCTTTGTTGGAGTAACATTGGTTTACGGTTCAAGCTCGTGTACTTAAGTGTGATAATTATCTTTGAAAGCAATGCAACGGCATATATCTTTCTTGTTTTATTTGCTAAGAACTGTTCACAACGCGAACGTTTACTATGATCGACAGGTGTAACTGACAATTTTCATACGTTCGTGTCGATCCGCGAATTTCCTTGCCATTCTTTCCTTTACAGTATTTTCTTATTGTCATCTTTTTGGTCGGTGTGCACAGCACATTTTCGTCCGAAGGTAAGCTTCCTTCACAACAAAAGGAACAACCGTTTGGCGTCACAGGATTTTCAAAGGAAAAGTCCACCAGGTGACGAGAATTTGGTTGCTGGCTTTGTCATCGATAATAAAGTTGACAGTTACTTGTGAAAATACATTTTTCGTGGTTAGTCTTACGAAGCTCGCTTCATGCCAACTTTATTGTCAATTTTCACTCGTGAATTTGTGCGGTCTGGAATCCTTATGGATATGGTAGAGGTCGTCCTCTATCGAGACTACTCTGTGCTGTATAAAAAGTTTTCACGGCCCCCAAAATTAATCTCAAAATTGTTTTTCTTTTTCGCTGAGCCTATTTGAGTTAGTTCCATTGACGTCCAGTCAGTTATGATATTGAAAGGTCCTCGCTTTTTTGCGGGGTAAAACAATGCTTTCCTCTTGAACACGCAGTGGTATTGTAAACAATCATTAATTTAACAAATTATTTCTGACCCTGCATGTTTTCTTTCCAAGAAGCCGATTTTTTCATTATACTCGATTATAAGGGGAAAAAAACCGTTTCGATGTTATTTAGCTAAACAATGACTCGATCGACATAAAGGTAAGGCCTTCTTCACCGTTCTAAATGTTGGTTTTATCTTGGTTAGCTCTCCAAAAATTGTCTCTCTTTTCCAAGATATCTTTTTAAAAGAGATCTTGGCACAACAGCGTCAAATTCACCACCGAAGTTGACGAGAACGACGAACGCTGCCCAAACAACAGTTTGCTGGCATCAATCTACCGCGGAAGAGGAGATTAACAAGCCTCAACCAAAAAGGGATCATTCACATCTCGTCAGCATCTCAAAATTTATAAATTTACAAGTAAAATTATTTAATGATGAACTCATTAATATAAGGTAAATTTGGAGTATAAGTTATTGCGAACAAAATTCCTTTATTTTTGAAATCGAGGATATTTCTTCTGAGTATTTCTAGTCTACGGCTCTAAAAAACTGACTAAAGGCTAATCCTGGTGTGGCATCCCTAGTCAGCGAGTATACAGCTTTTATACTCTTCCAGTTGATAATAAAAAATATAAAAGCAAAACCAATGACTCCGGACTACCAAAGAATGGTACGTTTAATTTTTTCCGGAGGACACAATTTTCTTTTCCTACGACAATAATGTTATATTCCGGTTGACAAAAATAACCCCCAATAGCCTTTCGATATATGCTAATTCTGAATGTAGTTGGATAGATTCACTTGAATTCAGGTTTCACGACCTCAACACGGGGCTTTCAACCAGGACTACAAGTAATAAGTTTTCTACTCACTTTTCATCTTTTCTCTCAATCTGAAAACCAAAGGACTACCCCGTGCAATATAACTATAAATATTAAATTGAAAACAAAATGATTTGAAGACAATAGAACTGAGGTCTTCTTGGTCCGAGGGCGGCCGGGGTGTAACTTTATGCAAATTGTACCCAATTTTACTTCAGTTCGGTTATCAATATCATTTTCTTTCTGCCACATGTACAAACATTGCTTTCGGATTGTCGACAGAACTTACACATGCAGGTAGGGCAGTATTTTTTTTGTCATCAGAGCATGAGAGGTACAATGAAGCGTTCATCATAATCAGGTAATGTTGATTAACGTATAGTGCATACTTCCGCCACTAGTAGGTTCGACTAATGAAACAGCTTGTAACATGGTCTTTGGAAAAGAGCAACTTTCTAAAACTGCAATGCAAAATGCTTCCGCTAGAGATTGTATGGATATTCCCACATAGTGATATGCTTCTTTGTTGGAGTAACATTGGTTTACGGTTCAAGCTCGTGTACTTAAGTGTGATAATTATCTTTGAAAGCAATGCAACGGCATATATCTTTCTTGTTTTATTTGCTAAGAACTGTTCACAACGCGAACGTTTACTATGATCGACAGGTGTAACTGACAATTTTCATACGTTCGTGTCGATCCGCGAATTTCCTTGCCATTCTTTCCTTTACAGTATTTTCTTATTGTCATCTTTTTGGTCGGTGTGCACAGCACATTTTCGTTCGAAGTTAAGCTTCCTTCACAACAAAAGGAACAACCGTTTGACGTCACAGGATTTTCAAAGGACAAGTCCACCGGGTGACAAGAATTCGTTTGCTGGCTTTGTCATCGACAATAAAGTTGACAGTTACTTGTGAAAATACATTTTTCGTGGTTAGTCTTACGAAGCTCGTTTCATGCCAACTTTGTTGTCAATTTTCACTCGTGAATTTGTGCGGTCTGGAATCCTTATGCGATATAAGGCGAGATTTATGTCATCATTTTGTCAGCGAACGGGACATTGGGCGTGATGCCCAACGAGTTTGCCAAGCAGAAAGATCTGTGATGAGTCCTTTGGTCGGGATGAAACGAGCTTCGTAAAGCCGATGACACACGGTTCAACATTCCGGGTGCAACATTTCTTGCTCAACAAACGTTGAACCATGTTGCACAGACGTGTTGACCGGAATAGTAAGAGCTGATCTCTATTTTCGTTGAACATCGTTCAACAACTTTCAACGTGTAAAAACTCATTAATATAAGGTAAATTTGGAGTATAGGTTATTGGGAACAAAATTCCTTTATTTTTGAAATCGAGGATATTTCTTCTGAGTATTTCTAGTCTACGGCTCTAAAAAACTGACTAAAGTCTCATCCTGGTGTGGCATCCCCTAGTCAGCG
This sequence comes from Montipora capitata, assembly GCA_949126865.1. NCBI lineage: Eukaryota > Metazoa > Cnidaria > Anthozoa > Scleractinia > Acroporidae > Montipora > Montipora capitata. Next base: position 16,879,671 of record OX421450.1, on the reverse strand, counting down.
AGGTATACAGCTTTTATACTCTTCCAGTTGATAATAAAAAATATAAAAGCAAAACCAATGACTCCGGACTACCAAAGAATGGAACGTTTAATTTTTCCGGTGGACACAATTTTCTTTTCCTACGAGAATAACGTTATATTCCGGATTGACGAAAATAACCCCCAATAGCCTTTCGATATAAGCTAATTCTGAATGTAGTTTGATAGATTCACTTGAATTCAGTTTTCACGACCTCAACACGGGGCTTTCAACCATGACTACAAGTAGTGAACTTTCTACTCACTTTTCATATTTTCTCTCAATCTGAAAACCAAAGAACTACCCCGTGCAATATAACTATAAATATTAAATTGAAAACAAAATGATTTGAAGACAATAGAACTGAGGTCTTCTTGGTCCGAGGGCGGCCGGGGTGTAACTTTATGCAAATTGTACCCAATTTTATTTCAGTTCGGTTATCAATATCATTTTCTTTCTGCCACATGTACAAACATTGCTTTCGGATTGTCGACAGAACTTACACATGCAGGTAGGGAAGTATTTTTTTTTGTCATCAGAGCATGAGTGGTACAAAGAAGCCTTCATCATAATCAAGTAATGTTGATTAACGTATAGTGCATACTTCCGCCACTAGTAGGTTCGACTAATGAAACAGCTTGTAACATGGTCTTTGGAAAAGAGCAACTTTCTAAAACTGCAATGCAAAATGCTTCCGCTAGAGATTGTATGGATATTCCCACATAGTGATATGCTTCTTTGTTGGAGTAACATTGGCTTACGGTTCAAGCTCGTGTACTTAAGTGTGATAATTATCTTTGAAAGCAATGCAACGGCATATATCTTTCTTGTTTTATTTGCTAAGAACTGTTCACAACGCGAACGTTTACTATGATCGACAGATGTAACTGACAATTTTCATACGTTCGTGTCGATCCGCGAATTTCCTTGCCATTCTTTCCTTTACAGTATTTTCTTATTGTCATCTTTTTGGTCGGTGTGCACAGCACATTTTCGTTCGAAGGTAAGTTTCCTTCACAACAAAAGGAATAACCGTTTGACGTCACAGGATTTTCAAAGGACAAGTCCACCGGGTGACAAGAATTCGTTTGCTGGCTTTGTCAGTTGACAGTTACTTGTGAAAATACATTTTTCGTGGTTAGTCTTACGAAGCTCGTTTCATGCCAACTTTATTGTCAATTTTCACTCTTGAATTTGTGCGGTCTGGAATCCTTATGCGATATAAGGTGAGATTGCTGTCATAATTTTGTCAGCGAACGGGACTTTGGGCGTGATGCCCAACGAGTTTGCCAAGCAGAAAGATCTGTGATGAGTCCTTTGGTCGGGATGAAACGAGCTTCGTAAAGCCGATGACACACGGTTCAACATTCCGGGTGCAACATTTCTTGCTCAACAAACGTTGAACCATGTTGCACAGACGTGTTGACCGGAATAGTAAGAGCTGATCTCTATTTTCGTTGAACATCGTTCAACAACTTTCAACGTGTAAAAACTCATTAATATAAGGTAAATTTGGAGTATAGGTTATTGGGAACAAAATTCCTTTATTTTTGAAATCGAGGATATTTCTTCTGAGTATTTCTAGTCTACGGCTCTAAAAAACTGACTAAAGTCTCATCCTGGTGTGGCATCCCCTAGTCAGCGAGGTATACAGCTTTTATACTCTTCCAGTTGATAATAAAAAATATAAAAGCAAAACCAATGACTCCGGACTACCAAAGAATGGAACGTTTAATTTTTCCGGTGGACACAATTTTCTTTTCCTACGAGAATAACGTTATATTCCGGATTGACGAAAATAACCCCCAATAGCCTTTCGATATAAGCTAATTCTGAATGTAGTTTGATAGATTCACTTGAATTCAGTTTTCACGACCTCAACACGGGGCTTTCAACCATGACTACAAGTAGTGAACTTTCTACTCACTTTTCATATTTTCTCTCAATCTGAAAACCAAAGAACTACCCCGTGCAATATAACTATAAATATTAAATTGAAAACAAAATGATTTGAAGACAATAGAACTGAGGTCTTCTTGGTCCGAGGGCGGCCGGGGTGTAACTTTATGCAAATTGTACCCAATTTTATTTCAGTTCGGTTATCAATATCATTTTCTTTCTGCCACATGTACAAACATTGCTTTCGGATTGTCGACAGAACTTACACATGCAGGTAGGGAAGTATTTTTTTTTGTCATCAGAGCATGAGTGGTACAAAGAAGCCTTCATCATAATCAAGTAATGTTGATTAACGTATAGTGCATACTTCCGCCACTAGTAGGTTCGACTAATGAAACAGCTTGTAACATGGTCTTTGGAAAAGAGCAACTTTCTAAAACTGCAATGCAAAATGCTTCCGCTAGAGATTGTATGGATATTCCCACATAGTGATATGCTTCTTTGTTGGAGTAACATTGGCTTACGGTTCAAGCTCGTGTACTTAAGTGTGATAATTATCTTTGAAAGCAATGCAACGGCATATATCTTTCTTGTTTTATTTGCTAAGAACTGTTCACAACGCGAACGTTTACTATGATCGACAGATGTAACTGACAATTTTCATACGTTCGTGTCGATCCGCGAATTTCCTTGCCATTCTTTCCTTTACAGTATTTTCTTATTGTCATCTTTTTGGTCGGTGTGCACAGCACATTTTCGTTCGAAGGTAAGTTTCCTTCACAACAAAAGGAATAACCGTTTGACGTCACAGGATTTTCAAAGGACAAGTCCACCGGGTGACAAGAATTCGTTTGCTGGCTTTGTCAGTTGACAGTTACTTGTGAAAATACATTTTTCGTGGTTAGTCTTACGAAGCTCGTTTCATGCCAACTTTATTGTCAATTTTCACTCGTGAATTTGTGCGGTCTGGAATCCTTATGCGATATAAGGCGAGATTGCTGTCATAATTTTGTCAGCGAACGGGACTTTGGGCGTGATGCCCAACGAGTTTGCCAAGCAGAAAGATCTGTGATGAGTCCCTTGGTCGGGATGAAACGAGCTTCGTAAAGCCGATGACACACGGTTCAACATTCCGGGTGCAACATTTCTTGCTCAACAAACGTTGAACCATGTTGCACAGACGTGTTGACCGGAATAGTAAGAGCTGATCTCTATTTTCGTTGAACATCGTTCAACAACTTTCAACGTGTAAAAACTCATTAATATAAGGTAAATTTGGAGTATAGGTTATTGGGAACAAAATTCCTTTATTTTTGAAATCGAGGATATTTCTTCTGAGTATTTCTAGTCTACGGCTCTAAAAAACTGACTAAAGTCTCATCCTGGTGTGGCATCCCCTAGTCAGCGAGGTATACAGCTTTTATACTCTTCCAGTTGATAATAAAAAATATAAAAGCAAAACCAATGACTCCGGACTACCAAAGAATGGAACGTTTAATTTTTCCGGTGGACACAATTTTCTTTTCCTACGAGAATAACGTTATATTCCGGATTGACGAAAATAACCCCCAATAGCCTTTCGATATAAGCTAATTCTGAATGTAGTTTGATAGATTCACTTGAATTCAGTTTTCACGACCTCAACACGGGGCTTTCAACCATGACTACAAGTAGTGAACTTTCTACTCACTTTTCATATTTTCTCTCAATCTGAAAACCAAAGAACTACCCCGTGCAATATAACTATAAATATTAAATTGAAAACAAAATGATTTGAAGACAATAGAACTGAGGTCTTCTTGGTCCGAGGGCGGCCGGGGTGTAACTTTATGCAAATTGTACCCAATTTTATTTCAGTTCGGTTATCAATATCATTTTCTTTCTGCCACATGTACAAACATTGCTTTCGGATTGTCGACAGAACTTACACATGCAGGTAGGGAAGTATTTTTTTTTTGTCATCAGAGCATGAGTGGTACAAAGAAGCCTTCATCATAATCAAATAATGTTGATTAACGTATAGTGCATACTTCCGCCACTAGTAGGTTCGACTAATGAAACAGCTTGTAACATGGTCTTTGGAAAAGAGCAACTTTCTAAAACTGCAATGCAAAATGCTTCCGCTAGAGATTGTATGGATATTCCCACATAGTGATATGCTTCTTTGTTGGAGTAACATTGGCTTACGGTTCAAGCTCGTGTACTTAAGTGTGATAATTATCTTTGAAAGCAATGCAACGGCATATATCTTTCTTGTTTTATTTGCTAAGAACTGTTCACAACGCGAACGTTTACTATGATCGACAGGTGTAACTGACAATTTTCATACGTTCGTGTCGATCCGCGAATTTCCTTGCCATTCTTTCCTTTACAGTATTTTCTTATTGTCATCTTTTTGGTCGGTGTGCACAGCACATTTTCGTTCGAAGGTAAGTTTCCTTCACAACAAAAGGAATAACCGTTTGACGTCACAGGATTTTCAAAGGACAAGTCCACCGGGTGACAAGAATTCGTTTGCTGGCTTTGTCAGTTGACAGTTACTTGTGAAAATACATTTTTCGTGGTTAGTCTTACGAAGCTCGTTTCATGCCAACTTTATTGTCAATTTTCACTCGTGAATTTGTGCGGTCTGGAATCCTTATGCGATATAAGGCGAGATTGCTGTCATAATTTTGTCAGCGAACGGGACTTTGGGCGTGATGCCCAACGAGTTTGCCAAGCAGAAAGATCTGTGATGAGTCCCTTGGTCGGGATGAAACGAGCTTCGTAAAGCCGATGACACACGGTTCAACATTCCGGGTGCAACATTTCTTGCTCAACAAACGTTGAACCATGTTGCACAGACGTGTTGACCGGAATAGTAAGAGCTGATCTCTATTTTCGTTGAACATCGTTCAACAACGTTCAACGTGTTGAATGGCATATTTCAACATTCAACGTGGCATGACACACTGTTCAACATTTGTTAAACAACAGCTGCAACATTTGTTGATCAACAAATGTTGAACCGTGTATCACCAGCTTAAGACTAACTAACCACGAACAATGTATTTTCACAAGTAACTGTCAACTTTATTGTCAATTTTCACTCGTGAATTTGTGCGGTCTGAAATCCTTATGCGATATAAGGCGAGATTGCTGTCATAATTTTGTCAGCGAACGGGACTTTGGGCGTGATGTCCAACGAATTTGCCAAGCAGAATGGTATCTGAGTCCCTTGGTCGGGATTAAACGAGCTTCGTAAGACTAGCCACGAACAATGTAATTTTGTCACAAGTAACTGTCAACTTTATTATTATTATTATTATTATTATTATTATTATTATTATTATTATTATTATTATTATTATTATTATTATTATTATTATTATTACTATTATTATTATTATCATCATCTTTGTGAACTTGATGATTTTTTTCCGGTTAACTTCAAAGGGAGCGAGTCATAGCCGTGACCAAAGGCCCCTTAGAGTTTTCTCCTTACTCTACAGCTCTGCTGTTGCCAGTAACGTAGTTTTCTGGAGTAACAAAATACCAATTTTGACATCCAACTTTCCCAGTCACTCGTCCAAGTTTTTTGTTACACTTCCCAATGATCCTACAACAATTAGTACCACCTGCACAGTTCTCATGTTCCACATTCTTACAATTTCTCTTAAGGTCCTGATACTTGTCAACTTTCTCATTCTCCTTCTCACCGATTCTTTTATCTGTTTCTTCGGCAATATCAACAGTGCACTTTCTCTCCTGTTTATTTACAACTACAATGTCCGGTCTTCTGGCTTCAATGACATGATCACGCTGTATGTTCACGTGCCACAATAGTTTAACCTCGTCGTTTTCACTTACACTATCAGGTGCTTGTTCGTACTACTTATCCTTATTTTCCAGATGATATTTCTTACACAACGTCCAATGAACTGCTTTTGCAACATTGTCGTGTCTCTTATTATATTATTATTATCCATTTGGCTCTAAGCTCAGGCTGTTCTCATGCCGACCTACATCCCAAGGGAGCGGGTCATCACATATGACTAAGGGTCCCCTGGGGACACACTCTTGCAATTTCGTTGACCTCCACAATGTCAAAGATCGCTGAGAGCTTAATAATCGACAAGGCATTAAGCCTGCAATGTTACCAAAAATCGGTCCCTGTCAGTTGGGCCTTATCCCCGGCTCTTCTACCACGTTTGCCCACATCGCCATGGTTCACCATGACGGAACCGGATCAACAGTTAGAACGGCTCTTTTGCCCGGGATTTCCGCAGAGCTTTTGCCCTTGTGGATCACTATATCCTGATTGCTAACTTAAAAGAAATTGGAGTAACGCCAACAGCTAGCCATAAACTGGATAATCGATTTTCTGAGGGCAGAATGCAAAGAGCGAAATTTGACGGTGTTTTCTCGGACTGGCTCAGTGTTCCTGCTTGAGTTCCTCAAGGGACACGCCTCGGACCTCGGTTGTTTTTTCTGCTAATTAACAACCTCAAGCTACTTGAAGGATCATCCTTAATGTGGTCTCCTTTTAATTACTATGGGGTCGCGGGATAGCTCATTGCTTCAGTTCCCTTTGCTTTAAAGTCCTAATTCCCAAGCGGCTTTTGTCTTTTTCATCAACGTGCGAAATAAGTGTTTAACTTTACGAGCAAATGTTCTACCGTTTAGCCACCTCTTGAAACAGACCAAGTTCTAGCGGGAAAAAGCAACCGATGAGAAACCGAATATGCGAACGTCGGTGCACGCTGCACAAACAAAGACGCAGCGGCAAAAGAACATAATTTCATTGGTAATACACAGAAAGCGTTATGTGGGATCACTTTGTTTGATGTTTGATCAAACATTGTTTGCGTGTTTAGCCACTCCATGTTGCGTTAAGCGAGGCTTAAGTAAAGTCCAATTCACTGCAATTTCTTGCGGTATTCACACTGACTTTCTTTCTCAGTATTCAAACAAGATCTTTGTATGATGCAAATATTTCCTAAAATCCTTCATCAACATCTCTTTAACTAGAACGTTTTGATCATTACTTTTTGAGCTTTCCTAATTCTTGTTGTTGTTACTCAAATTAAAACTTTCCCCACCTGTAAAATTGATAAAGCAACATTTAAAGTAATAATGTTCTGGCCACTCCTGTTTGATCGAACTATCACTCGAAATGAATAAATAGAGGATATTACATGGCCGCACGGAGATACGAAATTTCTCTTCTCGTATTGAAAAATATTTCACTCGCTCGCTGCTTTCAACACGAGGAGAGAAATTTCGTATCTCCAAGCGGCCATGTAATATTCTATTTATTACATAACATTAATGAAATACTAAATCATTTCACGAAAGGCATCGAAAGGCGCGATTTTCATATGTAACCATACCAACAGCGATGTTTTCACGTGTGAAAATAACATGTTATTGCGCATGTTTCGCGCGAAAGCTCACTTAGTATTTCATTGGTGTTTATATAATAATAATAATAATAATAATAATAATAATAATAATAATAATTTTATTACTTATACAGCGCAAAATTCATTAAGATATATGATCTAATGCGCAAACAAACAAACGCTTACGTTAAGGCACTGCCCTTTTAAGATGAAAATCACACTCTTTTGTAAGTGCGACATTACTGCGGTAAAGAGTTTGTTTTCCTTCTACTCCGAAGCTCCTTGGAAGCTATTTTATTTCTAATACGGCGTTTCGTTTGGTCAGCTGTATATACTGCTAAAATAGAAATCCCGCTAAGAATGGGAACAGCCTGAACTCTTAAATTCCCACGACCTGCTCCCGTCTGACCTTGTAGCTCAGTCGGTAGAGCAGCAGTGATCTAACTCGAAGGTCGTGAGCTCAATTCCCATCATGGTGATTGTGGTGTATTTGCCTCGGTTGGACGCTAGCTAATTTGCATATTGCAGGTGTATTCCTTCTGGTTGTGTTGACAATATAATAATGTTAAGCTGACTGTCTGTTTATTATTCACGGCAACGACGAAATACGTTACAGTCAGAGTATTTCTTTGTCCTTGTGTGGGCCCATTTCAATTACTAGGGCTATCGCTCACATGGTTCATATGGGTAGAATAGTAGCACTTCAGGTTACTCTCTAATAGTTAAGTCTGTTGAAATATAAGGGCTACACGGCCAACGTTTGCAAAAACCTATATAGCTAACCCTTCCTTGTACTTGTACAATTCGAAACTAGCCTATTAGTAAGGCCTAATCGGAATAGCAATGGTTCTTTTGTCCTCCGCCATTTTAGTCCGGTATATGACAGTCTACCCATATCTCGAGATCCCAAATGTTGCTAGTATATACAATCATCCACCCTCGCAAATTTTCTCTGATTAATAAAATTGTTTCTGGAACTCATCCATGCCGTATGAAAGAAATATGTTTCTGTGTTTTTTGTCGTTTAGGTAAATGGTACATCTATACCCATACTTCCGTTATACAGAGAATGATTAAAGTAGAGAACATAGATTACCTCTCGTCCTCTAAGATGCGGCCTCCAGTGAGAGTGTGTTTCGTGATACTATAGCAATCTCCTTGAACAGCATCATTCATCTCAATCTCCGACAAATTAATATGTCTTCAATGACAAATGCAATCATTTTAAGGAGTATCTCTTCTCTTAAAGACGGTTTTCTTTTTCGTTCCAGAAATCCCAAAAATCAGGCTAAGCCAAAATGCAATCTGTGTTAACGGTCATGTTGCTGAGCAATTGCTTCCTAATGCTACCGTTTCTTGGTCTTGCGCTTCGACACAGCTTCCGAGAAAGAATATTCTATAAAATGGATGGTATGTCATTGATTGGAAATGTGACAGAGGAGACGAAAGTCTCAGAACGTTGGTACTGTGTCTTTCTATGCTTGGAATATGGCCCTCTCAGTTGCCTGTCATTCAACTTTAATAAAACCAAAGATACTCACGATCTCCATGATTGCCACCTAATCAACTCCGAGTAATTCTTAGAACCTCAAAAAATGCAGGAACGACACTCTTTTGATTACTACGGGACATCTTTTGAGGTAAGTAGCTGATTGCATTACTCTTCTGCCAGTCATACGTTTGGTTGACCTCATCAGTTTATCACTGAAGGTGATGATGTCTAAGGGAGGGATTATTAAGAACCTGACAGATTCAACTTCCTCGATTATTCTTCTGTTTATCGTCAATATCTCCACTCAACGTATTGTTGAGCAAGTCTTGTCAGGAAGACAATAATAGTTCAGTTTATCAATATAGTTGAACACCGCCGCATTCTTCATGAAGTTTGTGCAAATAGGTCCCATAAAATAAGGCTCACACTGGCACTTTTGGGGCAAACGGTATCACTCTTAAGCCTCCAAAATTGCATTTATCCAAAGATTCTTCGTTGGCTCTAAAATTTCCATAGGATTATGGCTTGATAACTTCACAAATAAATTTTTTGTATAATTACTCCTAAGTTGCTAAATCTGTTGATAACAAGAGTACAACACAGACGATACTTTTTTAATGGCGACTCTGGGATAGGCCCTTCCAAATTATGCTGGCATTTTTATTGGCATTATTTGGTTAAACAAACATTTTTTTCACACTTTTTCTGTAAAAAGAATTGCTAGCATTATTTAGCATTTTGCATAACTTTGATCTAGACTTCAGCACTCCAAAGATTTTAAATGCTAAATTTTAGAATTCAAAAGCATTGTGATGATTTGCTTTTGTGTTCGAGAGAAGGATTTCTGTAACTGAAGTATGAACTGAGTGTATCTGAACTGATTCGAAAGAAGTCTGAACCTAGCTGGTCAGCGGTTAACTTTCAGAGGCCGTTCACGCGCTTCCTCGAACCAGATGGCAGCTCACAGAAGCAGAAAATTCTGACAGAGAACATAGACCAGCCCCTTCAACGAGCAACAGAATTGAGCTCTTGTTGACTACCTCCAGGCCAGCGTCATGTCACAGTACAACAAGCGCTAACTAGTAGGCAGTCATCGGACTATGTCCATGACTTAGCGCACTTGCGACCAACATTTTCTTCCATGACTTAAAAGTCCAATTCTATAACGGCAGACACGGCAGCGTCTACCACAGGTATAGTCAGATGCTGCTGGTGCTGATGCTGTTTTCTTCGCTGCTGCTTTTCTCTTTGCTCTCAGCCTTGCCTTTCCTACCTGGAGTGCCCGACCGGACACAGACCTCAAATCGCCACAATCTGCAGCATGTGTCTCCCAGTTGCCTGTTGGCAGACCAGTGGCAAGCATGTCTCTCTTACAGACATCCTTGAAGCGCAGCTTAGGTCTGCCAACAAGCCTCGACCCAAATTCCAGCTCACTGGTCAGCAGGTCCTTGGGGATTCTCCCGAATTCCATTTTGTGCAGTGGCCTAGCCACCTCAGTCTGAGCTGTCTTAGGAGGGTGAACATGAGAGAATATCGGCTCTTTCAAGTACCTCATTGTTTGAGACCTTATCCGTCCACGATATGGAAAGGATGTAGCGAAGACCTCTCATATGATAGGTGTACAAGCGCTTCTCCTGCCCAGCATAGGTTGACCAAGACTCGCTGCCGTAAAGTAAGGTGCTCTCGATGCAGGCACGATAGACAGCTGCAATTTTAGTCTGGGTAATTAGTTTCTTGTTCTCCCACACTCGAGCCCACAAACTTTGCCATGTTGGTTGCAGCCTTACCAATTCTCTTTCCGAGCTCCATATCAAGACAGGCGTTGTTGGAGGTGGCAGAGCAGAGATAAGTAAACTGTGGCACAACTTCCAATGTGCAGTCTTCGATGGTTAGAGCAGGCGTGGCTTCATTGCCTTGGCACATGACTTTCGTCTTCTTTAGGCTAATGGTAGGTCTGAAGGCCTCGCATGCACTAGAGAACTGGTTGAGATGGCTCTGGAGCTTTTCTGCGCTGTGATCAACAAGGGCAGCGTCATCAGCGAAAAGTAAGTCGCGTAGGATTACTTTGCGAACTTTGGTCTTTGCTCGGAGGCGTGCAGGGTTGAAAAGTTTCCCATCAGAACGAGTCCGTAGTCAGTGGACTTGAATACATGTTTCAGGAGAACAGAAAAGAAAATATTGAAGAGCGTTGGGGCCAATACACAGCCTTGTTCCCCCCCCCCCCCCCCCTCCCCCGCTGTTTATGTCGAAAGCCTCAGACATGCTTCCGTCATATAGCACAGTACCCCGTGACCCATCATCAAACGACTTGATGAACCTCAGGAGTTTTGAAGGGAAACCGATTAATTGCAGGATCTTGAAGAGGCCGTCTCTACTGACAAAGTCAAAGGCCTGGTTAGATCGATAAATGCAATGTAAAGGGGCTGATGTTGCTCTTTACAGTTCTCCTGAAGTTGCCTCACTGAAAAAATCATATCCACTGTCGAGCGTTTGGAGCGGAAACCACACTGGGATTCAGGGTACACCCTCTCAGCGAGCTTTTGTAGGCGGTATAGTGCTACTCGGGCAAACAGCTTTCCGGTAATGCACAGAAGTGAGATGCCACGGTAGTTATTGCGGTCACTGCGGTCTCCCTTGTTCTTGTACATGGGTATGATTATAGAGTCCCTCATCTCCTGTGGGACGGATCCTTCCTCCATCAGTCTTGATTTGTCAGTAATAGTCTCACCAGTTGATGTCTTCAGTGGTGTGCACTTAGACTGTGTAGGTCCAATTGCCTTTTTGATGCCCTCAAACATGCCCCTCGAATTTCCAGTGTCAGTGGCTGACTGGATCTCAGCACAGAGATTCATCCAGTAGTTATTAGCAGAGTTCTTGCATTCTTCTTTTGAACGTCGTCTGGCCTCTCGGAGTGCTTCCAGAGAGCTAGGTGAGGGGTTACGCTGGTAGTTCTTCGATAAGAGGTTGGAGAATCATGATATTTGCGTTGAACCAGTCTTGGCTTTTAGGTTCCTTCTTACCAAAAGCATTTAATGCTACAGCATGGGTCGTGTCCCTGATGTGACACCAGTGATCATCTGTATCGAGCTCCTGGCAGTCCCCAAGCTTCGAGCTCAGGATGTCATTGAATAGAGATACATTTTTAGGGATGTCAGTGGCGGCAGTGTTGATGCAAAAATTGGCGGGTTGCTTAGCACGATGGAATTTCTTTGGAGGCAACTGGACCTTAATGCAGACAAGAGAGTGATCAGCGTCGCAGTCAGCACTGTGGTGTGTTCTTGTGATACGAATGTTAATAAGATGATCCCATCGTGAGATGATGAGGTCCAGTTGATGCCAGTTTTTAGATCTGGGGTGCATCCACGACAACCCATGATGCAACTTCACGCTAAAAAATGTGTTTGTAATGCAGAGATGATGGTAAGTGCAAAGCTCCAGCAGACGTTGACCATTTTCGACATTTTTGACAAGCGCTAAATAATTAACTGTTTATCATTGGAAAAGTTTTGGCTGTATCAGATGGTTCATAAACAAACAAGTAAGTACTTTCCGCTTTATTCAGTTGATGATAAGCACACATGGTTCCCGGGTTTCTACGTTTTGCTTGAAATAAAACAAAGCATTTTCTGGAAGCATTATTTTGAGAATCGATCATAATTTGAGCTTTTTTGTGGCGTAAAACGAGAATTGCTGGGAGGATAAAATGCCAGTGTTACTAGCATAATCGGGAAAGGCCTAGTCTGGGATACGGAAAAAAATTCTAGAGTTCCTTCCCAGAGTCGAACTACGACCTTCCGATTGCTACTTCGGATGCCCTATCACTGAGCTATAGCAGACTCTTGCGAGCTACGCCATTAGGGACGGTGCAACCTAATCAGAAGACATTTTTTTTCCGGGGTATGGCTGCGCAGAAAAGTAGATCTTAGTTTGGGTTATTGGAATGCGAAATGAAAATAGAAGGTAACTATGCATTTTTTCGGAGATAACTTTAACTTATGTTTGCCTTAAACGAAGAGACATAAGTTCTTTCGCAGTTTTTCTCGACACAAACATTTACTTACAGAAAGACAACGTGAGCATCCAAAATCTTTAAAATTAATAGCACATTGCAACCGGATGATGCTATAAATGGGTTTTTAATCAGAAAATGTGACGACAGCGCCATTTTTGTGCCTGACACCCCTCCACTATAGTTACCAAAAAGAGCTCTTAAAAATTTTTCACGCCCCAGAAAATTAATCACTTCCGACTTCAATAAGCCTCAAACTTTCATTTTACATAACAAAAAATAGGGGTCACCACGCGATTTTAAAAGTTAAACTGCTTTTTTTCAAAGTTTTGTGATTGATGTTTGCAGTTTTGTCATTCCCATCCCCGGTGAATCAAGACATTTGCACTTATTTTTGTGGTGCACTCTGGGATATTTACATTGGCGATAAGTACACAAAGAAACACGGTTTGCTTTTTCCTTGATTCTTTGGGAAGATTGGGTCTTTTTTCCGGAAGTGGCTCTTAAGTGACCATAGTAAAGTTGCAAGTATATTCGGAGTGATTAATCTAAGTGATTTTTGAAGTATACTGCAATGGAATTTAACCGTCCACGCTGAAGTGATCATGGACCTATTGTGGCTACATGCATTATCAACTGTTTCTTGTGATAAGGTCACTTGCCTTTCAAGGCCTTTTGAAGTCCATTAAAATTCGTTAACTAATTTTTGTTCAGTACTTGAGTCCGTTATTGGACGTTCCTTGATCTTTTTTCTAAGTTTTGTCGGTCTTCATGGCAGTCGATTGTACAGAACAAAAACAATAAATGTTTGCCTCATCCTTCTTGGTAATTTTTTTTGTACAACGCTAATTATTACATTGAGAGTGTTGATGCCAGACCCTGTGTGGCCGTCTCCGAAGAGTTTACTACAACTTTTTTTTTCGTAAATTCGATGATAAACATGCACCTCTTCTGCACCGTCCACTTTCTCGCTCTGATCGATCATTGTTCTACAATGTAGATTTTTCAATGATGTCGTGAAGGCAGCTGTTCCATCTCGATTTCTTTTCTTTTTGTTTGGTCTTTTGCTGCCAGAGACGTGTTTTTCGCACTACAAACGAATAAATCTTCCGAGGAAATTCAATAAAAAAAATCGGAAAAGTAATTTAACTCGAAAAATATCGAATAAGCGTGTGACAAAATGATTGGGTGATGCACTGAACGTATTCCCAATGACAATAGGTGGCACCGTCCTCAAACTAGGCGCGGGTCGGAAAGTCGCACTTTCGACTCTTGCAAAGGAGCACTCGGATTTTTTTCCAAGCATCCTCGAGTCATCATTGAAAAAATATGACTTCTTCATTTCATTTACCGGGGATAACGATTTCCATCTCATTCATCCGTTCATTCATGTCAAGAATACACCAGTCGGTTATCAATAGAAATCCTCACTCGTTCGCTGCGCTCACTCGTTCGTTTACCAAAGTATTGCAACGAGTGAATAAAAATCCCTACAAAGCACTTTCTATGCTGTAATTTGTTTATTATATATATAACGAAAATTAAACATTTACTTGGAATCACTTATATTTTTCCCGATCCCATGACATTGCATTCCGAACAGCAACAAATTCAAGACTGATATCTAAGTGAGCGAGCATAATAATAAAACAAATCCTGTTTGCAGTCCAGCAACAAGTAGCCATATTGGAAGCGCGTGAGATAGTCTGGGCCGTGTGATAAAACCACGTTGTGGGGGGCGGGAAAGATCGGGAGAGAAAAACCTCAATCCAGGTTATCTAGCTTTGGACCTCAAAAAGGGTGGGGTTTTTTTAAAGTTTCTTGCCAGGTTCTTTCCATGCCTTACATCCCCATGTCGCAATGGAGGAACATGTGTTAGTGGATCAGAACTGGAAGTGTTCTCGTGTGACTGCCGGCTTGAAATCAAAGCATTGCCTTATACTGACGACAAGTGTAATGTTGGTAAGTTTGGCAATTTGGGTTCTGGAATATGAAAGGGAGTATGATGTTTCTGTCCTAATCCTAATTCGAACTCGAGCATAATGCCTTACTTACATATCGATGCATACGTAAATCCTGATGAACTAGGCGTTTAGGATCCCACATGAAATCCCACGATGTAATACGTTTGCTGTGGACGCAACACGTAAACTGCATATTTGCACGTTTGGGTAAGCAACAATACTTTCGATTTGTAGTAGGCGACTAACTCACTGATCTACTAATCAACTTATAGTTCGACAGGTCACGTTAATCAACTGTCACGCTTTCGTTTACTCTATTACACTAGTACGAAAACTTCGAGGTGGTCTTTAGATAACGGCTTTACGATGCTCAAACTTGTTCAAACTACAGTCAAACCTCTAGTATTGAGCGCCCTCTATTAAGCGGTGACCTTCTATTTTAAGCGGTCACCTATCAATTTCCCGAATGGCTAATGTTGTTGTATTTCACCTCTATTTAATGGTCACATTCTTAGATAACAATCAATAAATGGCATATTTTTTATCAGGAAGATAAGCGAACCGTGTCCAGTTTCTTTCACAGCTCATCAAACGCAACTACGTCTCTGTGGTGGGTTCACCGGAACCCACGTCGAATTCTGCTTTTACCAGTTTCCTTTACATACTGGCAAGGAATCTCAAGGCCAAAGCCCGACCACCTCTGTTTATTCGTTTCCCTTTGGCTATGGCCTTTCCACTCTTCGTAGGCCTCTTTAGAAACTTAGTAAACCATGAAGCCATAAATTGTGGGACATGACCAATAACATCAAATTTGTTAATGATTAGGATGAAGTTCAACTGTCTGTCCGGTTTCCACGTCATCAGTAATTTTTCTTTGACCGCTACTGCATTTAAATATGGAAACCCATCGATGCCAGAATTTTAGTTTTAGCTATGACGTCATCGACCGTACGTCCACCCTCCCCCCCCCCCCCCCCCCACCCATGTATGCCGGTGTGACCAGTATCACACTCGCTTACAGCTTGAGATCGGACTTCCATCGCAAGGTATGCGCTGACCAGTATCACGTGACCCTATCACTGGCTCAAGTGTAGGTCCATCGAGGTCAGCTGGTTTTTTGGTGTTCACCACTGACCAGGTACTGGTTTTCTATTGGATCACAGGCTCAAACCAGGTTACCTCACCTAAACATAAACGAGGCTTCATTTTTCGCGCGCTTTCTGTGTCTCGACGCGGCTCCACGGCCATACCTCTTAACATACCTCGAGTTAGTTTAGGTGGAAAACGGTTTGGAAAATATTTTCTTTCTGCATTTTTTGTCGGTCTCAAGCCAGTTTGACATATCATGATAGCTGTGGTCCACACTGGTGGCTACGCAGTTATTCAAGTCAAGCATAGGACGGGTATAAACTTAAAGCTGTGTTTTCTTTAATTTGTTTAGACCTGCTTTTTTCTTTGTATTGCAATTTTTGGCATAAGCTTATCTTTAGAAGGTTTGAGAAGGTTGCATGATGCCTGGAAGACCTACGACTGGAACAGAAACGAAAGAGGAGAGAAAGAGAACGAGAACGACAAAACAGTATTCCAGTAATAGCTCAAACTTGGTGAAAGACATTGCTCCACAAATTCTTTTATTGGACACTAAACCGTTTGTTATTTTTACGGATGCGTTATTTCAAGTGGATGCGTATTTTAAAATTAATGGTTTAATCGTTGTTTATGAAACTCGAATTTTTATTCTCAGCTGGAATTTAATAGCAATCATCTGTACTCTTTTGAAGTTAAAGAAATAGTTGATTTTTTTTGGTTGTTTTGATCTATAATGCGAGCGACCAAGTGTTTTTTTACTCCGTTTGCTTAACTGTTTTTCGATGTGCCTCGACAACGACAAGAAAATTTTGCCCTTATGTTATAAACGCGTAATCGCAATGAGTCCTCGTAAATTTAAGGAGAAATTACTTGTGTTTTCAGTAGTTTGTTTTAAGCACGTATACGTAATTTGTTGGAGATCTTGTTTGAATTTAATTTGTCCTTTGTTGGTTGCCGTATTTTGCGGATTCTCGTTCCAAGCGAGGCTGGCGTGTTTCAATGAGAAAAATCAAAATATGAATGATCTCGTTCTCAGAGATAAAGTGGAATAAAGTAAAATAGACTCTTTTTCGACCTTGAATTGACAAAGTTTCCTAAAGATCTTTCACATCACGAGCTGGTACTTCTGTGATTTCTAATTTTAGCGTGATTCCTTTTCGCTGGCTTTTGACAGTTGACTCTGAAATGGCCTTTTTTTCCTTTCTGTTCGCTTGCTGAGGTTTGTTTGTTTGTTTTCTTTTAAAACTCGTGCGATTGAAGAAAAATTCATTGCCTAACTGGTGAATTCCACAGTAAATTTAACTTGAAAAACCGATGTTGCACTCATCGCTTCGTGATTCATCCAATATCGCTTAAATTTTGCGTGAAATTTACCGTGGAGTTCACTAGTTAGGCAGTGAATTTTTCTATAGAAGAAAGCGAAGAAAATAGTTTAATCAAGCAGTACCCAGAAACACCAAAACGTGGACAATTCCAAAATCCTTTAATTTCACTAACCGTACAGCCAGTAAGAATAAATAACCCTGGATTTGTGAACGATAAAATGTAAATAGTGATTAATTTTGCTCTTCTGGTCAATTTCTGCCACGTTATGGGTTTAATTTTAGAAAACCTCCATTAAGCGGTCACCTAGCCATTTCCCGAGGGTGACCGCTTAATATATATAGAGGTTTGACTGTACTACGAAAACCACGGGGAGCGCGATAGTCTTTGCGTATTTGACGTAGGACGTCATAAAATGCGGTGCGAAAAATCTCAAAAAAATAGGTCACCTTGCAACCACAGGAAACCCAGGACTATGAACTGCCTTCTCCTTCGTCAAACGCAATAATGACTAGAAATTATCCCTAGGTGTGCTAATTCAGGGAATTAATTTTGTTGCCACCACGAAGGTTCTGAATACTCTTTCTCGTTGAGATTGTTTCGTTCAATTCGCTTTCTCAAAGCGAAAGAGGAATAAGAAATGACTACAGAGAATACAATTATGTAAAAAAGAAGTGAGGCATTGTGCTCGTTTAAAGAAACAAAAGGTAAATTAAGGTAAAATTACTTTATTCAACGTCAGTAGTTCCGTCGGCTCTGAGACTGAGCTGGTATCAATGGAAGCCGACGGTGCGCAAGGTTTCCGGTAAGCTTCAAAATTGTTTTGGACACCCTATACTCTTTCTTCGACATTTATGCCGGAACTTTTTTTTGTCCCAGTTCTCCTCTAAGCTTGACATGACTTCCCTGTTTCTTACGGCTTGCAGGGCCACTGTTTGGTCACAGGTAAGGTTCCTATATTTTCTAACGCGTTTTCTTTTTTGCCTTTGAATTCGAGATAACTCCCTCATCAAGGTATATGTAAACCCTCCCGTAGAAGGTGTTTTCCCTGTGGCAGTTGGTAGATATCAACTAAACTATTTCGAAGCTGAGCGACTTTGCCAGATACATCAAGCCACATTGGCCTCTTTGGATCAGCTCACACAGGCTTGGCAGGCGGGACTGGAACTCTGCAGGTTAGGGTTAGGGTTAGATCTCGAATTTTCAGAAGCACCTTACTTTAACTATAGGTTTTCAGTATGTTAAGGAAAGACGACCAAATTCGAAATCTCTCACTGGTGTAGCAAAGGTTTTTGCACGCGGTTGATAGACTGTTCACCATTTGCCGTAATTTTTCGGACAACAATTGAAC
>OX421450.1:16848642-16858642 GCA_949126865.1 Montipora capitata | reverse complement strand
AACATCTCGCCTCCGACAAACATTCCCACATATTTAAGCACTTGAGAGGTTCTGAAAATTGTCGCTCCCGGTGTTCAGAAGGCTGTTTTAAAATCCTCGACTCTGCTTCCACACGTTTCCAATTGAAAATCAAAGAAGCCATGCATATCCTTTGGGAGCAGCCATCTTTAAATTCCTAAGTCAAACATCTTAATTTATCCCTTTCATACTAATTAGTTTCTTTTCTTAGCTTAAACAGTTTGGTTTTTTCTGTTTTGTTTCGTGGTTGGGTGTTTTTATTCTGTTCTCGCCTTCATCCTTAATTATTCATGTTGTATCTCACTTTGTTACACTATTTATTGCTCAAGTTTAGTTTATTTCTCATTTGTCAACTGACGATGGATGATGTTTCATCCGAAACATGTATTGATTAAATATGAATTTCAAAAACATCGTATGGATCATCAAAGCGATATCTTACTTCGTGCTGCTAAGAAGTTTTGGTAATAATAATAATAATAATATTTATTGTTATTATTATTATTATTATTATTATTATTATTATTATTATTATTATTATTATTATTATTATTATTATTATTATTATTATTATTATTATTACAGAGCGGGCTGGTTGCATGATGGAAGAGTGGCTTATCCTATGAAGAGGGCTAGCAGTGCCTGTGGAGGCAGATCTGGTATTATAGATGAAGGCATTCAAGCTGACAAAAAAAATACCCACTTTGACGCGTGGTGTTTTCAAAAATAAGAGTCTCAGGGACTCTGCATTCGAAGACCTTATATTCACATCAGAAATTTAAAGAATACCATGCAGTCTCATCATTGAACCGACAACTTTTATTATTTATGAAGGAGAGTATGTTAATCTAGAAATATGTATGGTAATGCGAGGTTTTAAATCATATTTTAAGATTGTAAATGTCTAGTAATAAGATTTCTATTATCTTCACTATAGTTTATTACATGTGTATTTATCTAAAGAAGTTTTTTTTTTCTTTTTTCTAAAAGAAACGTCATAGGCTCGACCTCGTGTTTCATTTTCAAAACGAGATTTTTGTCATTATTTTTCCACCTCTTGAAGCCGGAAAATGTATGTCAGGTTAGATTACGTTGGGCTACGTTACGTTACGCTGCGTTAAGCAAAGTCAAGTTACGTTACTTTATGTTATGTTGTGTTATATCTAAACGAAAACATTTTCGTTGAAACGACTTGCGCAGTAGTTTTTAGTAGTCACGCAAAATATAAGGCATCAGTCAATTAAAAACCATGCCACCTCCAGACCCATGATATCATGGGGAATTTATCATTGGCTTGGTGTTGAAATTTCTCTGTCACGGGATGAAGTAGACTTTATATGGTACTCACTGTCTAGCGAAGTAAAAGTACTTTCAAAATAAAATAAAATACACCTAAACGTGACGTGCAACGTAGTCTTATGCTTCCCCATTTTTATTTACTCTTCCCCCTCAACACTCCTCCCCCCCCCCCCCCCCCCATCCTCCCAACACTCCTTCCCTCCCATTCCCCTTCAGGATTGGCCTAAATTAAAATGACTTGGAACCCGGTTTGTCTGGCCCCAGTGGAGTTCGGTTGAAATAATCTGCCAACGTCTCCCGAATAGCGACGATTTCATTATCAGTGAATTGGTATTAACCTTAACCTAAGCACTAACCAAGTAGTGGGAACTCTGTTGATCGATTTTACCTCAGATCACATTGGGAAATTGGACTACATTGGCAAGTGTTTCAGCTTACACATCACATGAACTATCAGGGAAATTTGGTTTTATCAAACGTGTTGATAAAATTACATCTCGTAGATGTTCGCGAAAGCGGTCCGCCAATCTTCTCCCTGTTTCGTCTATGTAATTGTAGGTCTTCCTACACAGAGTGCTGGTTATGCAATAGATGACATTTGGGAGAGGCATGTAAAGCGGTCAGTGATTTTAAAGCATCGATTCGGTCCTGAGATCTTAAACAGGTTAGAAATAAAAGGACAAGTTTTGCATCGTGTGCGTGAACATTTGAAAAGTTACTTTTTGGTTGTCAGATGACGACATGACGGTTCAAGTTCGACTTACAAACAATTCGCAAAGTCGGATTCATTACCTACAACATGAAGGTGTCTTCAAATTGAAGATGAAAAGCATAGTAATTAAAAGAAAACCCACTGAATTCGGGTTTGGAAAAATAACTCATCTATCAATACTTGTCGCCAATTATTGATAGCTGTATTTTAATTAAACATAAGAAATGTAAAATTTCAAAAAAAATTTCCCTAACTACAACCTGAACAATTTCAGACAGTTTGATATTGTAAGACAAAATGGTAAATTAAATGTTTTTTTTATTCATATTTTTAAAAAGAGCCACTACAATCAAAATATCACTTGTATTTAAATTTGGGAAGTTTGTTTTCTCTTACATCTAAGAAAGCTAAACTGACTGACTGGCAAGGATTTTTAATTTGAGTACAGGTTGGAATTTACTGTCCGCAATTACTCAGATATGTCCAGAAATACCTCTAATAGGAAAGGTTCACGATGACGTCATTTAACTGCAACTACCAGAGTTCAGTACGTTTTCCTTTTCTTATTTAAATTTCGTATTCCCAGTGGGGTAAACACAACAAAAGCTCTAATTAGCACGAGACGAGCAAAACCTGAAGGATTCTGGTACTTGCAGTAAAAGGGCGTCATCATGCAAATGTCCTATTAGCAATTACTCGCGTATGAAAAAATAAGCCCCGGCTGGATCGAGGAAAAAGTGACATCAAGACTCACTCCGAAAGAATGCAGCATGTGTAAATGCAGCATATTTAATAGTTGAGCAAGACACTACCTTAATAGTCTGACAGCCCAAAATTCCAGCGCTGCATGCTAAATCAGCACTGCACCCACACAACATTTTAGGAGGTGGAGGGATTATTCGCAGACGATTCTGGACATAAGTGGTCTCAACGTCATTTTTGTTTGGACCCAACTCTCTCAAGATTTTAAGTAATGGCGGACAGGTAATAAGACAAAAAGAAACAGATCAATTGGAAAAAGCAATCTTCATCTTGCAATGAAGGCCTAAGATTTCGCCGGTCTTGTAATATACTAACCGGCACACTATTGAAATATAAGGGGAAAAGAAAATGATTTTGGATCAACGGGGCACCTAAGATGAGAGCCGATAAAAATAGAGGCAGAAATGCTTTTAATGGTTTTACATCAAGTAACTAGTTATTGGAAAAACGAAAGGTTAGCGGACCCGGCACATTGATGGATGACAGTGAAGAACTAGTTAGATGAGGTCAAAACAATGAACTTGGTATATATGAAGGCGACTCATTCAGTTATCATCATTACTCTTTGGTGTTTGCGAATAACTAAATGTAGTACGCCATTGGACAGACAGCCTTTATTTTAGCACGATAAAATTTTTAAAGCTCTGCAGCTTGTGGGGTCGTGCAAATAAAAGCGTGCATTTGGCAAGCCGCATTTCAGTTTCGATTCTGGCGAGAAATGATATTGACTGTCGTCGGTTTTTATGCTCAATCAAAGCCAGTTTAGCTAAACGATTTGCGTTAGTTTAAAAAAAGTCGAAGATCTTCCTCCAAAGACTGCGAGCAACAGTCGCTGTCTAAATTCATTACTTATCGGGTTTTCTTGTTTGAGCCGGTAAGAATCAGCGTATGGGTGTTACAAGCAAGGAAATCGATCGACTATCTTTGCCAAATTACAGATTACGGTGTACGGGTCTGCGAGAGGAAAGCTCGATCCTGTTGTTTAGCAAGGTTGTAATTGTGCTGTCTTCGGAGGTTGCTGCGTAAGATGAAAGGATATTTTGTCGCAAACAATCCTTACTTGAAGAAGTAGTTCCTCGGTCGCTTCGCGACCTCACTTCAAGTTCGCTTTGATTTCTCAATCGAAGGGTTTCGAAAGGGTGACTTGGAGAAAGCCTGTTCCTCGGTAAACATGGAAAGAGACTAAAATAGTTTCCGACCAGTTCTATGAGTATCTAATAATGTATGACCTCTTAGCTGACACTCAGTCTGCTTTTAGACCCGGACATTCCACTCAAACTGCCCTTCTAGAAGCTACTAACGAGTGGTACCTAAACATAGACAATGGTCTGATAAATGATATACTTTTTCTCGACCTCAAAAAAGCTTTCGATACGGTAGATCACCGGATCCTACTACAGAAACTTCAACTTTATGGAGTGGAGTTCCATACTTTGAAGTGGTTTGGATCTTACCTAACGAATCGTAAGCAGAAAACCTCTGTACATGGCCATTTATCGGACTATTGCCCCATTATTTGCGGTGTCCCTCAGGGATCGATCCTGAGACCGCTTTTGTTCTTAGTCTTTATAAACGACCTCCCTGCGTGCCCCCTATACTCTGTGCCAAGAATGTACCCTGACGACACAAGTCTTACTCTAAGTTCAAATAATCCAGCTGACTTACAATACAAATTGAATAGTGACTTAGCCGAAATTAAGACCTGGCTACCAGCTAATAAACTTAGTTTAAATGTCAATAAAACCAAATTAAATATTCTATAATTGATAGCCATAACAAATTGGCTAACTTAAACTATTAGTTTGATGTGAAAATTGATGACCATTTCTTAGAAAGAGCTAAAACCTACGAGTATCTTGGTATTGATTTGGATGAGAACTTAACCGGGGATTCCCACATTGACAACATTGTCAAAAAAGTATTAGCTGGCCTCGGGGCTATCCAATGTGTCAGAAACTTGGTTCCTCGTGTGACTCTTATTATGATTTAAAAAGCTCTCGTCCAACCTTACTTTGATTACTGCAGCTCTGTATGGGGCAGCATAGGTGTGTGTCAATCTGGGAGACTCCAAAAATTACAAAATAGTGCTGCACGCTTAATTACTTTTTCTGACTTAAATATTAGATCGTCCTCTTAACTCAGCGACCTCGGTTGGGATTCCTTGGAGCGGAGGCGTTCTAAGAAACTAGCAGTCATTTTGTTTAAGATTCTCCATAATCTTGCTCCGACTCGTTTAAACAATCTTTTAAAATCTACATCCAGTTTTCACTCGCATAATCTAAGAAAGTCAAAATACAACCTTTTCGTTCCTAGACCCAGTACTGAAGCAGGTAAGCGAAGTTTCCAATATCGTGGTTCTGTTCTCTGGAACAGCTTGCCTTTGAGCGCTAAGATACAGCTAAGGGACTGTGCAATAATTATCAGGAAGGGGGGGTCCTAAAATGAGCTTCATCAAAGGAAAAATTAGATAGGTCCCCCCTCCAGCAGCGTCAAGATTAGCTCTGACCCCCCCCCCCCCCCCCCCCTCACGTTCTCTCAAAATTATGATGTGCCCCCCCCCTCTCTCTAACCCGTACCTTTATTCACCGTACTGCAACGCATTCCACTGCGTCGTCAGGGATGAAGAGCACCTCGAATCTTTGTTCTTCATAATCGTCAATTTCCGAATCGTCTGATTGTTCATTATCTTCTTGGTCTTCGGAACTGCTAGATTGCTGCTCATCCGGGTTTTCTTTACCTTGAGCTTCCCCAGCACCTAGAACACGAGCTACGAGTGCTGCTTTCCCTCCGCTGACGGGTAATCCGTGTTCCTTTAGGTAGAGTTTCAGTTTACTTGCAGACAGCGATTTGACTTCAACCTCGTCGGACCAATTAATGTCTAGAAGTTTGTTCCTTTCCGTTGCCGGTTTTTTTGCTTTCATTGCAAGGAATTTTTGGTGCTCTATGAAGTGATTACAGGCATTCACGTCAATCAAAAAGGCGTCGCACAATTTCTGCACCTCTTTGCTGTCGACCCTCCTCCCAGTGGCAAACAATCGCTTAACTTGGATGCTTGGCAGGAGGCTATCGATTTCCTCTCTTGGCACAACAGATGGAATGTATGTACGCGGCGTAGTATTGCTGAGAGTAGGAACAGGGAACCAATTCCCAGGAACCCCTGCAGACCAACCTTCGTGCTCGCAGGACTCACAGGTTGGCTCGCACGTGAACTTGAGGTATTCCAAGTAGTAATGTCCTTGCCTCACGTGATCATCGTTCAGCCTCTGTAGTTTCAGAAATAAGGCATTCCCACACATCGTGGGCCTCTTGTTGGCAGATGCCTTCTTCCATTGAATTAAATACTTGGCCAAGAAGTGCAAAATCTGCTGTTCCTTTGGATAACTGGGAACAGAGATGAGAAAATCATGTTTTCCAGGTCCCAGCTCGTCATGAATTCTCTCCGACACTTCTCTGGCCAACTTCCAGGTATTTTCTACCTTCCACGAAAGGCAATGTTCTTCAACCTCTTTTAAGGTCATGCTTTCCATTTGAGAGGCCGTAAGTCCATGAAATGGATCGGCAGGTGGTTCCACTGGTCGCCCGGTCGCGAGAGCTTCGCCGATGGCAGCATTAGTCCTTTCTGCCTCATTTTGAGCGGAGTCGTGTGGTGCTCTATGAAGGCGCATGCGGTGATCGGACTCGATCAGCTTACAAACCAACACAAACAAATCCTGGACCTCATGGTTGTGTACTCCCGCTCCCGGTCCTTTATCAGTTAACTCCAACATGTTAGGATACGGAACAGGGCGATTCGGGTATGTCTTCACCTTGTCACAAATGCTGTCACATAAGGCCATAAGCTCATTCGAATCCTCTGGTATGCTACATGTTGTCAATTTGAGCAAGAGGTCTTCAACGCCAAGGAGTAAAGCATTCATTTCAACTTCGTTAGATAACTCTGTGATATTCACACCGGTGTTCTTGAAATGAAGAAGAGCATCACGCAGACCATTACTGAGGAGATCTTTTCTTTTTTCCTCATATAAAGTGAGAGATTGGAGGTCGATGTCCTCATCGTCAAGGGACGTACAGAAGGAATAGAGGAAACAATGAAGTTGGACTTTGAGCAAGAACGTCGCCACATCACTAGGCAGCGATGATGGGAGGCGGAAAACAGTAGGATGTTCTTCAATTAAGCGTATCTGCTCAGACGCCCAAACAGCTCCAGATGACCCGAGCATCTCTCTATCTTTAGGCCTAACTGTAACGAACGACTGATCGTATGTGCGAACCAAAGACTCTTTGTCATTTACATCGGTTACCTGCCACCTCATCACTCTAAAAGCACTTGGTGTAAGCTGATTCTCAATGCCAACAAAGTCATGTCCTCTGTACTGCTGTGGATTTTCAGTGGACATAAAAATGCCTCCTCCTCTTGTTCCCTGCCACCCAACATCTGTCCCTGCTTTTAGCGTTGCCTTGTCATCCATGCTGATATCTAGGGTAAATGAACGAGCAGGGGAAGCAACTCCATATACCGCCAGTCGCACCATTTTGACATGTGCTCGTTGGTAATGAGTGTCAATATGGGTGTCTTCCAAAGTCTTTTCAGGCTTCTTGCATGTGAACATGTATCGACCATTCCCCGCCTGGCGATGTCGTTGACCTTCTCTAGTACGTTGTTTTCTTGGTTTCTGCCAAAGTGCGACAGTCCTAGAACTTTTTATAGTCGGTTTTCCTTGTTCCTCCAGATAGTAATTTGCGATATCTAGTAGGTCTGACTCTTTAACACGCCCTCTATCACAGTACATCACAGCATCACGCCGACGTCGTTCAGCGCTATTGTCGCTTTCTAGGGTTTGAACTACCATCTCCACTGTCTCTTCATCTAGTTTGTTTGGGCGACCTGCACCATTTTGCCTGGCTTTCAATCGGTTCTGTTCGACTAGATTCTGTGCAACTCTTACAACCATAGCTTTAAATGCTGGCGAATCTTCTGCGGAAAGTACATTAGTTTTTTGCTGGCAACGCTCTTAGACCGCAGACAGCTTAGCCTCGATCGTCTTGCGATTTACTTCAGACAAAAAGCTATTTGTCAATGCTTTTTCCAGATCAGCCTTTTGTTCATTCAAGTGCTGAATGTTATGCTTTAATCGGAGGACTACAATGTCCTTGGCGGCTATTTTGGCATTCTTGAATTCTTCTATGATGTATTTCACCCTTTCTAGGGAAGCATTTGCAACAGTAGGCTTTATCCCAGAATCATACAATTGCTTGTCTGTGCACACAATAAAAAAGAACATTTGCCTTCTTCGGCTACTTTTGATCTTCACTAAAGTATTCAGGTTAATAATCATCAAAAACAATTACCAGGAAAAAAAATGTTAAAAACTGTTGTTTTTATAGATGGATGAGAAGAGGCTCAGACAGAGGCTTATAAATAAAGGTTATAGATAGAGGATTTTCGAGGGTCACAGAACACCTGCTTTCACGCGTTCACTAGATGTTTGTGTTCATTATATAGGATGTGTGATGTATATAATATAGGATGTATAATGTATATAATTATATAGTTATATGTTTACCTGACAACAAACTTGACAACAGTCCTCTAACTACCACTTTGCTCCATTCTGAGTCAAGTGTCTCTAATAGACCTTGAACAAATTCAAATGAGACAGAGGCTTCTTCTTTTGTTGTTGACTTTACAGAATCTGCAATTTCCTTGCAAAACAGAATAACTTGATATTATTTTAAAAAAACTATATCGCTTGCATTATTGTTTAAATACGTAGTACCCTTATTTAATAAAAAATAATTTTTTAAGGGCCTATCCGCAGTATCTGGGTCAACCTCAATGGCATAGGTGCACCTAGGCAGCAGGTTTTCCAGGGGACTCACTTTACAAAAAAAGGTTGAAGTATTTTTATTGAGTGGCAATGCATAATGATAACCAATTATTTGAGAGTATCCACGATGATAATCGCAGAGATCTTGATGGCAGTTTCTTAGTTACACCAAGGGAATCGCCTTGCTTAACTTAGGATTACACGGCATATTTTTGCTAATGCCTTGTTTTTAAAGAAACACTTACATTTAGCAATCCAGATAGCTCGACTTGATCATTCTGTAATACGACGAAGTACGTTTCTTGGCATCTAAAGATATAAACACACAGACCGTGCTCTGGGTGAAGGAGGTCTTCTCTAAATTGGTTCCTCTGTTGTTTCAAAGTTACATATTCCCTGTCTTTCGTATAAACAAAATCTGCATACAGGTCAAATGCTAACTCGAAAGAGAGATATCCTTTCGATCGACCAGTCATAACGAACTCTTCCTCGTATGATGCTGGCACCAATAGGCTATCTAATACTGCAACAAGACCTTTCAATTTCCGCTGTTTTAAGTGACCTTTGGACGTGTTTAACAGGCCAAGGAGCTTATCTCGGTTCTGCCCTGCTGTCGATGTTTGCAAAGATTTAGACAAAACATCACTTATTCTTACCTTTTCCAAGATATCGTTGTTTTTTGAGAATCGTGGCAACGATAATACATCTTCACTCCCTAAAATATCCGTTTGTTTCGCCATTGCTGCTCACGCAGGTTTGGTTGAGTCAACGCTAGACCTGTGGTATAAACTAGCAGTTCGTATCCAGTCTTTTCGATGAGTATAGGAACGCCTGTGCGATATTCACATAAACACACGAGACACTTCTGCAAAACACACGAGACAACTGTATAAAGTTATAATTTTATATTCTGGCTATGGGAAAAGATAGTCGTGGCCATAAAAGAAAGGAGTGCCTTGTTAATGACTGCGACTGTGAAGAATACGAAAGACCTGTGGACAGCAATAATATCAACAACTGCTCGTTTTGTAGCTGTCCGCCAACAAAGCACAGACGAGTTGACCCTAGCAGTAACGATTCACAGTCGAAGCGGACGACTGCGACTGGACATACCACCAGTTCCAGCGCAGAAAAGAGTTTTTTACTACCTTACTCAAGCGAGCCGAAGTGGAAAAGTACAAAGTATGGTTTTGTTCCTGATGCAAAAAGGCGAATTGCATTATTTGGTAACAAACTCCTGCCAGATTTTTACGAAAGTTTCAAAACAAGGACTGGAGCCAATGCAGCATTGATGAAGCAGGCGTTTATCGCGGAAAGAGACAGGCAATATAAAGTTGCTTTAGATATTGAAAAACTTGAGAACAGATACCAATATCTTTTA
>OX421450.1:16818642-16838642 GCA_949126865.1 Montipora capitata | reverse complement strand
CTTTCTAAGTGATAGTCATTCTTGCAAAAAACAAAAAAGTCAACCCAGGTAATCTCTGAGAGAAGCAGGGGCCCATTCACTTGGTAGTAGTAACTGTGAGTTTTTTTCAGTTTTAGTGCACCGTTAACTTCTTTTAGGTATGGTAGTTCGACAACAGAGTCAGCCAAAGAGCATTTTATTTCTAGGGTACCCCATGGATTTGCCTCACTCGGATCGTAAACTCTGCGGTCAGGGAAACATGCTAAATGAGGACATGAAGGATTCACAATAATGCCACATGGATAAACATTGAGACGTGTAATGTCAGCATAGCTTGTAGCTGCATTTTCCTCATTGTCAATTCCATACTTCATTGCAGCTGTTCGAATTGTTTTCTTCATGAAGCGCTCAACAAGTAACTCGAAATTTTTTTTGCGGCAACAGACATCCTTAAACTTACTTGCTGTTAATCTTTGTGTCCGGAGCTCATGCCTCAATTTATCATCTGCCTGGTTCTGGGTCTCTTTTTCATACAAATTTGCTTGACCAAGAGAAAGTTTTAAGCCATCTATGAAATTCTGCTGTGACATGGTCAGTACAGTGGAGTATGTTTGATTTACTGGAGGTAAGGTAAATGAAGGGGGATGAGGTGCTTCAATGTTTATGTGCACTTTAGGCTTATTAGACAGTTTGACTCTCTGTTGATATGAAAGCATAGACCCTTTTGGAACATCTCCAAACTTACAGCTTACTTTACAGATATCGTTGCTAGCGGGCAAGGCACGGTGGAGCTGTATTGATGGAAAATTCTTGATTGCCGTCCGTAGCTTTTCAACAACAGCTAAGTCCCCTATCACATTAGGAATAGGATTATAGAGGTTGGATCGAATTCCATCTGACCGCATTGTAGATGAAGTGGGCATTTTTACTCTTTGTATTGTAACGTCTTGCACCTCCCCTGGATTTATTCCTTGAGATCTGTTTGGTACGTTCCACGTTTGAGGTAAAGACGTTTTGGAAATGGCAGGAGGGACAGTCTTAAGACCAAGTGCCTGATAGTGGGCCAGAAGATAAAGTAAACCTATTACGCGATTGCATTTGCCCATGCCTGCTTCACATTCACATCGAGCTGAGAGTACCTTGGTTGCAGAGGCCACTGCTAATGTGACCTGCGTGATAAATTGCATTTAAACGGGATAAGTACGACATTCAGTGTCTTAGTCATTTTTCACATAAAACTTGATAAGTAACATAGACGCTAATTTCACCACCGTACCTGTAATTTCCAAGGTTCATCGTTTTTCCTTTGAGATTTGTAACTCCGAGCCTTGATGATGGCCTCGTTTTTGCCGGAAGATTTTACTGTGAAAATGGATAGTGTGTGCTATTACAAACATCACAAACAAAACCTTACAGAGACTTTAGAGAAGGCCACGTTTTGCCGATACAAACCTTCCACGTCGAATATATATCCTTCGCAAAAATTACTATAGCCCCGAATCGACACTTTCTTCGGTACTTTTGCTTCTTGTTTTGCCCATTCATCGACAAATCGTAAGCTTAGTGCGGGTAAATTTTTCAAGGATTTGCTCCAGCACGAGGGTTCAGGAGTCGCCATTTTTGCATAGCTACTCATGCACGGCTAGCCTCGTTTTGAGTCCAATATGGCGGAAGCGTGACAAAGGTGTATCACTGTGCTCTTCATCTTCAATTTGAAGACACCTTCATGTTGTAGGTAATGAATCCGACTTTGCGAATTGTTTGTAAGTCGAACTTGAACCGTCATGTCCTCATCTGACAAGCAACCGGAAACTTTCAAATGTTCACGCACACGATGCAAAACTTGTCCTTTTATTTCTAACCTGTTTAAGATCTCAGGACCGAATCGATGCTTTAAAATCACTGGCCGCTTTACATGCATCTCCCAAATGTCATCTATTGCATAACCTGCACTCTATGTAAGAAGACCTACATAGGAGAAACAGGGAGAAGATTGGCGGACCGCTTTCGCGAACACCTACGAGATGTAATTTTATCAACCAGCTGGATAAAACCAAATTTTCCTGATAGTTCATGTGATGTGTAAGCTGAAACACTTGCCAATGTTTAAGGTTAATACCAATTCACTGATAATGAAATCGACGCTATTCGGGAGACGTTGGCGGATTATTTCAACCGAACTCCACTGGGGCCAGGCAAGCCGGCTTCCAAGTCATTTTAATTTAGGCCAATCCTGAAGGGGAATGGGAGGGAAGGAGTGTTGAGAGAAGGGGGGAGGGGGGAGGAGGAGTGTTGAGGGGGAAAGGTAAAAAAAAAACGGGAAGCATAAGACTACGTTGCACGTCACGTTTAGGTGTATTTTATTTTATTTTTGAAAGTACTTTTACTTCGCTATACAGTGAGTACTATATAAAGTCTACTTCATCCCGTGACAGAGAAATTTCAACACCAAGCCAATGATAAATTCCCCGTGATATCATGGGTCTGGAGGTGGCATGGTTTTTGATTGACTGATGCCTTATATTTTGCATGACTACTAAAAACTACTGCGCAAGTCGTTTCAACGAAAATGTTTTCATTTAGATATAACACAACATAACATAAAGTAACGTAACGTAACTTTGCTTCACGCAGTGTAACGTAACGTAGCCGAACGTAATCTAACCTAACATTCATTTTCCGGCTTCAAGAGGTGGAAAAATGACAAAAATCTCGTTTTGAAAATGAAGCACGAGGTCGAGCCTATGACTTTTCTTTTAGAAAAAAGAAAAAAAAACTTCTTTAGATAAATACACACGTAATAAACTATAGTGAAGATAATAGAAATCTGATTACTAGACATTTACAATCTTGATTTATTTATGATTTAAAACCGCGCATTACCATATATATTTCTAGATTAACATACTCTCCTTCATAAATAACAAAGGTTGTCGGTTCAATGATGAGACTGGTACTCTTTAAATTTCTGATGTGAATATAAGGTTTTCGAATGCAGAGTCCCTGAGACTCTTATTTCTGAAAACACCACGCGTCAAAGAAGGTATTTTTTTTGTCAGCTTGAATGCCTTTATCTATAATACCAGATCTGCCTCCACAGTTACTGATCGCCCTCTTCATAGGATAAGCCACTCTTCCAACACTCAACCAGCCATAACTGTAATAATAATAAGAATAATAATATGAATAATAATAATTATAATTATAATTATAATTATAATAATAATAATAATAATAATAATAATAATAATAATAATAATAGAATTAAATGACTAAATGAAAATACACAAGATTCCCTGCGACTCTGAGTTTCGTGCGTATGCAATCATCAGGCAGATTTAATGAAGAACAGACTTATTAGCTACCTATATATACATGTCTACGATGAGTAGAACAATGGGGTTCTAATTACAATGGGTGAGAAGGGCGGAACTGGGGGTGTGATGTAGGATTGACTGAGCTAAAACAAGCGCAATACAATAGCTACTGTGTAGGATAAGCGTTAATAGTTCTTGAGATAAAACTTGTTTTCATGTCGGCATTTGGATATAAGCTCGGATCGTTTGTTCAGTAGATTGTTGTTGCTGCGTTTAATTATATGATTAATTATATGGAGTTTTTCTGCTAAGCATAAATCACATCTTTTGCTTGAATTGTGATAGGGGCGGGCTCTTGCGATGATAGACCATTTAGTTGTAAAGCTGGTGTTGCTGTCTTTGAGTTGCCAGATATATTTTGATAATTCAGTGCTATTAGAGAGTTTCCTGTGGGTGAATGTTGACTTGTGTTGAGTGTATCTTTGTTTAAAAGTTCCTTCAGTCAATCCGATGTAGTTCTTGGTAGTGGTTTGATTAGCTGTCGTAGATGTTATTTGTGCATTATAGATCAGGCTGGTGGTTGAGCATTTATTGTCGAGAGGGCAATTTTGTTGAGATCTGCAGTTACATAGTT
Organism: Montipora capitata; assembly: GCA_949126865.1. NCBI lineage: Eukaryota > Metazoa > Cnidaria > Anthozoa > Scleractinia > Acroporidae > Montipora > Montipora capitata. The sequence goes on along the minus strand of OX421450.1, from coordinate 16,834,712 downwards.
TGTCGCTATTGTCGTTGGTGTTGTTATTTGATAAGGTCTTCTTGTTATGCTTGCTTATTATGGCTCCCATATTCTCCATACAGCTGTAGCTTACTTTGATGTTGTTCATGTTGAAAAGGGTGTGATACTTGTGTTGTTGAGGGAAGTATTTAGATACGAGCTTAGGGAAGGTTTTGCCGATGTTAGTCTTCACGCTGCTGTTAAAAGGAGGATTATACCAGATAATGTTACGCTTGCGGTTTCTACTTGGTCGATCATTTTGTCTGTGTTTGTTGTAGGAAAGGCTTGCTGTGTATCCACTGGATTTGAGGGCGTCGTCATAGGTAGTCTTAGCTTTGTTGAATTCTTCTTCGCTGCAGGAAATGTCAGAGATTCTACGGTTGATGGAGTCGGGTAGCTGCTTGGTGATGTTGGGAGGGTGGTTGGATTCAACGTTAATATATAGAGGGTGGTCATTAGGCTTTCTGTAGGGATGATACGTTCCGTTGTTGAGGTTGAATGTGACATCGAGGAAGTTGACGATCTTGAGGTTAGTTTGGACTGTGATGTTCAGTCCATGAGTTTTAAAATGCCTCGTGATGTCCTTTCTTATTCTGTCTGCCTGTGGTCCCGTGGTGTTTTTGAATACTGCCAGTCCGTCGTCTCTATCGAGTAAAGTCCGATGTTTTCTTTTCCGTAAGTGCTACCTAAGCCGTTTAGGATGAACAGGCCAACAAGCTCACAAACCTCCGCGCCGTCATAACTGCCCATTGTCACGTCAAAAGAGCTGTTGTCTTTCTTAATCCACGCATTGCCATTGTTGAAGAGTAGCGATTTTCTTGAGTGCATGATAATGTCGATATCGGGGTCCGGTATGTTAGTGTACTGTTTGGCGAAGTTAATAGAGTCTGTTAGTAGCTTCTCTGTGATGGAAGGGTAGAAACTTTCTATGTCGAAGACGGCGAAAGTGTGTCGATTCTTGTTAGGGATGTCGGAATACCAGTTGATGACAGAGGCTGAGTTTTTCCATTGGTTGAGTTCGGTTTTTTGTCTGACAGTGGTGTTAATGTTCTCAAGTATCTGCTTGCTAATGCGTCCTATCTCGCTCTTGGCTGGATTAATGAGGCGGCACGTGGGCTTGTTTACGAAGTTGTCTTTGTGATCTTTTAAGGTGATGAAGGTTTGACGTTCCGCCATGCATTCAACTGTGTCGTCGATGAGGAGGTTAGTTGCGATGTTTTTAGCTTCGTTGTTAATGCTGCGGATTGTGTTAGTGTTAGCTTTTTTATAGCCACATGTTAGATTGTCCATCAGTAGTTTGTCGTACGTAGGCTTGTCGACCTCGTAGAAGTTGGTTGTTTTATCAGCAGGAATGAAAGCTATAGTAGAACTGTTGATTTTTCTGATCTCTTGTTGGAGTTGGTCTTGAAATTTGTTGTGTTGGTTTCTAAATTTGTTGTGTTGGTTCTAAATTTGTTGTGTTGGTTTCTAAATTCGACGTTCTTCTTCGGACTGGCAGTATTCAAAAACACCACGGGACCACAGGCAGACAGAATAAGAAAGGACATCACGAGGCATTTTAAAACTCATGGACTGAACATCACAATCCAAACTAACCTCAAGATCGTCAACTTCCTTGATGTCACATTCAACCTCAACAACGGAACGTATCATCCCTACAGAAAGCCTAATGACCACCCTCTATATATTAACTTTGAATCCAACCACCCTCCCAACATCATCAAGCAGCTACCCGACTCCATCAACCGTAGAATCTCTGACATTTCCTGCAGCGAAGAAGAATTCAACAAAGCTAAGACTACCTATGACGACGCCCTCAAATCCAGTGGATACACAGCAAGCCTACAACAAACACAGACAAAATGATCGACCAAGTAGAAACCGCAAGCATAACATTATCTGGTATAATCCTCCTTTTAACAGCAGCGTGAAGACTAACATCGGCAAAACCTTCCCTAAGCTCGTATCTAAATACTTCCCTCAACAACACAAGTATCACACCCTTTTCAACATGAACAACATCAAAGTAAGCTACAGCTGTATGGAGAATATGGGAGCCATAATAAGCAAGCATAACAAGAAGATCTTATCAAATAACAACACCAACGACAATAGCGACAAACTATGTAACTGCAGATCTCAACAAAATTGCCCTCTCGACAATAAATGCTTAACCACCAGCCTGATCTATAATGCACAAATAACATCTACGACAGCTAATCAAACCACTACCAAGAACTACATCGGATTGACTGAAGGAACTTTTAAACAAAGATACACTCAACACAGGAAACTTTCTAATAGCACTGAATTATCAAAATATATCTGGCAACTCAAAGACAGCAACACCAGCTTTACAACTAAATGGTCTATCATCGCAAGAGCCCGCCCCTATCACAATTCAAGCAAAAGATGTGATTTATGCTTAGCAGAAAAACTTCATATAATTAAACGCAGCAACAACAATCTACTGAACAAACGATCCGAGCTTATATCCAAATGCCGACATGAAAACAAGTTTTATCTCAAGAACTATTAACGCTTATCCTACACAATAGCTATTGTATTGCGCTTGTTTTAGCTCAGCCAGTCTTACATCACACCCCCAGTTCCGCCCTTCTCACCCATTGTAATTAGAACCCCATTGTTCTACTCATCGTAGACATGTATATATAGCTAGCTAATAAGTCTGTTCTTCATTAAATCTGCCTGATGATTGCATACGCACGAAACTCAGAGTTGCAGGGAACCTTGTGTATTTTCATTTAGTCATTTAATTCTATACACCGCTCTACACAAACTTGTATTGAGCACTCTTTAGCAGTGTTTGCTACAGTTTCTTATGATTAATAATAATAATAATAATAATAATAATAATAATAATAACAATAATAATAACTGTAATTATTATCCAATTGTATTAGTTATTATACAAAAAAAATCAGAAACGAGTACAAATATTCCACGACATTGTACACTTTTATTTTTACACTTGGTTATTGTACAGTAGAGAACCTGTTTGTCTAGTTCAGCGGCTGACGTTGCCCCGGACGCACAAATCTGTCACACGTTCTCGGTTGTTCACAATTCATCTGCTCAAAATGTAGTGCAAAAAAAGTTGGATGGTTGGTTGACTTGCCCTAGCGCGCTCGTCAAAATGCAGTACAACTGGTAAAACTACTCAGCGATACTACACACCAAAACATCTGATAAGATATCCTTTTTGTCACCTAATTGGTGTGCGAGCAATTGTACTCCACTTAGTCCTATTACTATTACTAATGAGGATGCTTATGATAACTATCAAAGAGAAATTTTATCATTAATTTGTCCATCCTACTATCAGATAAGAAGGTCTCGTCAGGTGCTCTGACACTGGCTAGAATGAAAGAACGCGTGAAATTATGTATACCAGCTCACTCTGTATACTTTTTGTTTCCCGAGTTTACACATCTCCTGTGCGTCACAAACTGCCCCCGGGTTTTCCAAGGATGTAAACGCGTCCACCTAGTTCTGCAAGGCAGACTTGATCACAATATTTAAAATCCAATGGCCTGTTGACGGCCAGGTCATGCAAGCAGCCAATAAAGGAAAAACACGGCTCCCACATTTTTTGCTTTTGAAAATTATATATTGACTTATTTACGTCTTTCCGCATGCCATATCACAACTTGGCCTCTGTAATAGATGAACAATATGCTGGTATTTTTTGTGTAATGTTTAAGCAAGACCCCATCGGTGATCTCTTCATTCAGTACTTTAAAAACAGAACGAACAGAACATTAATTGGCTCATTCAATTGTTGTCCGAAAAATTACGGCAAATGGTGAACAGTCTATCAACTGCGTGCAAGAACCTTGCTACACGAGTGAGAGATTTCGAATTTGGTCGCCTTTCCTTAACATACTGAAAACCTATTGTTAAAGTAAGGTGCTAATGAAATTCGAGATCTAACCCTAACCCTAACCTGCAGAGTTCCAGTCCAGACTGCCTAGCCTGTGTGAGCTGATCCAAAGAGGCCAATGTGGCTTGATGTATCTGGCAAAGTCGCTCAGCTTCGAAATAGTTTAGTTGATATCTACCAACTGCCACAGGGAAAACACCTTCTACGGGAGGGTTTACATATACCTTGATGAGGGAGTTATCTCGAATTCAAAGGCAAAAAAGAAAACGCGTTAGAAAATATAGGAACCTTACCTGTGACCAAACAGTGGCCCTGCAAGCCGTAAGAAACAGGGAAGTCATGTCAAGCTTAGAGGAGAACTGGGACAAAAAAAAGTTCCGGCCTAAATGTCGAAGAAAGAGTATAGGGTGTCCAAAACAATTTTGAAGCTTACCGGAAAACTTGCGCACCGTCGGCTTCCATTGATACCAGCTCAGTCTCAGAGCCGACGGAACTACTGACGTTGAATAAAGTAATTTTACCTTAATTTACCTTTTGTTTCTTTAAACGAGCACAATGCCTCACTTCTTTTTTACATAATTGTATTCTCTGTAGTCATTTCTTATTCCTCTTTCGCTTTGAGAAAGCGAATTGAACGAAACAATCTCAACGAGAAAGAGTATTCAGAACCTTCGTGGTGGCAACAAAATTAATTCCCTGAATTAGCACACCTAGGGATAATTTCTAGTCATTATTGCGTTTGATGAAGGAGAAGGCAGTTCATAGTCCTGGGTTTCCTGTGGTTGCAAGGTGACCTATTTTTTTGAGATTTTTCGCACCGCATTTTATGACGTCCTACGTCAAATACGCAAAGACTATCGCGCTCCCCGTGGTTTTCGTAGTACAGTCAAACCTCTATATATATTAAGCGGTCACCCTCGGGAAATGGCTAGGTGACCGCTTAATGGAGGTTTTCTAAAATTAAACCCATAACGTGGCAGAAATTGACCAGAAGAGCAAAATTAATCACTATTTACATTTTATCGTTCACAAATCCAGGGTTATTTATTCTTACTGGCTGTACGGTTAGTGAAATTAAAGGATTTTGGAATTGTCCACGTTTTGGTGTTTCTGGGTACTGCTTGATTAAACTATTTTCTTCGCTTTCTTTTATAGAAAAATTCATTGCCTAACTAGTGAACTCCACGGTAAATTTCACGCAAAAAAGCGATATTGGATGAATCACGAAGCGATGAGTGCAACATCGGTTTTTCAAGTTAAATTTACTGTGGAATTCACCAGTTAGGCAATGAATTTTTCTTCAATCGCACGAGTTTTAAAAGAAAACAAACAAACAAACCTCAGCAAGTGAACAAAAAGGAAAAAAGGCCATTTCAGAGTCAACTGTCAAAAGCCAGCGAAAAGGAATCACGCTAAAATTAGAAAGCACAGAAGTACTAGTTTGTGATGTGAAAGATCTTTAGGAAACTTTGTCAATTCAAGGTCGAAAGAGAGTCTATTTTTACTTTCTTCCACTTTATCTCTGAGAATGAGATCATTCATATTTTGATTTTTCTCATTAAAACACGCCAGCCTCGCTTGGAACGAGAACCCGCAAAATACGGCAACCAAGAAAGGACAAATTAAATTCAAACAAGATCTCCAGCAAATTACCTATACGCGCTTAAAACAAACTACTGAAAACACAAGTAATTTCTCCTTAAATTTATGAGGACTCATTGCGATTACGCGTTTATAACATAAGGGCAAAATTTTCTTGTTATTGTCGAGGCACATCGGGAAACAAAGCAAACGGAGTAAAAAAACACTTGGACAGATGATTGCTATTAAATTCCAGCTGAGAATAAAAATTCGAATTTCATAAACAACGATTAAACCATTAACTCTAAAATACGCATCCACTTGAAATAACGCATCCGTAAAAATAACAAACGGTTTAGTGTCCAATAAAAGAATTTGTGGAGCAATGTCTTCCACCAAGTTTGAGCTATTACTGGAATACTGTTTTGTCGTTCTCGTTCTCGTTCTCTCTTCTTTCGTTTCTGTTCCAGTCGTAGGTCTTCCAGGCATCATGCAACCTTCTCAGACCTTCTAAAGATAAGCTTATGCCAAAAATTGCAATACAGAGAAAAAAGCAGCTCGAAACAAATCAAAGAAAACACAGCTTTAAGTTTATATCCCTCCGATGCTTGAGTTCAATAACTGCGTAGGCACCAGTGTGGACCACAGCTATCATGATATGTCAAGCTGGCTTGAGACCGGCGAAAAATGCAGAAAGAAAATATTTTCCAAACCGTTTTCCACCTAAACTAACTCGAAGTATGTTAAGAGGTATGGCCGTGTAGCCGCGTCGAGACACAGAAAGCGCGCGAAAAATGAAGCCTCGTTTATGTTTAAGTGAGGTAACCTGGTTTGAGCCTGTGATCCAATAGAAAACCAGTACCTGGTTAATGGTCAACACCAAAAAACCAGCTGACCTCGATGGGCTCTACACTTGAGCCAGTGATAGGGTCACGTGATACTGGTAAACGCATACCTTGCGATGGAAGTCCAATCTCAAGCTGTAAGCGAATGTGATACTGGTCACACCGGCATACGGGGGAAGGGGGAGGGGGGGGAAGGTTGGACGTACGGTCGATGACGTCATAGCTAAAACCAAAATTTCTAGCAGTCGAAGAAAAATTACTGATGGCGTGGAAACCGGACTGACAGTTGAACTTCATCCTAATAATTAACAAATTCGATGTTATTGGTCATGTCCCACAATTTATGGCTTCATGGTTTACTAAGTTTCTAAAGAGGCCTACGAAGAGTGGAAAGGCCATAGCCAAAGGGAAACGAATAAACAGAGGTGGTCGGGCTTTGGCCTTGAGATTCCTTGCCAGTATGTAAAGAAAACTGGTAAAAGCAGAATTCGACGTGGGTTCCGGTGAACCCACCACAGAGACGTAGTTGCGTTTGATGAGCTGTGAAAGAAACTGGACACGGTTCGCTTATCTTCCTGATAAAAAATATGCCATTTATTGATTGTTATCTAACAATATGACCATTAAATAGAGGTGAAATACAACAACATTAGTCATTCGGGAAATTGATAGGTGACCACTTAAAATAGAAGGTAACCACTTGATAGAGGGCGCTCAATAATACTAGAGGTTTGACTGTAGTCTGGACAAGTCTGAGCATCGTAAAGCCGTTATCTAAAGACCACCTCGAAGTTTTCGTACTAGTGTAATAAAGTAAACGAAAGCGTGACAGTTGATTAACTTGACCTGTCTATCTATAAGTTGATTAGTAGATCACTGAGTTAGTCGCCTACTACAAATCGAAAGTATTGTTGCTTACCCAAACGTGCAAATATGCTTTTTACGTGTTGCGTCCACAGCCAACGTATTACATCGTGGGAACTAGTCCTTTCTTTTACTAGGATTTCATGTGGGATCCTAAACCCCTAGTTCATCAGGATTTACGTATGCATCGATATGTAAGTAAGGCATTATGCTCGAGTTCGAATTAGGATTAGGACAGAAACATCATACTCCCTCTCATATTCCAGAACCCAAATTGCCAAACTTACCAACATTACACTTGTCGTCAGTATAAGGCAATGCTTTGATTTCAAGCGGGCAGTCACACGAGAACACTTCCAGTTCTGATCCACTAACACATGTACCTCCATTGCGACATGGGAATGTAAGGCATGGAAAGAACCTGGCAAGAAACTTAAAAAAAACCCCACCCTTTTTGAGGTCCAAAGCTAGGTAACCTGGATTGAGGTTTTTCTCTCCCGATCTTTCCCGCCCCCCACAACGTGGTTTTGTCACACGGCCCAGACTATCTCACGCGCTTCCAAAATGGCTCCTTGTTTCTGGACTGGATACACGATTTGTTTTATTATTATCCTCGCTCACTTAGATATCAGTTTTGAATTTTTTGCTGTTCGGAATGCAATGTCATGGCATCGGGAAAAATATAAGTGATTCCAAGTAAATGTTTAATTCTCGTTATATATATAATAAACAAATTACAGCATAGAAAGTGCTTTGTAGGGATTTTTATTCACTCGTTGCAATACTTTGGTAAACGAACGAGTGAGCGCAGCGAACGAGTGAGGATTTCTATTGATAACCGACTGGTGTATTCTTGACATGAATGAACTGATGAATGAGATGGAAATTGTCATCCCCGGTTGATGAAATGAAGAAGTGATATTATTTCAATGATGACTCGAGGATGCTTGGAAAAAAATCCGAGTGCTCCTTTGCAAGAGTCGAACGTGCGACTTTCCGACCAGCGCCTAGTTTGAGGACGGTCCACCTATTGTCATTGGGAATACGTTCAGTGCATCACCCAATCATTTTGTCACACGCTTATTCGATATTTTTCGAGTTAAATTACTTTTCCGATTTTTTTTATTGAATTTCCTCGGAAGATTTATTCGTTTGTAGTACGAAAAACATGTCTCTGGCAGCAAAAGACCAAACAAAAAGAAAGGAAATCGAGATGGAACAGTTGCCTTTACGACATCATTGAAAAATCTACATTGTAGAACAATGATTGATCGGAGCGAGAAAGTGGACAGTGCAGAAGAGGTGCATGTTTATCATCGAATTTACGAAAAAAAAAGTTGTAGTAAACTCTTCGGAGACGACCACACAGGGTCTGGCATCAACACTTTTAATGTAATAATTAGCGTTTCACAAAAAAAATTACCAAGAAGGATGAGGCAAACATTTATTGTTTTTGTTCTGTACAATCGGCTGCCATAAAGACCAATAACGGATTCAAGTACTGAACAAAAATTAGTTAACGAATTTTAATGGACTTCAAAAGGCCTTCAAAGGCAAGTGACCTCACCACAAGAAACAGTTGATAATGCATGTAGCCACAATAGGTCCGTGATCACTTCAGTGTGTACGGTTAAATTCCATTACAGTATACTTCAAAAATCACTTAGATTTCTCACTCCGAATATACTTGCAACTTTACTATGGTCACTTAAGAGCCACTTCCGGAAAAAGACCCAATCTTTCCAAAGAATCAAGGAAAAAGCAAACCGTGTTTCTTTCTGTACTTATCGCCAATGTAAATATCCCAGAGTGCACCACAAAAATAAGTGCGAATGTCTTGATTCACCGGGGATGGGAATGACAAAACTGCAAACATCAATCACAAAACTTTGAAAAAAAGCAGTTTAACTTTTAAAATCGCGTGGTAACCCCTATTTTTTGTTATGTAATATGAAAGTTTGAGGCTTATTGAAGTCGGAAGTGATTAATTTTTTGGGGCGTGAAAAATTGTTTAAGAGCTTTTTTTGGTAACTATAGTGGAGGGATGCCAGGCTCAAAAATGGCGCTGTCGTCACATTTTGTGATTAAAAACCCATTTATAGCATCATCGGGTGCAATTTGCTATTAATTTTAAAGATTTTGGATGCTCCTGTTGTTTTTCTGTAAGTAAATGTTTGTGCCAAGAAAAACTGCGAAAGAACTTATGTCTCTTCGTTTAAGGCAAACATAAGTTAAAGTTATCTTCGAAAAAATCCATGGTTACCCTCTATTTTCATTTCACATTCCAATAACCCAAACTAAGATCTACTTTTCGTCGCAGCCATACCGCGGAAAAAAATGTCTTCTGATTAGGTTGCACCCTCCCTAATGGCGCAGCTCGCAAGAGTCTGCTATAGCTCAGTGATAGCGGAAGGTCGAAGTTTGACTCTTGGAAGGAATACTTTTTTTCCGTATCCCAGAATAGGCCTTTCCCGATTATGCTAGTAACACTGCCCCAGGGCAAGACGGCATCCCGGCTGAAGACCATTACTGACAAATCAAGACTGATGGAGTGCTGGGTGGAGCATTACAGTGAGCTCTATGGTGGAATGAACTCTGTCTGACCGTCTGTCCTCGACGACATTGAGAGGCTTCCCATATTGCTTTAACTTGATGACACCCCCACCAAAGAAGAACTCTTAAAGGCTATCAGTGATATATCATCTCGAAAGGCCTCAGGGCAAGACGGCATCCCGGCTGAAGTGTTCAAATGTGGTGGAAGCCAGCTGCTTAACAATCTTTATCAGTTGCTCTGCAGGTGCTGGGAGGAGGGATCCGTCCCACAGGATAGGAGGGACTCTATAATCATAACCCTGTACAAGAACAAGGGAGACCGCAGTGACCGCAATAACTACCGTGGCATCTCACTTCTGTGCATTGCCGGAAAGCTGTTTGCCCGAGTAGCACTATACCGCCTACAAAAGCTCACTGAGAGAGTGTACCCTGAATCCCAGTGTGGTTTCCGCTCCAAACGCTCGACGGTTGATATGATTTTCTCACTGAGGCAACTTCAGGAGAAGTGTAAAGAGCAACATCAGCCCCTTTACATTGCGTTTATCGATATAACATGGCCTTTGACTTTGTCAGTAGAGACGGCCTCTTCAAGATCCTGCCATTAATTGGTTTCCCTTCAAAACTCCTGAGCTTCATCAAGTCGTTTCATGATGGGTCACGGGGTACTGTGCAATATGTATTGAAGTCCACTGAAGAAGGCATCCCGTTACGGACTGGTTCTGATGGGAAACTTTTTAACCTTGCGCGTCTCCGAGCAAAGACCAAAGTTCGCAAAGCAATCCTACGCGACTTCCTTTTCGCTGATGACGCTGCTCTTGTTGCTCACAGCGCAGAAAAGCTCCAGGGCCTTCTCAACCAGTTCTCTAGTGCATGCGAGGCCTTCAGACTTACCATTAGCCTAAAGAATACGAAAGTAACGTGCCAAGGCAATGAAGCCACGCCTGCTCTAACCATCGAAGACTACACCTTGGCAGTCGTGCCACAGTTTACGTATCTCGGCTCTACCACCTCCAACAACGCCTGTCTTGATGTGGAGCTCGGAAAGAGAATTGGTAAGGCTGCAACCAACATGGCAAAGCTTGTGGGCGCGAGTGTGGGAGAACAAGAAACTAACTACCCAGCCTAAAATTGCAGCTGTCTATCGTGCCTGCATGGTGAGCATTTTACTTTACAGCAGCGAGTGTTGGTCAACCTATGCTGGGCAGGAGAAGCGCTTGAACACCTTCCATATGAGAGGTCTTCGCCGCATCCTTTCCATTTCGTGGACGGATAAGGTCTCAAACAATGAGGTACTTGAAAGAGCCGATATTCCCTCAATGTTCACCCTCCTAAGACAGCGCAGACTGAAGTGGCTAGGACAAGTGCACAAAATGGAAGACGGGCGAAAGAATTTTCTGCTTCTATGAGCTGCCATCTTGTTCGAGGAAGCGCGTGAACGGTCTTTAAAGGTTAACCGCTGACCAGCTGGGTTCAGACTTCTTTTTAGTCAGTTCAGATGCACTCAGTTCATACTTCAGTTACAGAAATTCTTCTCTCGAACACAAAAGCAAATCATCACAATTGCTTTTAATTCTAAACGTAGCATTTAAAATCGTTGGAGTGCTGAAATCTAGATCAACGTTGTGCAAAATGCTAAATAATGCTAGCAATTCTTTTTACAGAAAACGTGTGAAAAAATATTTGTTTAACCAAATAATGCCAATAAAAATGCCAGCATAATTTGGAAGGGCCTATCCCAGAGTCGCCATTGAAAAAGTATCGTCTATGTTGTACTCTTGTTATCAACAGATTTTGCAACTTAGGAGTACTTATACAAAAAAGATAATTTTGGAGGCTTAAGGGTGATACGGTTTGCCCCAAAAGTGCCAGTGTGAGCCTTATTTTATGGGACCTATTTGCACAAACTTCATGAAGAATGCGACGGTGTTAAGCTATATTGATAAACTGAACTATTATTGTCTTCCTGACAAGACTTGCTCAACAATATGTTGAGTGGAGATATTGACGATAAAGAGAAGAATAATCGAGGAAGTTGAATCTGTCACGTTCTTAATAATCCCTCCCTTAGACATCATCACCTTCAGCGATAAACTGATGAGGTCAACCAAACGTATGACTAGCAGAAGAGTAATGCAATCAGCTACTTACCTCAAAAGATGTCCCGTAGTAATCAAAAGAGGGTCGTTCCTGCATTTTTTGAGGTTCTAAGAATTTCTCGGAGTTGATTAGGTGGCAATCATGGAGATCGTGAGTATCTTTGGTTTTATTAAAGTTGAATGACAGGCAACTGAGAGGGCCATATTCCAAGCATAGAAAGACACAGTACCAAAGATCTGAGACTTTCGTCTCCTCCGTCACATTTCCAATCAATGACATACCATCCATTTTATAGAATATTCTTTCTCGGAAGCTGTGTCGAAGCGCAAGACCAAGAAACGGTAGCATTAGGAAGCAATTGCTTAGCAACATGACCGTTAACACAGATTGCATTTTGGCTTAGCCTGATTCTTGGGAGTTCTGGAACGAAAAAGAAAACCGCCTTTAAGAGAAGAGATACTCCTTAAAGTGATTGCATTTGTCATTGAAGACATATTAATATGTCGGAGATTGAGATGAATGATGCTGTTCAAGGCGATTGCTATAGTATCACGAAACACACTCTTACTGGAGGCCGCATCTTAGAGGACGAGAGGTAATCTATGTTCTGTACTTTAATCATTCTCTGTATAACGGATGTATGGGTATAGATGTACCATTTCCCTAAAGGACAAAAAACACAGAAACATATTTCTTTAATACGCCATGGATGAGTTCCAGAAACAATTTTATTAATCAGAGAAAATTTGCGAGGGTGGATGATTGTATATACTAGCAACATTTGGGATCTCCAGATATGGTAGACTGTCATATACCGGACTAAAATGGGTGAGGACAAAAGAACATTGTTATTCCGATTAGGCCTTACTAATAGGCTAGTTTCGAATTGTACAAGTTCAAGGAATGGTTAGGTTTTTGCAAACGTTGGCCGTGTAGCACTTATATTTCAACAGACTTAAATATTAGAGGGTAACGTGAAGTGCTACTATTCTACCCATATGAACCATGTGAGCGTTATTTGCCCTAGTAATGGAAATGGGACCACACAAGGACAAAGAAAAACTCTGACCAGGGTGGGAATTGAACTCACGACCTTCGCGTTAGATCACCGCTGCTCTACCGACTGAGCTACAAGGTCAGACGGGAGCAAGTCGTGGGAATTTAAGAATTCAGGCAGTTCCGATACTTAGCGGGATCTCTATTTTAGCAGTAGATACAGCTGACCAAACGAAACGCCGTATTAGAAATAAAATGGTTTCCAAGGAACTTCGGAGTAGAAGGAAAACAAACTCTTTCAGGGGCATTTTTCCCTTTTCTTAAATGTCGCACTTACAAAAGAGTGTGATTTTCATCTTGTTTGTTTGCGCATAAGACCATATATCTTAATGAATTTTGCGCTGTATAAGTAATAAAATTATTATTATTATATAAACACCAATGAAATACCAAGTGAGTTTTCGCGCGAATACATACCTTCACACGTGAAGATAACATGTTATTTTCACACTTGAAGATAACATGTTATGTTTAACGAGCGGGAATGAGAGCGTTGTACAAGGAAACTATGGCTTGAAATGTTGGTAAATCGCTCATTCTTCTAATCGTTCGTTTGCCTTTTTTGCGAGTTATTACTGACAAGACAAGCACAGGTGCGAAACCTCGCATACGGTGTTTTTGTTGACTCGGAGAGTGAAAGACGTGCAGCATGGCACCAAGACGACGAAAAAGAACTCTCAAGTGAAATTTGCAGAAGGATTGTCAGAGCCTTTCAGGATCCTACCGAAGACTACATACGAAAGTAGCGAAAATTTGCAAGATGGCGGATGGGTCCGCGTGCTGGGTTGTCGTACTTTTGTGCATGTTGTTGGCCACCACATAAGCAGGTTACACATAAACTGTACAAGCTGCACTGTAAGCCCTAAGGAAAGCAAACAATCGACTAGTGGACTAACCTCGCACTACAAAATAAATTAAAACTAAATAAACTAAATTCGTCTGTCGCAGGTATTCGGGACGACGATGCCTGTATTACAGCAACTCCGTAGCCACCACTCAGTTTCTTTTGTTTCGCCGTTCTGGCAACGTTGAGTTAAATCCCGGGCCCCAGAAGACCGGAGAGAGCGCTTCGTAATCAATCTGCTCCCTCTGTGAGAAAGTTCTGAAGAGAAACCAAAATGGTGTCGAATGCTCGGCCTGCGCGAGGGGCTTTCATGTCAAGTGTTCGCAAAGAGTTGGCTAGTTACAGGAACAATGCCATATCATAGACTTGTTTCCCTTGCACCATGCCTAAAATCTCGGATAGTTTCTTTGAGGAAAGCAGTCATAGTCCGCTCAACTGTAGTACAGAATTATCTACAGAAAACCTCCAAGATCACACTGATTCGGTTCAATGGTACAAGGAAAGTATTTGCAGCTACTACAAATATAACCTGAAGATATCGTACTTGAATATAAACTCGGTGTCAGGCGCGTAGCGTGGTCATTTTTTCAAGTACGCACAAGTACATATGATCTAGAAACCTAAGTAAACTGAGCGAAAAATACTGCGTTCTTTATTTCTTGTCGAAATAGTTGTGTAAATACAAGCAAAGAACAAAGCGTTTTGCCCTTATTTCGAGCAAACTTGGCGCAGACAAAACATTGTTTTGGTTGTGCTAGCGTGACTGGAATTGTCAAGAATGTTTTCGGAACGTCGCTCCTTTGTCAAGAACGTTCTTGGAACGTCGCTCCTTTGCAACCTCGCCTTTTTGTTGTTCGCTGGCCAAACAACACTGCATTGTTAGAGCAAAACAAAGTAAAATGCAAAACTAAGTTAGAACATGAATTTGCCTTTATCAACGGAGCTGATAATGTAAATTGGCCACCGTAAAGAGATTCTAAAAGCTGACGTTTCGAGCGTTAGCCCTTCGTCAGAGCGAATCGAGGGATTATGGGTTACGTGTAGTTTTTATAGTAGAGTAGGAGCTACGCTATTGGTGGTAACATGGCAACGTGAAAAATAGGAATATATTAGTTAAATGAAAAGCGTTCGTTAATACCGTGAGGATTAAGGGTGCCGATTTGAAAGATGAATTTTTGTTCCAGATTCTTGCGGCTTTCCGTCGTACCTAGATGTAGGGAAAGGCCGCAGATAGCCATGTGTTTTTTGGAGTGGTTAGGCAGATTAAAATGGCGAGCGACTGGCTTAGATGCATCCTTGTCATTCTTCTCAACATCGCGAAGGTGTTCGCGGAATCGGTCACCTAGTCGTCTACCTGTCTCACCAATGTATAATTTATTGCATAACGTACAGGTTATGCAATAAATGACATTTGCGGAGGTACATGTGAAACGATCGGTGATCTTAACAGATCGCTTAGGTCCCGATATCTTGCTAGTGTTAACAATGAAAAGACAAGTTTTGCATCGTGAGCGCGCGCATTTGAAAGTGCCGGGTTGCTCGTTAGTTTTGAGCGCGCTTCTAACTAAAAAGTTGCCTATGTTTTTGTCGCGTTTGAATGAAATAAGTGGAGGTTGCGAAAAGATTCTACCAGTCTCGGGATCATTTTGGAGTAATTTAAAATTACTAAGAATGATGCTTTTGACTGCGTGATTATGAGGATGGAAAGTGCGGAGGGTGAATGGAATTCTGTCATTCTTATCTTTTTGTGACGTTTGTAGTGATGACTGTCGATCAAATTGTTGGGCGCGATGATGGCCCGCTTTGACCACAGAGACAGGATAGCCACGTTTCTCGAAGAACTGGCACATCTCCTCTGATTTGCTGGAAAAATCGGAGTCATCACTACATAGACGTCGAAGTCTAAGAAATTGAGAATAAGGAATGGAGTTCTTGACATGTGATGGATGTGACGATGAATACAACAAATAACTGTGTGAATCAGTAGGTTTGTAGTGCACACTAGTACATAGCACGTTGCCTCTAATAGAAACTTTGATATCTAGGAAAGCCAATGAAGTTTCCGAAATTTCCCAGGTATATTTAAGAGCCGGATGAAAAGAGTTGACGGAGGTTATAAATTGATCGAGTTCTTCTCTGCTGGATGAAATAGCGCCGAAGCAGTCGTCGATGTAGCGGCCGTAGAGTTCAGGTTTGGGGCCGTTGTACTGATTAAAAAATTGGTGTTCAACATATCCTACAAAAAGATTGGCATAGCTAGGTCCCATTCTTGTGCCCATCGCTACACCATTAATTTGTTTGTAATAGTTTCCGGCGAATGAAAAAC
>OX421450.1:16809465-16811965 GCA_949126865.1 Montipora capitata | reverse complement strand
TGTTCGTAAACACAACTATAGGAGCTACCTCAGGTGTGCGTTTAAATGTAAGCACGTGGTATGTAACACTTTTCCAAAAGCGTGGATGAACAGGTATAAATGCAAAATGATGTTTGAAACATCGAAGCATGTTCCTTAAACTTAAAAGTGTGTTTGTATTTTTAAAAATATTAGCAACACTTGTGCTATCCAGACCATTTGGAAAATGAAAGTTAAATTTAATACAGAAATCAGGAATACCCGGTACGAATTGTAAAGAATGTTGTTGTTTTGTTTTCTCAGAAACGGATTGTATTTATTTTGAATTCAGGGTGAACTATTTACACAGTGAGATAGGGTGACCAATCAAAACAGAGTTTGTAATTGGAAATCTAAACATCTTCGAGATACAAAAACAAACTTGTGAACACGTAAACCTGAAATATTGCAAATCATAATGCGGACAAACCCAAAAACGAAGGAAATGGATCATGCATAGGACGTTGACGTTTTGGATATCTGAATGATTTTGGGTTAGATTAAAGGATATATTGTTAGAAATTCCCACGTTTTCCCTTTTCGTGTTAATTAGTAATGCAAACAAGTCTTAGTAATAAATTGGATTAACGAGGCACCAGTGATTGCAAAGCTAGTAATTGCCATGGTTCGTATGTAACACATGTAATCACGAGAAGAGTCACGGAAAACGGAATTTGAAATGTTATGCAGGGGTAAGTATTTGTACACTTTATGCTTCGATGTATTGTGCACATAAACGAGTATCTGTTCTTCTCTTTAAATGAGATTTTACAGCCCTATCAGTAAATACGGTTAATGTTACGTGACCGTACTAAAAGGGCTATTCATGTCGCGATAGTTATCTTCGCGTTCTTTGTAGTCGGCCGTTGAAGGTCATACAATCAACGGGTTTCTTGTAAATAAAACGAGGACATGAAGACTTTTTTCCTAGATCTCAGAATATAACGTACACCTGCATTGGCCAAATCTGTTAAAGCCTCATTCATTAGTGCTAAAGAGCACTGTGTAATGCTTACCTGCTACATGGTAGAACCTGTGCAACTGGCTATTTTAATAGACAGGGTCTAGCTATAAAGGCCTCAGTTAGTCGTCCAAGGTTCACTTGGCAGTTTGTCTTCTGTAGTAAATCAACTAGCTGTTTGAAATTTGTCAAAGTTCTCCCCCTCCCTCTCTCCCTTTGGAGATGGGTTGGATATATCGCTTAGCCGGGCTTAGCCGTCATTAAAATTGGGTCGCTCCTGCGTGGTGTGGTTTAAGTCTGCACAGCGACTTCCCCCAAGCTTGTTGGCTCGTTGCCTTTGTACATTGCTCACTGGCCAATACCCTTGTCCGATCCAGCACTTCCTGTTTACGCTCGTGGTGCTGGAGAGATCCTTGTCACCCAATCTGGAAGTCGCATAGGCTAACCAGCCGCAAGGCAGTGTTCCCTCATAAAGCCCCAATACGTCTGTTGTCTAGTTCCATTGCGCCTTGCGTTATGTGTTTAAAAGCGAATTATGCATGTTGATACCAAGGAACAGTGCCATAAATGGTTAATATTCCTTGACAGGCTTCTCACCGTTCAGAGAGTTTGCGTTCACATTTCTATCTTTATTTCTCGAGAGTTTCAATACACGAAGCGAAATAACAATGACAGGCCAAGTGACCCACACTACAGTATTCTATCTTTTCTCCTGCCCTTACCATTCCGGAAACGAAACACAATTTTTTTGACACCGACTGACACTCTATTTACGTACAGAGGTTATTTTTCATTAGACAAGAGGTTTGGAAATAGAATTCAAATAAGAAACTTGAGTTTGTAAGTCGCTTTAATACTGCATTCGCTATCAAGCGCGGTGCGAGTCAACAATTAAAACAAGTGATTTTAAGAGAGGATGGGAGAGAGAGAGAAGAAAAAAAAAATTACCAGCAAAGGGTCGGTCCGTATAGCAAAAAAATGTGATATCGGTCTTGAAAAACCTGCGGCCTCGAGCAGCAACTTCAAGGCCTCGGCCACAGTTTTTTTCTATACTGGCCTCCCAGCTGGCAAGTAACATATTTATTTTGACAATTGGGTGCATGCTACTGTGAGTATTTAAATTACAACAAATGGTATATTTTAAATACTTGATTCTCGTGCTATGGATTCATTTGGCATGGCCATCCTCAAGGGACTTGTGTACTTTTGAAAGTATTTTCAAGAGTTGAGATATAGTGCACATCTTCACGTGTCGCGCACGTGACAAAGTGTTTTTTACGTGCATCAATGCACGGAAGTTTGGTCAAGATGTTTATACATCTCACCTTCGTTTATCTTTCTTTTTTTTTCTGCAAAAGATGTTTCGATGAGTCATTTCGTTTCATCTTAAACCGTTCAATTAGCGTTTCCTTTCTGCCAGCAGTCGTTTTGCCACTGTAAGTGAAGATGATTTCGCGTTGAAATGTTTTTTTTTTCTCTTTTTTGAAATATTCACCTGTGTATTTATACTAAAACAATTAT
>OX421450.1:16796965-16804465 GCA_949126865.1 Montipora capitata | reverse complement strand
CATGCCAATTGTAAATCCATGGAAATCTCCATGTACAAGGCTGGATCAAAACTACTTATTATCTTACAATCTTACTAAAGGTACATGTATATCACTAGTAAGTCCATGGAAATTTCCATGTATAGGGCTGGAACAAAATCATTAATATTCTTGTAATCTCACCATACCAATTGTAAATCCATGGAAATTTCCATGTATAAGACTGAAACAAAACCACTAATATTTTTGTATTTCACCATGCCATTATTGTAAACGGAAAATGGAAAATTACATGGAAATTTCCATGCATAAGGTTGGAACAAAAGCACTTATATTCTTGTAATTTCACCATGCCAATTGCAAATACATGGAAATTTCCATGTATAAGACTGGAACAAAACCACTAATATTTTGTAAATTCACCATGCCATTATTGTAAATGGAACATGGAAAATTACATGGAAATTTTCATGTATAAGGCTGGAACAAAACCATTTATATTCTTGTAATCTTACCAAGCCAGTTGTAAATCCATGGAAATTGCCATGTACAAGATTGGATTTAATCTACTTATAATCTTACAATCTTACCACAGGTATATCACTAGTAAGTCCATGGAAATTTCCATGTACATGACTAGAATAAAACTATTGATAATCTTGCAATTTTTCCATGCCACTTTTAAGTCCATGGACATTTCCATGTATAGGGCTGGAACTAAATCATTAATATTCTTGTATCTCACCATGCCAATTGTAAATCCATGGAGATTTCCATGTATAAGGCTGGAAAAAAACCACTTATATACTTGTAATTTCACCATGCCATTATTGTCAATGGACAATGAGAATTTACATGGAAATTTCCGTGTATAAGACTGGAGCAAAAGCACTTATATTCTTGTAATTTCACCATGCCATTATTGTAAGTTTCATGTATAATGCTGGAACAAAACCATTTATATTCTTGTAATTTTACCTTGCCAATTGTAAATCCATGGAAATTTCGATGTGCAAGGCTGGATCAAAACTACTTATCACTTCTGTAATTTTATCAAATCACTGGTTAATCCACAGAAACTTTTATGTACAAGGCTGGAACAAAACTATTTATATTCTTGTAATTTTACCATGCCAATTGTAAATCCAAGGAAATTTCCATGTACAAGGTTGGATCAAACCTCCTTATAACCTTACAATCGTACTACAGGTATATCACTAGTAAATGCATGGAAATTTCCATGTACATGACTGGAATAACACTATTGATAATCTTGCAATTTTACCATGCCACTGGTAAATCCATAGAAATTTCCATGTACATGGCCGTGTGAAAACTACTTACTATAATTTTAACTTTAATTTTACCAAGTTCATGGAAATTTCCATGTACAAGGCTGGACCAAAACTTGTAATCTTGTAATTTTATGACGTCACTGGTAAATCCATATAAATTCTCATTTACAGGACTAGATAAAAAACCTACTTGCTATCTTATAATTTTACCGTGCCACTTGCAAATCCTTGGAAATTTCCATGTACAAGGCTAGATGAAAACACTTACAGTCTTGTAATTTTACCATTCCACTGGTAACTCCATGGAAATTTCCATGTACATGTACTTGCCTGGATCAAAACTGCTCATAATCTTATAATTTTACCATGTGATGAGTATGTCCATGGAAATTCCCATTTAAATGTCTGCATCAATACAAAATGACTTAGAAACATCCAAGGATTAAACTACATGTACATTGTTTGTAAAACATATGTAATAACTAATACATTTTACCATGTTACTACTATATACATGAAAACATCTTTGAAACTAGTGCATTCCTTGATCAAATGATTAACATAGTGAATGATACATAATGAGTTGAATGAAAGACTACTTGACCAGTGACCACTGTTGCGAATCTTCCAAAATATTCAATTGAATTACACTTAAAGAGACTTTTCCAACTGTACTGTTACAGGTGCATGGATCCCTGTATCAAATGATTTTAAGATATTTTACTACCGAAATCACTAAACTGTTTGCACCCCGAAAAAAATGATCGATCGCATTTGAATTTCGACTTGCTCAAGGGACCATTTGGAGCGCCCCGATTTGTGACGTGTCATTCTTGATGTGAGCGAGGCTGTGGGAAAATATAAAAGAAACAAACCGCGGCTTGAGAGGAATGTGTGTGAAGACCTTTAAGAGTGAATGTCCCTAAAAATCAAAGAAAATTTAAAAAATGTGGCCACGGTCAAAAAATCGATTTCGCTCAGACTTTATCAGTTTGAAGTCCTAGGTAACTAACTAAAGGGAATCAAGTTAGTTTTTAGAAATATTTCATTTAACGGCAGAAAACCACGAAAAATGGTTATCGCACCGGAAGCTCATATTTCACTCCGTGAGAATCCGAAATTTCACACCTTTCAGCTCCTTGCTACACAGACGTTTCCATCGCTGTGAATCTTTCTCAACTTTAATTGCATATATTTACTCTTCCTCGGACAAGACATAGTGATTATTTTTATCTCTTGTTCTTTCCGAGCCAACTGAGCCCCGATTAATTAACGACACTTTTCTTATCAGTTGAAAACTCAAAAATAATCCAAATCCAGCGCGGCAAAAAGCTGACTGGTAGTCTGATATTTTAACCAAAGAGTGTCCAGTCATTGAGGTTTAGGTTTGCAGTTTCATTTATTTGGGATCTAGTAGCAGTTTTGAATGAACGCCAGTCAAAATTCGAGAAAATTACAATTCAACGCCATTGAATTTACAACGTAAGCTGATGTAACACAACTCCCCCCATGCAAGGAAAAAATCAACGACAACAAGAAAAGGCCAGAGACATCTCAAAACGGGTTTAAATTGTTTGACGCCGGTGAAACGTTAGAGAAATAGCACTTATCTTGACCATCGCGTGCAAGAGGAAAAAAAGACAAGGAACACCAAACTTAAATCACACTCTAATCTACCCTGGCTCTTGCTTCGTTGTGTCACGCACGAACAAGTTGAACAACTTCGTTGCTAAAACAACAGTACAAGCACGTAAAGTTATTGACTCCAAACCAGGTGATAGTATCTGGGTTGTTGATGTGCGAAATTTTTCTTTAATAAGATTGGATAAGCCAGTTAACATGTTGATGAAATCAAACCGCCCTAACAGACACACAAATTTATCACGGAAGAGCAACTTAATTCATGCCTCCTAAACGTAAATATTGCATGGGTATCTAAATAAACAAAGCACTCATCTCTCAATGAACAGAGTGTATTGCAGAGTGTTTCGCGACATATTAAAAAGCGATTTTGTGTTCATTCTTTAGATTATCGGTGGAATTTCACTTGCATACCAACAAAGTACAACATGTAGTCAACCCAACTTCCGTCATACCGCTTTCCGGAATCTAAGGAGAAATGGGATTATCTTGGCACGGTGTAGATATTTTCAGAAACCACCTAACTTACACGTGCTGCTTACGAATATCTATCCCACGTCGTCGAGCCCATCCCATTGGAAGGGGAGTTAAGCATTGGCTCTGTTCTTCACATTGTAACTGTACAGTGGGAATCCTACTACCTTCATCCATTAGCTTTGAAGCGTAAACTCGTTTTGCCTTGTCATACAGTGTTTCCTGTTCAGGGAGTCGTTTGTGTTTACCCGTGTCCAGATGTGCTTGTAGCGATGTAAAATGGCTGTAGGCTTTTATACATCCTTCCTCGGGCCACGGGAAAAGTAGTGAAGCTTGATCATTTTCACTATCATCATCATCTTGGTCTTGACTGGTGGTCTCGTTGGTTGCTTCTGGATCCCGTTTGGATGATTTCTTTACATGCCTGTGTCTCACGCTCTTGAAAGATGGCGTGGTCTGCGATGGGGGATCAAGCACTTCTAGAACTTCCGGGATCTGCAAAACGCCCTCAAATTGAGACCATGGTATCAACTTCCCTGGACCCACATTGAACGCTCTCCACGCAAGTATTCCGCTCTCTTCATACTTGAAGTTGTTAAGCAAGCTAACACCCTCCCATTTGACTGGCGGAGTAATTGACGTATTAAGTGAGACGTAACTAGCTTTCGCACGAGACTCTGGACCAGACTCTATGGCAGTTTTCGGCAGCACAGCTGTTGTCACATCATGACCCTCGTTAACATATCTTCCTACACCTCCCTTAATAGTTGCTGCTTGACGATCGCAGACTCCTTTGGGTCGGAAAAGTCGTTCCGTTCTACAACCAGCCCAGCGATGTCACCTGCTAGTTTAGCTGAAACGATTGTATACCCGCTGTGGTAACAGCCCGCATTATCTTGCTTGTAATAAGCTGTTTCTAATTCCGGCATTTCCTTCTTCAGTGAGGCGAGGCAGTCCTGCGTTATAGATACCACGACGGCACTGTCTTGTGAACAGTTCTGAAAGACATGTACAAATGTTTGAGACTCAAAGTGCTCCATTTCTTCCGACTTTCTGATTGCAAGTGTGATATGCCATGGTAACCCACGCTTAGCAAACCAGTCCGACTGCGGCTCTCGAAATTTCCGTGGCATGTATTTCATCGCCCAATCGTGAACAAGGAACACATCAGATTTTCTCTTGATTTTAGCTAAAACAGAACATTTGGCTTGATCCTGGTGAACGGAGCGCAACTGATGGGCTTTCCAGATCATGATGTTATTTGTTGCTTGCTTAATAGTGTGCAGCATGTCCTCCTTTTCCTCTTCATTGCAAATGCATGAGAACACTCACTTTCCAAGGTAGTTAGGACTTCCTGCAACTGGCAGCACTGCGCGCATGACTCATTTTGTGGGTGATCACAGCAGGCTTGAAAGTCAGTCAATGCTCGACGACTCAACCACATGGACCTGAAACACACCAAAGACAACACAAACCGCAATTGTTGTTTTTACGTATACAATTTCAATTGCAATACTTTCTTGAATAAGTGACACCCCCGTCCCCCTCATTCTCCGAATTAAGCGTCCCTCGAATAAAACCCACGTTCCATTAGGTGTTTACTTCTGATACTAACTTTCAAATAAAATATAATAAAAATAAAAATATAGTACAAATATACAGCAAGATCACAGTATTTGTACTTTGGGAAAGTAGTTCACAAAACCTGCTGTGGATCATGTTTCTCTCATTTTCGTGAATTTCTTCTGCCAAACCTCATACTAAATTTTGTAACGAAATAAAATACCTTGTAGTCACTCTTAAGGTATTGCTTTGATGAGCGCAGCTGTTGCTTCATTTCTCTCGCCCAGACTTTCGTTTTACCACAGTCAACCAGTTTATCGAACAGTTTGTCCAAGTCATCAAATGCCTCGGTTCCTTGGGCGGAAAAGTTGTCAAGTTTTTGTAAAGACTTCCTAACAGACGCTGAACACTCATCCAAAACTCTATGTAGTGTTCGCTTGCTCATGGGCTCAAAACCTCTTTCACTACAGTATTGTTGGTACTGTTGAACAATACGCTCAGGTATCATCATTCTGATCACGTTTGGGGTCTTAATAACCTCACCAGTTGATAGCTTCAAAATCCTTTCGCCATAAAGAACATCATGAAGAACATGCGGACTTGTGATGAACGAAATGGAATCTTCTAATTTTCCTTGGTCAACTTTCATCCTCTGGTATTCATGGCTTGGAATCGGTGCTGCTCTCCCGTGTAGCAAGGTATGGTGTCGAGCTATGTTATAGCGGTAATTGGTGACTGTTGGGATAAACTCCTGCGCCTCTTTGAAAGACAACTTGTCAGACAGGATTGAGAGTATTTGCCGTCGAGTACTCCAGTGCTGAGCGTTTAAGTAACTCTCGGCAAACGCTTCAAGAAGCTCCAGATCCTTCCGACTTTTCCCACCAGTTGTTCTTAGATAACCTTTGCGCTCACATAATTCATCCCACAAGCATTTTGAGTCTTTTGGAGCAAGGACATCTAGAACTGCTTGAAACGCACTGCTCGGCTTTTCTCACATATCGGCGCTTAGAACGGCTTTGTGCTTCATTCCACGGTACTGACAGTACGTGGCGCACTGGGCTGATGTCCCGAACCTGTAGAGAGCGGTTGAGCTGTTCCCTGGACTCGTCTTGAACGTCGGGTAAACTATCTTCACTTTCCTGTGAAGCCTCGTCTGGTACATAAAAACTCTCTCGTTTAGACTTGGCTTTACATTCAGTATCAGTGGCCGGAATGAAAAAAGAAATGTCCCTATCAGTTTCATGATCGACCTGAAGTGGTGGTGGTGGAGGCGGAGAAGGTACTTTTTTCTTTTGTCTTAGGTATTTTTGTCTTTTTTAGGGTCTGTTTACACAAAGAGAGGGTTCCTCGGCTAACCGAGTTACCCGAACAACTGAGCTACCCTGCATGGAAGAGCCAATTTTTCATACGTTCCGTTACAAAACACATTGGAGCGTTTACATGCCAGACAGGGTGACCCGACTAGCCGAGGCGAGAAGACGGCTAAAGTAGCGTTATACTCCAAGGCAGCCTTCAACGTGAACTGCCTCTAGTAACTACGATCAATTAGTAGAGTGAAAAGTAATAGCCCAATGCACTGAAAAGCAGCTGCTAGCGGAACGAGTGATTAAAAATTTACACTTACTACCTGTTCGTCCGTCATCTGGTTTGTTGTGCTTAGCGGCCGCTATTTTTAGTTAATGAGATCTTCGTTTATTTTTATACTCTGATTTCACATTTCTATTTCTTATTTTAGCATTTTATTTAGGGCTACATACTCACCAGGTTTAACTCGCTCAAACTATCTGCGATGTTAGCAACTTCTTCTGTCATATGCCCTGTCTCAGGTACCTGTTCTTTAAACACGCTGAGCATCTTTCTACATTTTACGCAAATTCCTTCCGAAAAAAAAAAAGGGCGAACGCTGTTAACACCACAGAAATTATCCCAAAGACGCGTAATTTTAGATGGAGCCGTACCAAATTTAACTGTAGCTATTTTTGAAAACATAAACAAATACAATTGCGAAAGGCTGATGGTGCGATGAAGGATGAAAGGGCTGAGGGAAAAATAGAAATGTGATATGTTTTGCTCATTACGAACCTAACATTTTTCTTCCATCAATGGAAACTTTGGAAATCCAACAAAATGCAAGGAGATTATTTTCCGTAAGAAAGGTTTCCGTCAGGACATCGCGCCAGTTAGTAATATACCGCAGTGCGCAGTTACCCATATTAGGTGTTACTTTCCAACAAAATTGTAAATACAGTAGTCACGTGCGCGCGAAGGTAATTAAGGCGAACAAGTCATTATTCGTATTAGGATCTTTACGTAAGGAAGGAATGTCCCAGGAGGAAGTAGATCACCTTTTTCACGCAATAGTTTTACCAAATTTTTCTTACGCTCCGTCGGTTTATGGTGCCTCAGATTCCGACCTTTCTGTAATACAGAATTTCTTAGACCGGTGTATGAAAAGAAAGTTATACATGTATACGTCCAAGAATGTAAATATCAGGGACTTGCTAGAGAAGGCGGACAAGACACTCTACAAAAAAAGATCGAATGTCCG
>OX421450.1:16779465-16791965 GCA_949126865.1 Montipora capitata | reverse complement strand
TTTGTTTAATTCAATAAAGCATTTGAAATACACGGTCTCCTTTTTCGCTTATCTGCATCACAGAAAAAGTTGACTCAACTTGACTAAAAACAAGAAACCAATCACGGATACGTGTAATATCGTTATAACCAAAACAAACTTATCGCCAAGCAGAAATAAAGGTTTGCGTGTCTAAGATCGTACAGCGCGGTGACTGGGCTGGCGCACTAGACTCGGAAAAGGTGCTGTTGACCTTAAGTCTGTGGAACATAAAGGCCAGAAGCGTAAATTCCTGCTAACGGGAGACGGAATAGTTTACAGAGTCGAAAGGTCCAAGCTGGAGGTTTGCAATTCACGTGTTTCATTCATACGGAGCGTTCTCGAAATCCAAATTAAGAAAACTTTGAAGTAGATTAACTCTCGTTTAAAATTGTCCGTAGTGATTCGAAATTTTAGAACCATTGCTGCCCCTTTTCTTATAAAAAGTTTGGTAGCGTGTGCTATGCTTGATTGAAAAACCAATCGAACGTTATGCAAATAAAATCGTAAACTCTTGTAAAGGATTTTCGCTTTTGATGGAAAACAATAGTGTTTCTATTACAGTCAAGGAAACGTGACCGGCTTTAAACATTAGGGAGTTTAAGATCTGCAACGCGACGGTAACGAAAAAGTCATTTAAAATTCCAACTTCAGGTCAATTAATCTTTTTCGTCATCATGTCGGCTTGTTCAACTTCTAAAAACTAGTGTAACTTTCCATGAACTGAATTAGGAGGTGCGGTGTTGAGGCTACGACAGAAAATTCAAATTCGCTGCCTTGTGTTCACGTTCTCTGAAAAGCTTGAGAATTGGTAATTTCACGTCGTAGATTTGCAGAAAACGTGAAAGAAATGTACAAAAATGAAAAATGCACGTGCAGAGCGTGAAAAGCTATTGTTTTTGCTCATTAAATATGCATAATTTGTGACGTTTTCATTGCCGTCGCGTCGTAGATCTTAAACTCCCTATTAAAAGAAAAGGCAGCGCTCATTAGGTTTGGAATATTGTAAACGTTTCTCCGCTAAAACTTTCATTTTGTCGTGTTTTCATTGGTTTTCGACAGATGGGCTCCTGTTTTCGATCAGGTCATTTTGGGGTAAAAGGTAAGGTAAAGTCTGCTTACGAGCCTAGAAGGCCCATCAGGCCGGCGCTTATCTCCGGTTTCTGTAGCATGAAGCGACTAGGAGTATTTCTATTCCCCCCTGGATGGGATGCCAGTCCATCGCAGGGTTACCTCCAGCATCAAATTCGCCGGTACCCATTTATACACCTGGGTGGAGAGAGGCACCGTGGGAGTAAAGTGTCTTGCCCAAGAACACAACACCCGGCCAGGCCCCGAACCCGGACCACTCGATCCGGAGTCGAGCGCACTAACCATGAGGCCACCGCAGGTCATTTTGGCTGACCTGACGTGATGGATTTCTTGTTCCCCTATCACGAATTTATTGCGCTATTATTTTATGAGCCACACATGAGCGCGCGCTTAATATATTTTGCCAGCCAAAATTTGCAGTGTTGTGGAGCTAGGGTTACATGTTCAAACTTGCCCCTAATTTATGCACGTCCCCTTCCTTCTATCTGGTGTACGTCTGTGTGTATTTCTGTGACATGGGATGCACGTGTTGTTGTTACACGTGTTAGGGTTAAGCTGCGTTGCGTCATGCCCCAATTTGCCCTAATTTATGCACGCCTTGCGCCAGTTGTTGGGGTTTAGGATTAGGGAAAGGGTTAGGGTTGTGGAGCTTCAGGGCGGCACAGGTCCACAGGTCCACCCGCCGCACAACCCCCACTTGGTATACTACTGACAGTCATTAAGTGTTTTGTTATACCTCTTAACTCAAAATAGAACTGTTTTGCTCAGTTATTGGAAGCTTTAGTCCAAATTTTGCTCTTTGCAGAAGTCTCTCAACGTTTTTACGGCATTGTGGGTGGCCTTGTTAGTAGACTTCGAGCTTTTGTCGCGTAAAAGCTGTTCAATTTCTTTAGCTGCCATGACTGCATAAAAAAGGATAAGGGTAAGTAGTTCGAACACGCACCTGATAGTGTAAGTGAAAACGACGAGGTTAAACTATTGTGGGACATGAACATACAGCGTGATTATGTCATTGAAGCCAGTAGACCGGACATTGTAGTTGTAAATAAACAGGAAAGAAAGTGCACTGTTGATATTGCCGTACCAGCGGATAAAAGAATTGGTGAGAACGAGAATGAGAAAGTTGACAAGTATCAGGACCTTAAAAGAGAAATTGCAAGAATGTGGAACATGAGAACTGTGCAGGTGGTACCAATTGTTGTAGGATCATTGGGAAGTGTAACAAAAAAACTTGGACAAGTGACTGGGAAAGTTTGATGTCAAAATTGGTATTTTATTACTCCAGAAAACTACGTTACTGGCAACAGCAAGGATTTTGAGAAAAGTATTAGAGCTATAGATTAAGGAGAAAACTCTAAGGGACCTTTGGTGACGGGCTGTGACTCGCTCCCTTAGAAGCTAACCGGAAAAAGATCATCAAGTTCACAAAGATGAAAACAATAATAATAATGATAATGATAATGATAATGATAATTAATTTTAAGGATTAAACCACTGCAAAAACCGTGTACGATCAAAACTTGCTCTACGTTGGACCAAAATAGATCGTGACCATACCAAAAAAATTTAAAAATAGAAAATATACTGCAGAGGTTGGTCAAGACAACGTGAATATAGGCGTTGTTACAATATTTCGGCTGGCCACCATCCTTCAGGTTTATTGAATGGATAAACGCTTGTTACAAGATCTTTATATTTACAGGAAATGACATAAAAAGGCTACGTGATTTGTAAAATTAATAAAAACGGAAATGCATAAAAAAGAGGAAAGATAATAATACATGATATTCTTTTGTTTCTTTTACCTTGTTATCATGTATTATTATCTTTCCTCTTTTTTATGCATTTCCGTTTTTATTAATTTTACACATCACGTTAGCCTTTTTATGTCATTTCCGGTAAATATAAAGATCTTGTAACAAGCGTTTATCCATTCAATAAACCTGAAGAAGGCTGGTGTTGGCCAGCCGAAATATTGTAACAACGCCTATATTCACGTTGTCTTGACCAACCTTTGCAGTATAATGATAATAATAATAATAATAATAATAATAATAATAATAATAATAATAATAATAATAATAATAATAATAATAAATAATACTAATAACGATCATCCCAATCATTATTGCAGCTTGCAACACTGGGAACAGTGCACAAGAACATACAAAACTGGATAAAAAAGCTAGAGGTACCATGCCCTATTGAATTGCTTCAAAAGGCTTCCTTCTTGGGAACGCCAAAGCTCACCAGGAATGTGTTGGATACCTAAAGCTAAGGAAATTAGCCTGTTACCCAACATAGAACCAGTAGTGCAAATTAACACTGACAACAAATTAAAAGCAGAAATAATAATAATATAAATAATAATAATAATAATAATAATAACAACAACAACAACAATAATAATAATAATAATAATAATAATAATAATAATCCTCCCCAGGATCACTACCTTGATGTGGTGGAGAGGCTTGTGAACCTCTATGATCCTAAGAGCTATGCTGGCTGGAGCTTAAGCTCCTGGTAGGGTCACCCAAGCCAGACAGGGCGAAGGGGAGAGGCAAGACAAAATGTGGTCAGAGTGGGTAGGTGGGGCTCATTAACCATGATTGGTATCCTACCTAGGTACCGCTGCACAAGACCAAGCATTACGGACGAATAGCATTAAAAACAGGATTGATAAAGAGGATGTGTCTCCGATGTGTCGGTTATGTGGAGAACGAGAAGAGACCGTAAGTCATATCGTAGCGGAATGTAAGAAATTGGCGCAAAGAGAGTATAAAATGTGGCGACCTGATAAGGTAGGCCAAGTTATCCACTGGAAACTCTGTCAGAAATTCAACATCCCATGCAAAGACAAGTGGTATGATCATGATCCTGAAGGAGTTATAGAAAACGATCAAGTAAAGGTGTTATGGGACTTCCGAATTCAAACAGACCATCAAATTGAGCATAATAGACCTGATGTAGTTGTTCTTGATAAGATAGAAAGATCATGTTATGTGATAGATATCGCGTGCCCTTTTGATACAAGAGTGCTGGAAAAAGAACAAGAGAAAATGGAAAAATACCAAGAATTAAAAAGAGAGATTGGGAAAATTTGGAGCTGCCGAAAAGTAATTGTCGTACCAATTCTCATTGGTGCACTAGGGACGTTCAGCAAAAATTTGAAAACATTTTGAAGAAAATTGGACTAGATTGCACGGTATTACTACAAAAAGCCTCCTTGTTGGGAACGGCAAGAATCTTGAGAAGAACACTAGACACCTAAGGCCATAGGTCGTGGCTTGATGCCTAGTTTACAAACCACGTTAACAACATATCGTGTGAATGAACGAAATAATAATAATAATGTTCGGGGAATAAGTGCACGCTCGAAGCTATCTTGAACACAACAGTCGATTTATTGACACACCCAATTTTCACAGCACTTGCAATTGTTTGTTCGCATCTGGTATAACAAGCGACAAGAAGATGCCGTAAAAACCATTTGATGAGAACACTGTCACTACAGTAAGCACAAATCGATTCGCAGTTGGAAGTTTGTAAGGCAAAATCACGATCAGGTTCACAAAACAAAAATCAGCTCCCGCCGCATGCCGGTATATCGTTAGGATTGGCATGGACTAATAAATAGGGAAACTATTGTTGAGGAATAGCCTCAACATCCCGGAGGGCGGGGCTGAACAAAACGGAAAGCTAAACATTCTCTACATTAAAGGTGCTCGAGTTCAAAGGTTCAGAGTTCTCATTGTTCAAGAGTACACGGTGCTTCCTCAAGGAGGCACAATTTTGTCACGGGACGGACTAGCACTGAGTTCTTCGTCTTGACTTCTGCGGTTCGCACAAATGCGTCTTGGCCAGGAAACACCTTGGTTACACGACCCAACATCCAGAGACATCGTGGTACACTGTTATCCACAACAAGAACGAGGTCGTTAACAGCTAGATTCCTCTTCTTCAGGAGCCACTTATGGCGATGCTGCAAAGTAGGCACATACTCCCGAAGCCATCGAGACCAAAAACAATCAGCGAGAAACTGCGCGTCTCCACTGTTTGCGCGTGTACAGCTCTTCCTTGGTGAAGACACCGGGAGGCACGACCAGGTTTCGTCGCTGTAAAAGGAGATGATTGGGGGTGAGAGCCTCCATATCGTTAGGATCGCTGGCGGGACACAAAGGACGGCTGTTTAAAATAGACATAACTTCAGCGAAGACGGTACGCAAGGTTTCCCGCCCAGAAAAAGCACCTCGGTCACCAAGAACACCTATGATAGCCTTCCTCACGCTTCTAATGAGCCTCTCCCAGACGCCCGACATGTGGCTTGCTGTCGGAGGTTGAAAATGCCACTCGGAAACAGCGCACCTGTACCAATCTGTCCCATATCTGTGCAGTTCTCTCTTGATTGTACCATCATCCAAATCTCGAATTGAACGACTAAGTTCCTTCTCAGCCACCCGTAAAATTCGTCCCATTGTTCGACCATATTTTCTTAGGACTTCCACGCACTGAAATGAATCGGCGTAATGCTTGAATAAACGCGTCCGTTTCCAACGAACCAACATCCTCAATATGGATCGCTCTGCTATTGAAACAGACGAAAATACATCCATACACCTTCCCAAGGTTTCACCCGAGTTTCACATGGAAGGGTCCAAAAAAATCTAAACCCGTGTACGTAAAAATGGTGGCTGATAGGGTGCCAATCTCTGTGCTGGAAGATCTGCCATCACTTGCTGCATAGCAGGCGCGTTACGCTTACGGCAACTCACACACTTATTCAACACCTGGCGAACCAGCGATCTAGCTCTCAATATCCAATAACACTGACGTACCGCAGACAACACATGCTCTCGACCAGAATGTCCCAGGATATGATGGTAGTAACGAACTATCAACGTGGACACCGGGTGACTCTTCGGGAGGACCACAGGGTGAGCGGCTTCAAATGCAATGGGTGCACGATGGATTCTTCTGCCAACACGAATGACATCATTAACCAAGATTGGGCTTAGATTGGCTAGCTTGCTATTACTCTTTACTTGTCCACCCCCTTTAAGAGCCACATACTCTTCATGAAAGCATTCTCGCTGGACAACGCGCACAACTTCTCTGCTTGCCGACTGTAGTTCCGAAAGAGTCGCGGTCATTACAGGTACGGAGTTATGGGTTTCTCTCCGACACCGCTTGATAAAGCGCAGCACCCAAGACATCACTCGCAATAAATGGGGCCAGGATGAAAGACGCTGCAAAAGGAGATCAACTTGCGACGTGTTTGCGCTTAACAGGACGTTTGAGGACTTTCGAAGTTCCTTGTCGTCATCTTGTACTTCTCTCACAGACACTGATGGCCATGTATGTTCTGGTTGCCAGAGGAATTCCGGGCCTGTCCACCACCGACAATCTGATTGGAAATACTCAGCACTGACACCACGTGAGCCTTGATCAGCTGGATTCATAACACCGGGAATGTGATGCCACTGTTCAGGAGAGGTTGTTTCATGAATCTCGGACACACGATTCGCGACAAAGGTTTGAAATCGACGCGTTTCATTCCTGATGTATTGTAAGGATGTCATGGAGTCAGACCAGAAGTACGTTTCATGGACTTGGAAGTCAAGTTCTTTCAGGATTGTCTGGCTCATACGTGCTGCCAAGACTGCGGCCTGTAGCTTAAGCCGAGGGATTGTCCACTCCCTTATGGGTGCATTTCGGGTTTTCCCCATAACAAAGGAACAATGGGTCATTTCACGCTCATCAACAAATCTTAAGTAGGACACAGCGGCATAGCCATGCTGGGAGGCATCAGCAAAGGTGTGTAGTTGAACCGTCACCCGTGTTCCAAGAGTCTGGGTCTTGTAACACCTTGGAATCTCGATTGTGATGACGTGCGGTAACTGCTCAAGCCACCTTCGCCACTGCGTGAGGTACGGTTCTGGGATTTCTTGGTCCCATGGGAGCTTCTTTCTCCAGAGTTCTTGCAACAGGATCTTGGCTGAGAACACGAAGGGAGAGAGGAACCCCAATGGATCAAACAGAGAGCTCACCGTTGAAAGTACTCCCCGCTTGGTAGACGGCTTACACGTTGCTATGGTTTTGAACTTGAAAGTATCGGATTGCGCATCCCAGTACACACCCAATGCTCGTTCCGTTGGTAACTGATCCAGATCTAGGTCCAGACTGGGACTTGCTCTCAACTCGGATGGAATTTATTGTAACACTTCACGACTGTTACTCGCAAACTTTGTGAGACGAAAGCCACCTTCCTTCAATAACTTGACTAGGTCTGATTCGAGGTGAATGGCTTGTTCAGGCGTCGGAACCGATTTTAACACATCATCAACATAAAAGTTTCTATGAACTGCCTTGATCACTTCAGAGGAATAGGTCTCTTCATTGTCTTGTGCTGTCAGGTTCAAAGCTTTATGTGCACTACAGGGTGATGACTTTGCCCCAAAGATGTGGACCAGCATCTTGTAATCCTCGGGTGGATTGCCTACACTTCCAGGCCACCACAAGAATCTCAGAGAGTCCATGTCACGTGGCGTCACATAAGTCTGGTAAAACATACTCTCGATGTCTGCAGAAAAGGCAATCTCGTCTTCTCGAAACCGGACTAACACGCCTGTTAAGTCACTTGTCAGAGTGGGCCCTCGCACAAGTTGCTCATTCAAAGAAGTACCACCAAATCTTGCGGCTGCGTCAAATACCACTCTCACTTTGCCAGGCTTGTTTGGATTCGTCACTGGGTGGTGGGGAAGGTACCAAGTGGTGTCGCTGATGGTGCCTACTTCATCCTTGGTGAGCTTTCTTGCATAACCCTTGGCTACGCAGTCTTCAATCAAAGTTCTGTACTTCAGTTCCAGCTCTTGATCACGACCGAAGCGTTTCTGTAAATGCTGCAATCTTGTTTCAGCGAGTACTCGGTTGTAGGGCAGCACAGGGTTATCATCCTTCCACAAGAGATCCATCTGATAATGGCCGTCTCGTTTGCAGACTGAGTCATTGATCCGCTTTAGTGCTCGTTGATCTTCTACCGACATGGGCTTAGTTACATTCTTGGCAGTGCCATACGAGTCAACTTTCCAAAACTCTTCCAATTTGTCATTTGGGGAAACATCTTGTCCACTGATAAGATTAATTTGAACAGAACCAGAGGCTTGCACAATTGGCGAACCACCAAGAATGCTCCATCCAATACACGACTTAATAGCAACTGGCCCATTACGTTTGCCTCTTCGAACCTCAAGTAGTATGAAAACTTCTTGGAGGTTGGTGCCAATCAACAGAGAAATCTTCTTTCTCTCCACATCCGGATAACACACATGGTGTAAATGTGGCCATTGCGCCACTGACCTTATGACTCTGGTATGCTTTAGAGGAGTTGTTAAGCCCTTGACCGCCCAAGCTGATTTCACGTCAATCACGTTTTTATTCTCGCTATCAACCGAACCAATCTTGAAATCTGCTTTCATTCCTACGTCTTCAGCATCAACACTGTGCACTGTCGTCAGTGAAAGTTTACTGGGTGATCCCTTTATGTTTAATAACTCCACAAGGGACGGGTCAATCATCGTGATGTCGGAGCCCGAGTCTATTAGACCATAAGTTGTAATTTGACAGCCAGCACTGCTCATCACCTTGACTGGAATGACTTGCAGCAACACCTCACAGGGCCCAACTGACGCTGACGTGGAGCAAGATGACCTGGTGCCTTGGTCTGGCATCAAGTTCTGGTTGACAACCTCTCCATGCTGAGAGAGGGCTCCTTGATTTGCACTTCCGCGAGTGTCAGTGAAATGCAGTAACGTGTGATGGGTCTTGCCGCAGCCCTGCACCCGGCATCGATTACGAGATCCCCGCAATTCCTAGCTGTATGTTCTGTCGAGTTAATACAGTTAAAGCAAATCTTTCCTTTCTTCACAAACTCAGCTCTCTCTCGAGGGGACTTGGCTCTAAACGCCTCACAGCGGTACAGCCGATGGGGCTCATGGCACATTACGCAGGATTCCTGCTTTGCTGTCCTGGTCACATAAGTGGATGCTTTTGTGGTCACTGACTTACTCTTTGAAGGCTTGACTCTGGTAGGCGCAGCTTCGTTCAATCCAACACTAAAGAAGGGATGGTTCAAGACATAAGCTCTTTCCTTGAGGAAATCCACAACATCCCTGAAACTTGGCATCAGTTGTCCTTTACGCTCAAGACTCTTCAGATGCTCAGCAAATTTGGCCTGCATCCACCTGGGTAACCGTGTAATGACTTTCTCAAGATTATCTGCGTTCATTTCACTAAGGTATTCCATGGACTCTAAGGTATCGTAGGTAACTTGGGCTGTATAAGCATAGCGTTGTAAACTGTCCTTGTCACTGGCTTGTATAGCAGGCCCCTTGGTAAGGGATTCAATACATGCCCTCACTACTTGGAATGGCTGCCCAAATCGATCCTCTAACGTTTTAAGAGCCTTTGACAGACCACCTGGCATTGGCTCATATCTTTGCACTGCAAGTAGGGCTGGTCCCTCTAAATACTAAAACTCTAAAAACAGACGAGTCATTTTAACTGAATCATCAAGTGGTCTTGTTTCCACCAGTTGTTTGAATCTTTGTCGAAAGGCTGGATACCGCTCAAGGGAACCATCAAATTTCTGAACTTGCACAGGCGGAAGGTCATGTGATACACTCATACTCTCCATTGAGGACATAAGGGCAACAAGGCTTTCATTGCTCACAGAACCCATGACACTTGAAGGGGCTGGGCGAGTGTAAGTGGCTGGCTGGGGTACTGGATCGAGGGTTGTGGTTGACACAGCGAGAGGGGTCAACTGTTGCAGCTTGGGTATATTAGGACTTGGAACCTTTTCTGACTGTACATTTACAGCCGGCTCAGTTAACTCCTTGGATGTCACATGTGGGACTCTGAAGCGGATTTTGGCAATGGGAGGAGTAGAGCTTGTTGTCAGGGGATTTTCTGTAGCAGGCGTAGATGTCAAAGGAGGGTTTCCCCTTCGACCCATATCAAGATTGCTACTAGTAGTAGTCACGAATGGTAAAGTAACACTTGGCACTTCCGGGGGTTGGATTTCGATGCCCTTAAAGTTCATGTCATGCTTGTTGGGCCACCTAGCACCTTTCTCGCAACTGGGTAAATCAGAGACCTCCTGTTCTGCAAGAAATGCTTCTAACTTGGCTAATTCCGCTTGATTCTTTGCAGCAGCGACCTCGCTTTCGGCTTCTAATTTGGTTAATTCTAATCTATGTTGTAATTCCATTTCAGTGCGCTTTATCTCCATCTCAACCCTTTTCACCTCAAGTTCAACTGCCCTTCTACTACTTTCTTCAGCTTGCTGCTGGATTAATGCTGCTTTCACTGCTTGGATCTTAGCCCTTTGAGCTTTAGAACTTGATACACGTAATTTTGATGTTTGACTTGAAAAGGAATGAACGGAATTTGTTGGGGAGATTTTCTTTGATACCTTCACATCCTCAGACACCTGAACATTGTAAAAGGAAGCAGCACTAATGGCAAACTGTTCAATTTTACTATTGTATGTTTGTATTCTTGAGCATTGAACGGCACGGTCGCTCAAAACTCTTTGGTATTTCTCACACGAATCATCAAGCAAATCAGCGTATTTATCACAACAAACACAGTACTGATCCCACGCCTTATTTAGTTGGAATTGTTCCGCTCGTACCTTCACAACGTTGCTGAAGTCGTTCAAATTTTCGTCTATTTCATTGCACAATCTTGTTATTGTCGACAAATGTCCTCTGCGAGACCTTTCCAGTTTTTCCAATCGTTCGTAAAGTATTCCTTCCTGAGTCATCACGCAATGCGAAGCGGTATTTCAGCTCTGATCGGCGATCGATGAATCAAGTTAAGGTTTCCACACAATTTTTCACCACTGAGACAACCACAAGTCCCACCAAAAAGCACACGTAATAAAATCCAAATGGTTTTTACAAAAACTGATGTTCGGGGAATAAGTGCACGCTCGAAGCTATCTTGAACACGACAGTCGATTTATTGACACATCCAGTTTTCACAGCACTTGCAATTGTTTGTTCTCATCTGGTATAACAAGCGACAAGAAGATGCCGTAAAAACCATTTGATGAGAACACTGTCACTACAGTAAGCACAAATCGATTCGCAGTTGGAAGTTTGTCAGGCAAAATCACGATCAGGTTCACAAAACAAAAATCAGCTCCCGTCGCATGCCGGTATATCGTTAGGATTGGCATGGACTAATAAATAGGGAAACTAATGTTGAGGAATAGCCTCAACAAATAATAATAATAATAATAATAATAATAATAATAATAATAATAATAAATAACGAATAATAATCAACGAGTAATAATAATAATCAACAATAATAATATAATAAATAGAACTTTATTTTCACACAATAAAACAAAGACACAAATAAACTATAATAGATTACAGGGTGTGTTTGGTGACCAAAGTAGCAATAAAAAGAAGAATATAATTTTCACAAAATTAGCCAAAAATCTAAAAAATATTCCCAATAAACAAAAACGAATAAAAATAAAAATAAATAAATAAATAAATAGATAAATATATATATATACATATAATCGATAAAAGTGTTTATGAAATGACTGCCCAATAATGATTATTAATTATTAATTATAATTATAATTATTAATTAATAATAATAATAATAATAATAATAATAATAATAATCAACGAGTTTGCCAAGCAGAAAGATCTCTGATGAGTCCCTTGGTCGGGTTGAAACGAACTTCGTAAGACTAACCACGAACAAGTAACTGTCAACTTTATTATTATTATTATTATTATTATTATTATTATTTATCGAGTATAATGAAAAAATCGGCTTCTTCGAAAGAAAACATCCAGGGTCAGAAATAATTTGTTAAATTAATGATTGTTTACAATACCACTGCGTGTTCATGAGGAAAAAGAAAAACAATTTTGAGATTAATTTGGGGGCCGTGAAAACTCTTTATACAGCACAGATTAGTCTCGATAGAGGACGACCTCTGTAACATCAGGTCAGCGGTTTCACCAGGCACGTGGTGTCGGGAATAAAGCAGTGTTCTGTACATCCGCCATCTTGTGTGTGTTGTACCTTTGCGATAACACTTCATGGTGTCAAAAGTGGGATGGACCACCTGACAACAACAAATAAAGCCGAAGCATGGAGGTGCTGGAAAATATCCTGGGATCTCTACAAAGTTGCGAGCGGACTCGATCAAAAAGAATGTCTTGTTTGGACTTCAGAGGTAAAATTGACATCAAGGCGGAACGGTCGACGAATTTTGTAAGGACTTGAAAACTCTAGCTAAGAACTGCGACCTTGGTCATAAAGAAGATTCCCGGATTACGGCTATGTTTGTG
>OX421450.1:16739465-16774465 GCA_949126865.1 Montipora capitata | reverse complement strand
TTACAGTTAACGTTTGCTTCATTATCATCATCACATCCGGCCACTTTATCGTCATCGAGGACATCACTGACTGCAGGATCAACAGAATCTTTAATATGGAGTCGCTCTAATAAGGATACAAGCTCCGTAATGGATGGCAAGGTAGGTAGTGACACTTGAGATGCTCCATTTCCATTTGCAATTGGTTGTACAGTTAAGGGTGCGACTGATAATGGTCGCTTTGTATTTTCTATTTCTCCTAATGCGTTCTCGATCACAGCTGGTTTCTGCTTTTTAGCTTCTGATTGTTCGATTGTAATAACACTGTCGTTGACTGGCCATTGAATTGCTCTCCTCAGTTTTGCCTTCCTCGATTCTTTTACTTTTCGCTGCCTTGGTTTGGAACAGGAGTTTTGAGACACATTCCTGTGCCTTGAAGCCAATGACATTTGACGGCGCTGTTGAACTGCGGTAAAATATTCCTCCCGTCTTTTCTTTGCGGATGGGTCGGGTGTCGTTAAAGGTGAGTTGAAACAACTACCTCTCCCTTCGTTCCGTCTTTTGTTCTTCTCGTTGGACTGTGTGACTGTATTCTGTTCTTTCCTTCTTTTCTTAGCTTTAATGCGTGAAATGGAATAACTTTGGTTCGCAGCATTGCTTCTTTTCTTCCCTCTACGAACAGCACAGCATTGTGGGCGTGTTACATTTTTATCAACATTAACCCGAGTGTAGCGGATATCGTTGACAGCTTCGCTTTTCTTCTCTTTCTTGGCATTAAGTCCTTTATCTCCTTCCAGCATTTCGTTTCTAAAAAGACTGGAGGAGGCGTTGATCGAGTCCGTACTTCTTGGTCTTTCATTGTTATTT
Source organism: Montipora capitata (assembly GCA_949126865.1). Lineage (NCBI taxonomy): Eukaryota > Metazoa > Cnidaria > Anthozoa > Scleractinia > Acroporidae > Montipora > Montipora capitata. The sequence continues at coordinate 16,773,619 of OX421450.1, read as the reverse complement.
CTTAAGCTAACCGACCAATCAGTTTCTTGAAATATCCCTTTCTTTTCTACCTTCGCTTGCTGGAAAGAAACGACAATCCAGGCTTTGTTTCTCTTCTTCTTTTCATCTGTCTTTAAGATCGGACGCCACTTATCTCGATTTAGATTTCCTTTCTTGCCCGAACTGTGTTGAGGCAGCATCGGCTTACGGAAGCTCAGGACAGTCTCTCCATATTTGAAGTTCACTTCTGTTCTAATTTCTGCTCTGACTTGGTTCTGATATTTGCGCTCTTTTCTGAAAGAAACTCTTGTGGTTTCTTTATCCCGATATTTTACTCCATCAAGTCCTAAAGCTTGCCTGGGAGAAAACGCAACACCAGAAGAACTACGGCTTTGATCAGAAAAGTCAGTGTGAACAAGGAAAGATTTTAATGATTGTCGTCCGGCGGAACGGTTTTCTAAGCAAAATTGTGTGGCATCTATTGGACACTTCATCGTTTCTTTAGGTTTGAGGTATTTTTTCTTCTGGCGAAGATCTTGCACATCTTCGCCTTTGATGAAGGCTATGAACAAGCCATGTTTATCCCACACGATCGCCTCGTTATCTTCACACACATGTAGCTCATCGAATAACTCTAACTCGAATTGAACAAGGCCAAAGATCGTCTCCAAAGCACTGGAGCATATATCGAGCAGACAAATCAGTAACGAGATAGAAACAATCGCCGTGGTGGGGATACAAAGAATGATGATTGTAAGTAAGCTTACTAAAGATGATCGCATTTCACTGTCCATCTTTTTTTACCAAAGTGATCGCGACAACCTGAACAGATATCTTTTCCTTTGTTTGTGACGATGCACCACTTGGTCTGTTGCGTCAGTTCGCTGCTACAGCGCGTGCATTGAAACTCGCGCGCTCACACATGGGCTCGATATACCTGGCGTTTTATAAGTTGCCTCGTTCATGTTCAAAAATAATTCTGGGTAATTCTGCCATTCCATGACAAGGGAAGCCCCCCGATTCTCATTTCATTGATTTTTTATAAGTGTCGGGTCACCCAGTCCTACCAGCAAAATACAGCACCGACTGAACTTTTTAGCTTTCAAAACTTGCTCAAATTGTATCGGTAGGTCTGCTACCGGCCATGCCTCCCGGTCCGGCATTGAGGGAGAGATATGTTTGCCCCTAAACCATATGAGACAAATCCCACGCCTACTCACAGCTCCAGAGCGTTCTTGTCATTACAATTTAGCGTAGGATTTCAATCGCTTATATATTCAACAGAAAAATCATTTTATTTGTCATATGGTAAGCACTGGAGTCGCAGGTTACAACGTGCACGCACGCGCCCTGCTGAAGGTAACATACATACATGCATAAACTTTATTTCATCTCGAATTTCAGAATAACTAGTTAAAAGAGCCATTGTCTTCGAGGCAGTGCATGTGGTGAGTGCTCTAGGTTTGTGCCCTGGCTCGACTTCCGGATCCATACTCCAGTTAAAGTGTGGGTTGAGTATGTTGGTTCCTTTACTATGCTCCAAAACCTTTTTTTTTTTTTTTTTTTTTTTTTCAGGTATTTAATTTTTGCCCTGTAATCAAAAACAAACACATGATTTGGTCTTTGAAAATTTTGTCATTTGATTGGATGAGATAAGTGCGTCAGTGTGCTCATCTACATAAGCTTAAAGGCCCACCTTCAAACAACAGGCTTTTCGACGGTTTTTTTTTTTGTTATAGAAATTCGCACTGCTTATCGTAGCGATCTGATCAGATGAATTTCAGCTTTGACGAGATTTTCATATATGCAAATTGTTCCACGGCACGCAATGCCAGTGGTTGAAGGTGCGCTATTTAGAGTGATTCAATGTGTTGTTATTAATTTTATTAGACTAAGTTTACAAATTCAGTTAATTCCGTTGACTAAGTTTAAAGTTTATTTAGTTTACGTTCGTTAGCAAAACTCAAGAATACTTTGCCGGGGCACAAACCAAACATTTTTCAACATGACTCACAGCAAAACATGTCTCAATTTAAATAATAAGTCCTTTTTTGTAAAAGAAAGTACATGTATTATCATATGGCTAGCCCCATGTTGCGCATGCAATAAAAGCAGTGGTGAGGTGAGGGGCAGGGATTGTGGGCTCTACCAAAGAAAATATTGTGAACGAATGGTTAGCGAATAGACCGACAAGCCTTTCCATGGTGCATTTGTTAGGGATATAGAAGAATTGCCGTTGAAGAATCTTGGACATAGTTACGCATTGGACATCTGAAGAACGAAATCGACGCATTGATAAGTGCTGCGCAAGATTAGGCCCTGAGAACCAACTCGGTCAAGTGTCACTTCCGCAAAATAAGTCAATTTTCTTTGTGCAGACACCTGTGCAAAGGATCTTCGGAGAATGGGGGAGACAGTGGGTGGATACATTAAGTTAGCGCACTGATTGAGTTCAGAAAGTGTATGATAAAGTAGCATTGAGAGTCCATCGTGAATTAAGCGGGAAATATTAGCCTAGAAAGTCGAGGAAAGAGGTATGAGCACCATCCTCTGCTAGTGATAAAATGACCAGGCGAAACAATATCATCGCATATAAACGGGTACCGCAAAACAGGCCAAATGTCACCCTTGTTCTGGAAGATAAGGAACAGTACTTAGGTTATTGTGCATGTGATGTAGCTGTGCGGGATAATCGGAATATTACAATGACCGCCGTTTGGAAGATTGCGCGATTTAACTTTTGAAGTAGTAGTTGTGGTGGTATATCCTTTTTCTTAGAGGCTCTTTGATCAGTCTCGAAAGATTTTGCGAAATGGGTGTACCTGGGCACTGTCACACGAGTTGTTATTGGGAACGCTTAGATGATGGCCTTCTTGGGAACAGCACATATCCTCAAAAAGATGTTGAATCTCTGGATGCTGGCTGAGAGCTGACATCTGACATGAAACACCCGTTGCCTCCCTCTCCTGCGCACGCTTGAATATATTTTTCGTATGTTCCGTATGTCATACATTCCTTGTGAGTCAAACACGTGTTCATGTGACATAAATGATTTCTTTTTTAGGATAAAAACTTTTTCTTTCAGAATTGTTCGGACAATCTTTCTTGGAATGTTGACGAGCAAAGGAATTCTAAAATTGAACTTCTTGTTTGTATATGTCTGCTGAGTTTAAATTCAAGGATTTTTGGGAAAATATTGAGACTTACACTTTTTTAAGAAGGAGATGCTTTCTTACACATCTCCTTCGTACAAAAGTGTTAAGTCTCTCAAGATTTTCGCAAAGTTCCTTGACTTTAAACTGCGCTGACAAAGTTTGATTGTAGCTAAACCGGCTAAAAGACTACGAGATAAGAGAAGAATCCCAGAGCACCATGCCGTGCAGCGATGGTTATTTTTGTCTGTTGTTACCATGACCGCGCGGTCCACTCTCACACCAACCGACTAAAAAAGTGTCGTCTTTGAAATGACAAAGTTTAATGACACAGAACTAATGATTAATTCTTCAAATAATTTCCATCGGAAGAGGGGCAAATATGGAGGATTCGCTTCCTAGCTTCACATTCTATTAAGCTAAACACATGTTTGTCATAAGGCGGTTCATTTCACCAAAAACGAAGTAACATAAGTCACATCAAAAATGCATGCATAGCGTCATAGCATTAGAAACATTCACAACATGGATATCTGTACTGAACAGCTGGCTGATAACAAAAAACACACAAATGTAGTGATGTGAAGTTGTTTAAACAATTTCTTTGTTGTATTTTATTAATTTTTATGTTCACATTGGGTGATACATATCACTAGGATTACACTAGCTTACAAAACACACACACAAACTAAGCAAATAAAATAAACTACATTACAACTACATAAGCCTACAATAAGACAATGAGAATGAGTTCAAACAGTCTAGTTTAGTTAGTTTAGTTTAGCGCGCTTGACAAAAACGCAAGAGATATAGCACCGTCTACAAATAAGTTATTGTCCTTGTTTACAATACTTGCGCCATTTCTGAAGTTGAACGGCCCTGGTTTTGGTCTTATCAGTTTTTGAAATAGCAGACTCTGACTCATATAGATAGCTTTAATTCTGGCGATACGTTATACATACTCGGAAAGATCGTACAAGAGCGTTATATCTATGGTAATAGAGATATTGCTTGGCAATAAGCAAAACGTGATTCAGTCTTTGCGCTCCCAGCGACCAAATATTATATCCGCCTTAGTAAGTGATCTACTTTAACATCAAGATCGTTAAGCCAATCCAAGAGATCCTTCCAGAACGTCACAGAACATAGACCTCTTTCATAATGATGGCCAAATAAAATATCATTTTGTTTTAATGCTAATAAGCGCAACTAGCCTCGCTACGACGAGCAAATTTCAAAAGAATTTTTGTTTCAAAATGAGGGCAGTAGGTTTAATTAACATAAAGACAAAAGAATGTAAAAGTGGTCGCCATTTATGAAAGTGGTCTATAAGGGCAAGAATATAAACAAGTTCTCGAGAGATTCGTCCGCATCCCAGCAAACAGAGTAGTCATAAGATACCAACATTTTTAGGTAGACTTTCGTTGGTAAATATCTATTTAGCATTTTATACTAAATTGTCGAGTCTGTGTCTATTGCAACAGCAAAAGGGAGGCTATAAATGTTCTTTCAATCCAAGTCTACATTAGCATATTCTGCTTCGTATTTCGATTGAGCTCACTGAGTGAGCTGTCGGTTGTTTAATAACCTTAGAAAGAAGTTCTTTGTACACGACTTTAGAGGCAACTTTACTCAGCACTACTTTTTGACCATTCAGGTATAGTTGAGTACAGTTTTCTAAGTCAAAGGGCTTTGAATTTGAATACTGATTTACTGTAAAAGCTGGCGATATTTTATTGGTAAAGCATCACACAATGCACTTAATTAATTTCCTAAAATTACGCCGGGTGCCAATTCATTGTTTCCAAATTTTAAATCACCTATCGAAATTAATCCCTTTATCTGCAACTCTACGATTGTAAGCAGACTTCCCATCAACACAGATATGCTTGTTACAGGCGCGTAGCGTCCTATACGCATATACGCACGTGCGTACTTGAAGTGACCAGAAAATCTTGAATTTTTTAGCAATTGTTTCTATTTTGTAACATTTTACTTGTACGCAACCAAGATTTCGTGATGAAAGCACCACTTTGATTCAATTCTAAAAACTAAAACACAGACTATACCATGTTCTAACCTATGAATGAAGGGGTAGTTTCTAAAGAAACTGTGGAGCTGCGTCGGTGGGGAAGTAGTAAACAAAAATTTGGTTTTATCAACGGAGTTGATAATGTAAATTGGCCACCGTACAGAGATTCTAAAAGCTGACGTTTCGAGCGTTAGCCCTTCGTCAGAGCGAATCGAGGGATTATGGGTTACGTGTAGTTTTTATAGTAGAGTAGGAGCTACGCTATTGGTGGTAACATGGCAACGTGAAAAATAGGAATATATTAGTTAAATGAAAAGCGTTCGTTAATACCGTGAGGATTAAGGGTGCCGATTTGAAAGATGAATTTTTGTTCCAGATTCTTGCGGCTTTCCGTCGTACCTAGATGTAGGGAAAGGCCGCAGATAGCCATGTGTTTTTTGGAGTGGTTAGGCAGATTAAAATGGCGAGCGACTGGCTTAGATGCATCCTTGTCATTCTTCTCAACATCGCGAAGGTGTTCGCGGAATCGGTCACCTAGTCGTCTACCTGTCTCACCAATGTATAATTTATTGCATAACGTACAGGTTATGCAATAAATGACATTTGCGGAGGTACATGTGAAACGATCGGTGATCTTAACAGATCGCTTAGGTCCCGATATCTTGCTAGTGTTAACAATGAAAAGACAAGTTTTGCATCGTGAGCGCGCGCATTTGAAAGTGCCGGGTTGCTCGTTAGTTTTGAGCGCGCTTCTAACTAAAAAGTTGCCTACGTTTTTGTCGCGTTTGAATGAAATAAGTGGAGGTTGCGAAAAGATTCTACCAGTCTCGGGATCATTTTGGAGTAATTTAAAATTACTAAGAATGATGCTTTTGACTGCGTGATTATGAGGATGGAAAGTGAGGGTGAATGGAATTCTGTCATTCTTATCTTTTTGTGACGTTTGTAGTGATGACTGTCGATCAAATTGTTGGGCGCGATGATGGCCCGCTTTGACCACAGAGACAGGATAGCCACGTTTCTCGAAGAACTGGCACATCTCCTCTGATTTGCTGGAAAAATCATCACTACATAGACGTCGAAGTCTAAGAAATTGAGAATAAGGAATGGAGTTCTTGACATGTGATGGATGTGACGATGAATACAACAATTTGTTTGTAATAGTTGCCGGCGAATGAAAAACAGTTAAGCGTTAAAACTAGTTCGGCAAGGCGGAGGAGTGTTTCCGAGCTAGGTTCTTTGACAGTGCGTTGATCGGAAAAGTGTTTAAGTGCTTGAAGACCTTCGCTATTAGGAATGACTGTGTATAGAGATGGTGTAGCGATGGGCACAAGAATGGGACCTAGCTATGCCAATCTTTTTGTAGGATATGTTGAACACCAATTTTTTAATCAGTACAACGGCCCCAAACCTGAACTCTACGGCCGCTACATCGACGACTGCATCGGCGCTATTTCATCCAGCAGAGAAGAACTCGATCAATTTATAACCTCAGTTGAGGGTACGAGAGCATTTTGCAAAAATGATCTCATACCAACTCAACTCCATACTACTTTACATTTAATGGCTTTCATATTTTTAATCTCGTATTTTCGGCTTCCAACTTTCAGTTTCATATTCTTGGAAATCTATATGTTTTATATTTCTGCGAATCTATGCCGTGGTGAGGTAGAATGGGCCCAACGCAAAATTTATTTTGGAACTATATGTTATTTAAAATGATCTCATACCAACTCAACTCCATACTACTTTACATTTAATGGCTTTCATATTTTTGATCTCGTATTTTTGATCTCATATTCTTGGAAATCTATATGTTTTATATTTCTGCGAATCTATGCCGTGGCGAGGCAGAATGGATCCAACGTAAAATTTATTTTGGAACTATATGTTTTTAAAAAACCTAAAATAATATCTCATACAATAGTATAATGAGTTGTAAAGAACTTCATGAAGAGTTAATTAATATGGAAGAAGTAATTTGTCCATTTTGTAACAAACAAATCTCAAAGCATACTAAAAAAACAGATCAATGTTGTGATCAACCAGAGATAGTGAAAGATAACACTATAGTTTGCAAAAAATGCGGAACAGTACAAGGTTATACACCTTTAATAGAATTTGTTGATTTTTATCAGAATAAACACAGATTTCACCGTAAATCAATCTATCAGCGAAAATATCATATAAAAAACATAATGAATAATATAGCTGTAAAAAATGGTTTTCAGATAACCGTAAAAAATAGAGATAAGATATTGAGAATTTTTGATGAAATTGGTAAGGCCGTAAAATCTGTGAATATAGACAGAAAGCGTATGATTAACATAAATTTCATTTTGAAACAAATATTTAAAATGCTTGATCTTCCTTTTGAAAAGGTCAAGACGAGTAAATCCAGAAAGACACTTCAATCATATGAACTATTTTGGAAAGACATCCTGTCATTGACATTTGATAAAATCGATGTAATAGTTAAGGAATGAATTTGTCATTATATTTAGTGTAGAACTTATCAACACTAGGACAAACATCAGTCACAAAATCATCTACATTTTTTAATTCTGTGTGAAACGATGGTTGAAAATCACCGCTTCTCAACATGTCTTTTATTGAATTCAAAAGATGCTGATAACTTTGGTATGCGTATGTACAATTTTGTATTTTGAGATCCAGTGATTGGAAATCCATGTAAGACTTGATTAACAAAGCACAAGTGCTTATTGCTACTAAGGCTATACCGCCAGTTACAACAGCACTAATAATTCCACCAGTACCGGTTAAAATAGAAACAGTATTACCAATAAGTTTGAATTTTTTGTAGCGTTTAACAGCCTGTTTGTAAGCCCAACACTTTCTATGGTATGCCTTATAATAGCTCTTTAGTTCATCAACCTGATCTTCTGTCAATCTGTCTGAAATATGGTTCCAGCTGAATATTCTCTTTTTTTGATCTGCCATATATATAGTTTAGATTGTCAATCGTTTGAATGCACAATAAATGAGTCCTGTCAAATGACCAAATAACGGACTTTTTTTGACGAAATCAGGCACATGCCTATCAATGCAATATGTGTAACCATTGCCGTCATGGAATCTAGTGTAAAACCTACCAAATGCATCATGAAGTATAGCGTGATTGGAAAATACATTAGACCAGCCAAACATGAATTCCAATAAACGAGTTAGTCTGCCGCTTCCTGGTCCGATAAGACCCAAAGAATCAGAACCCTCGATTTCAAGAATTTCATATATGGATATGTCTCTCTCAAGATAATAAAAATGCACATATCGGTAAACAATCGCTGATTTCAATGTTTTGTCATTTATATCTGGAAATTGTTCTTTTGTACTTTTGAAATTGTATCTCACATATTCAAACAATAATTTGATAAACATATGTACTTACGTTATATTATATCTTTGCATCAATACAGCATGATGGTCTAATATCGTTTTTTCGTCAAGAATGAAATCTAAATAGACATAGAAAAAAGCTATATTGCCATTCAAAGGAGCTACGTCGGTTGTAGGATCTAATCCACCAAAAACTGTTGTGTTATTTCCTGTTCTATTGTCAGCGGTAAAATCACCCATATGCTTTCTGTTCCAATATATCTTGCTTTTTTCTGTCTTGGGAGACGATTTATTGTCCCAGTGAACTGACAAGCAATGCCATTTATTCAATTCACCAAGATCATTCTCACTGTAATCTCCAAGACTCAAAAAATCATTCAAACTTGGTGCAGGTCCTAAATAAACACAATTATGTGCCGAATCAGCCCCAGAAATCACGATGTTACTGCCTGAATGAGCCACAAATTTATCATAACCCAAATTATCATGGCCGAATAGTCCATTTACCCAAAAATTTGGAGAATTGCTTGAAGTCATTTTGTAAACGATGAAAACATTGACACAATCATTATTCAAATTAACTTGTGACACCATTTTTTGTGAGCCGTTGAATTTTAAGAAATATCTTCCATTATGTTTTTCAGCTTTTGTACATACTGTGGGTCTCTTTGATGCATCAGTTTGTGTAGCATCACTTTCTTCATTACTCTTGTCATATATTGTTCCTACTTTTCTTGTGGAACTCATTTTCACAGTAGATCCATCTGCTCTGTCCATTTGATAAGTGCAACTAGAATACATTCTGAGATATTCACTAACCCAGAGATCCAGAAATGAATCACGTACGATGTCACTGACCTGTGATTTAACTACAGCGTGATTGTCATCTTCTGCCTGCTTTATCACAATGTTTTTGCTACTTTCAATATGTCCTTTGTCATTGACAAAAAAATCAGGTTGATCGATGAAAACAACGTCAGAAGGATATTTAATTGTGTATTCTATTTTGTTACCGTCCTCATCGAGAAAATGAGTTCCATCTTCATTTTCAACGTATAATGCCATATATTAATGCATCACATTATTTTAATATTCATAAGACTTATAATAGATCACGAATTGATATACTCTGTTGTCTCCAGCACCATTATGCGTCACATAGTAGTTTTGGTGATCTTCATATCTGTGCACACCTATATCAATTGTTCTTCTTGTTGAAAGATTGATGTTGTAATGGAGAGTTGAGCCATGATTATTAACAATGTTCAACTTATGATTAGTTGACAAGGGGTATGTTTTTTCAGCATGTAATAAAATGTTCAGGACGTACATTTTAGGCGTGTTGAGAATAAATCCGGATGTTAAGTAAAAATAGTATTTCGATTGCCCAGGAGTTCTAACCGTTTTACCCCAATAAAAATGTCCCGAATTTGCAAGAAACAGGTGCCTTTTATTGACAGCATCTGCCGGTGTTACGGGTGGCTTGAGATTCGTTATTTTATGGTTATTCATATCAACAGGAACATGCATTTGGAATTGATCATTTACAACCTCATAAGCCTTTTCATAATCATAAATTGTGAAATCAAGGTTGTTTTTGGCTTCACCTTTTATACCGTAAATCAGGACATACAATGGTAAAAGAGTTGGGCTTCTATTGTCATAAGTGGATTGAACAGTTACATATAACCGTCTTTCAATATTTGGTGAAGAACCGTCTGGTGATAAGTTCATGATAAAGCGATAATATTTGTAATCTGTGTTGGTTTTGACTGTAGTGGTTCTAATGGTGTTCATGTTTGTTTTTTCTAAAGTCACCTTCAATGAACCGAACTCTAAATCAAAACCGGTTTTAGGGAAATATATTTCCAAACACACAGTGTATTTGTCGCTGTAATCGTCACGTATCAGTTTGAATAGATTGAAATCAAATCGTCCTTTGAACTGACTTGAACCATCTTTAGCCTTTTGAACATTGAATGAAAATGCTTTTTTGTTGTTTGTATGTGGTGAATCATTATAGTCGACTAAATTGGCATCCTGTATTCCATAATCTTCTGTAAATTCCCCATCATCCATGGCATATTTCAGCACATTTTTTCTGTTTGTGTGAGTAGTTATGTGGCTCTTTGCTATTTCGTCGTCCACATATTTCTTGTTTTTTTCTATTTGTTCGTCTGTGTATCTATTATTTTCGGTAGAAACAGTTGCAATACTGTCATTCACTTGCTTCAAAGTTATGGCATCTTGATTATGTGTGGCGTTTCCGAGATTTATCATTCGTTGATTGTTCATGTCTAGAACAGAAGTCATTGTATTACTGCCGTCTCGTAAAATGACTTGATTTATATCTGGTTTTTTTCCAACCTCGGAATCTACATATGCTTTGTTAGTCACATCTCTAGTACCAGTTGGTTGTCCGCAATCGATTATTTTGTTCAGAGACATATTTAAATTTCCAGTCACGGAAACTGTCCCATCTCTTTTCAAATAAGGTGTTAAATCAACAGAACCACCTGCTTGTGATACCTTTCGGTCTACATAAGACTTGTTGACAAGTTCGTTCGAATCGTCTGGATTTCTCAGACTTGTGATTTTATTATTGCCCATGCTGAAGTCTTTGTTTTTGTCCAACTTTTTATCAAGTTCATCATTAACATATTTACGGTTTACAGCAGATGTATCATTTTCTACGTTTCCAATACCGTAAATTCTATTGTTATTCATCCTGATATCACCAGTCATATCGCCACCACTTTCGTGGAGATATTTGTACAATTCATTGTTTAATTGAGTAAAATTGACAGCATCTGTTCCACTTGTAGCCTCTTTAACATTGACTATTTTATTGTCACCAAGATCAAGATTGTTTGTAAGAGCAATTGATCCGTCTTTTTTTAAATAATTAGAAAGTTCTGTTTTATCGGCTTTTGGTGCTAAACCAGTTTCTAATTGATGTTTTGTTATAGCATCACTATTGTCAGTTCCTTCTGCAAGATTGCTAATTTTTTGATCTTTCATGTCAATCGGATTTTGGGCTTCTATCTTTCCATCATTTGTATTTAAATCAAAATAAAAGTTATGCAGATGCAAACTACTGACAGCGTCACTCTGACCATGTCTAGCAGGAGCAATATTTTCAACACGTCTGTTGTCCATATTAAGAGCTCCTAACATCTTATTACTACCATCAACTAGTAATGCCTTATTATCAACATAACTCTTAGTGGTCACATCATTATTTGTTTCTGGTGAAGCAACATTCCTTAGTTTTTTATTTTGAATATCATAATCACCATCATCAGTAAGTTTAAAACCAACACCAGGCAATCCTTTTACTATTTCAATAATTTTTTCATGTGAAAATGTGTCTTCAGGTAATTTACCATTTGAGTAACTCATATGTTATTGAGTTATACAATTCATTTATATTTTTTCATCAAAATTCTTCTTAACTTGTTTCTTAGGTTTGTTAATATATATGAAATCATAAGGGTCTCTGGTTGCTCTCTCATACAATTGTTCGGATACATTGTTTTCACGACATATGAGACTTTTTTCATTAGTACTTGGAAAATCATAAATGACAAAATGTGAGCAGTTTAATCTAATATCTTTTGGTGTCTTATAGTAGCTTTGGCTTAAATATATGGCACAGCAGTTTTTATGTCTACCCTGTATAAAATAGTTCTCTATTGGTTTTTGGTTTTTGTCACATACAAAATCGTCGAATATTGCAATTTTTTGATTGTCACCATTGAGATTTTTTACAGGAATTATTTTATCATTGCTTGCTTCAATGATATCATAACCAGCTTCTTCACTCCATGGTTCGAACTCTTTCATGAGATTCCGATACTTTGACTGCTCCAAGTTTTTCGCATAAAGGTATATTTTATCAAAGTACAACAAATTGTAAATCATATGCATCAGTGTATTGGTCTTGCCAGAACCAGATGGTCCGCAAATGAGCATGCGGAAGCATCGATCAGGCATAAAATCATATAGTTGTGTGAAGTTTGCGGCAACATCGTCGTCAATATCATAATTTGGTATTTTCATTTTTATATTATATGGTCACATTATTTCAATGACATGGTGTATAACACGGTGTTTAACACCGTGTTAAACACGGTGTTAAACGCTATTTTTTATATATAATTTCCATTTTTATGTAACGTAACAATATAACAATAAATGAGTTTACTTAAGTGGAAAGAACTCGCAAAGAGTAAATCTGAATTAGGGGACAAGATCAATTATGTCCATAATGCAATCACAAAACATGATATCGATCAGAAGACCAGTCAACAGGGATTTTCAAAAGTATTTAAACCAATTACAAGCAAATTAGATGATGTTATTGATAGTAATCAGGTTTTAAGGTTGCCAAGGAAAAAACGACCACTGAAGAAAGGAGAAGTTCCTGATTACGGCATTGATATAGAGGATGAAGTTCCAGATATGAATCTTGGTGATCTATTTGAAAAACCTGTTTTACCACAGCAAGAAAAACAACTAGTGCCAAAACCGCCAACATATGAAGAATCTTTACAAGACATTCTGGAAGGAAAAAAGGAGATGTATGTTGATCCTAAGTACTTTCCTGAAAAACCGGAATTGCCGCCAGAATATGATGATGATGAGGAGTTAGATTATGGAATAGCTGATGAAGATATGGAAGATGAGATATTGAATGAGTGGGATGTACCAAATTATGACACAGTTGAAAAGACACTCAATCAACAAGGAATGAATGACAAAAAATCCAAAGCATATCTTCGTAAAATTTTAACACAAACTAGAATGAAAAGAAACAGTTTGAGAGGTTATAAAGCACAGGTGACAAAACAATATAACAAGGGAATGATCGGGGAAGCACAAAGACAAGAGATGAACGAAAGAATAGACAGAGCTAAAAATGTGTTGAATGCATATATTGCACATTATAACACTAAATTGGAAACAATAAAAGGTTCTGGTATGAAAAAACAAAAAGGTGGCAATGTGATATTTTTCAACAAACCAAAAGAACTCATGAAAAAATTGGATTTAATCATTGGTGAGATATTGGCTGGTAATACAAGCATTGACATGCGAAATATGGGTGTTTCTATATTGCACACATTATTAAAAATGACAACAATTAACAAATCACAATATGGTAAATTATACAAACAATATTTCAAAATTTAATGTAACTTCATTATATAATGGAACGAGAGATAGTTTTATCATCTTACAGTGTAAAAAATCGAGGGGATAACAAACCAGAAGATTTCACAACAAATTTCACCAGACCTATAACTCTAGACAATAATAAGCAATATACTATTGGTCTTAACAGAGTCATCAACATGTCATTCACTTGGTTTAATGTCAATGCTGGATACAAAAATCAATTGATCAAATATAGCTCAGATAATGGTTCAACTTTTCAGGACATCACCTTTCCAGCTGGGGTATGGAATTATACAGACTTTAATACATATATCAAAAATGCAACGAAAACTGGTGATACGTATCCGATAACTCTTGTATTCGATGATACAACATTTAGAGTCACGGTTACATTAGCTGAAAATTACCAACTCAATTTAAGAGCAAGTAATTTTAATGACCTGATCGGTTTTGATAAAAAGATATTAGCAAGTGGAACGCATATTGGACCAAGAGTGCCAAATCTCAGTCAAGACACAGACGTACTCAATGTTCATTGCGATTTGGTAAACGAAAGTTTAGTTGACGGCGAAGAAACAGACATCATTTATTCATTCTCAACCAGTGTACTAAAACCAAGTTACTCCTTCACCCTCGAACCACAAAGAGTTACATTTAATCCTGTGAACAAAACTACAATTTCATCAATCAGAATCATGATAACAGATGGAAAAAGAAGATTAGTGGATCTAAATGGAGCGGATACGTCTTTTTCGCTGATTTTAAAAAGTATCTAATGTAACAGTATAATGAAACCGTATGAATTTAAGAGGTTTTACCATCCAAAACTTGGTAAATTTGTATTTCAACACAAAGGGTCTGGGCTTATCTTAGACAACATTTTCAAACCATTAAAGAGTGTGGCATCATCTGTTTTCAAGAAAATTGCCAAGCCCATGGCGAAGAAGGCATTAGAATCGGGGGTTTCCCATGCAGGTGATAAACTCGGTAAGGCAGCGGCAGAAAAGTCAGGAGACCTAATAATGAAAAAATTGGCAAATTTGAGAAAAGGACAAAAGGCAATTGTTCCATCCTCACCCATTAAACAGCAAGATGAAAGTACTGATATGATCCTCAATAGATTGATATCAGGATCAGGTATGAAAAGAAGGCGTAGAGTCTGGCAGTAAAATTATATAATACAATAGTATAAATTGCTTTTAGAACAAGTGAATTATTACAAAGAAATGAGTTAGTGCGATTTCAACTTGATGATGTAATCCGAGCCCCAGGTAACGGTCAACATCAAGAAAAGAATGGTTATAGATTCACCATCAACGACCGAAGTTCTTTCTATGATTGGTACAATGCTTATTTCGAGGTTCAATTCCAGTTACAAAAAACAGCAGATGGATCCGGTTACGCAGCAGCCGATAGAATAACGGTGATAAACGGATCTCATTCATTGATTGCGCATATGATGATTAAAAGTGCTGGGAAAATTGTTTATGATACTGACAATCTACATAAGGTCACTTTTGTGAAGAATCTGTTGGAATATTCTGATGATTACAGCAGATCAGTCGGTAAAAACAGTTTTTGGTATTTAGACACAGATGATACGACAGCCGATACTAATTTAGGATATGAATCTAGAAGAGTGCTTACACAAGCTGCTCGTGATAATGGAACAGGAGGATCGAAAAATGTGAATTTGATCATACCTCTCAATCGTTACAGTTTTTTTGAAGAGTTGCAGGACAAAATGTTGGTTCCTATGCAGTTACAATTCAATTTGAATCTCCAGAACGATAATGAACTCATCAATATGGCAGCAGGAACAGATGCCGGCAGAGTAGTTTTGAACAGATTTCTTTTATGGGTTCCAAAATTAACACCAAAAGACAGTATGTACGACAAATTTGTAAGCTCTTTCATGAAAGAACATAAATGGACATATCAGCGTGAACTATATGCAGTGTCAGCACCTGCTAGAGTCAGTGGTTTTTTTCAGATTTCTTCCAGTATTGACAATGTCAAAGCAATTTTTGTCTATCTACAACGGGCTAAAACCAGAGTTGCAACTGAAAATCCATATATACTTGATACCTTCAAACTAAATGCAGCAAACGCAAACAGTTATTTAACAACATGCAGACTCGAATATGGCAATGGTGTTTTCTACCCAGAAACAGAATATGACAGTGAAAGCAAAGTGAGGATATTCAATGATCTGATGTCTTATGCAATGCGAAAAAATGATTACAACACCGGAACCCAGTTGAATCTTGCCAATTATAACAGCCTGTATCCACTAATCTTTTTCGATCTGTCATATCAAACAGAAAAAGTAACAAGAGACCCTAAACAGTTGATTTTCAGGTACAAAATAAGTGTCAATAGTGCAGCAGATTTCAATGTCCATGCAGTTGTATTGTACGAAGAGTCGGTTGTTATTGACAAGGTGGGTAATGAACTGGTTATAGTATAAGCTCACAAATGAAACAGTAATATGAAATCGAGTTAATGATTCCTATTTATTTGTATATGTTTTGCAACTGGAATTATATAACATATATTATATGACTGAACTTTACGAAATCAACGTGAGACTTTCAGATAATCAGAAAAAGAATCTGAGTAATGCTTACCATAAAAGGGAAACAATTGTTCTAAGACTGACAAATGATTCTCTTAATGGAAACGACACTCTTTATGTTCCAGCAACAGTGAAAAAAAGATTGCAAAAAAATCGTGCATCACACAAAGGAATGGACATCAAGTTAGCCAAAACAAATATCAGGAAACAAGTAGGCGGAAGTCTTTTGAGTACCGTATTGTCACTTGGTATGAGAGCTCTTCCAGCTATTGGTAAAACCCTTGGGTTGAGTGCTCTTGGTGGTTTAGCAGAAGCCGGAGCTAAAAAATTGATTGGATCCGGTCAAAAAGGCGGTGCTTTACCATTACCCATGATGATACCTTTCAATGCAATCAATAAACTAATGCCATATCTGAACATGTTCACTACAAAACAGCAAAGAGACATCATCAATGCAGCTCAAACAGGTTCTGGTGTGCATATAACACCTACTAAAACACAATCAGGTGGATTTCTTGGAACTCTGTTGGCTAGCATTGGAATACCTTTGGCTTTGAATCTTGTCAAAAAGCTAACGGGAAGAGGAGCACCGAGGGTAGGTAGACCACCTTCGTCGAAAAAGGATGGTACAGGAGCACCTAGAATGGGAATGCCCCCTCCATTTTTTAGTTATCCACCATATGTGACTGGTTATGGTAAAAAAAAAAAAAGATCTTCAAAGAAAAAGGGAACAGGTTTACTATTAGGGAAAAACAGTCCATTCAACAACATCCCAATCCTAGGAGCATTGCTGTAAAACCAAAATTTTATAAAAACACCCCTTTGAGTAACCACAATCTAATGAAATGGTGCAAATATTTGAATATACCGATCAATGATGTACTGTCAAGAGATGAAAATGTTCCACATAACCATAAACAGGCGTTATTTATCTGCAATCTAGAACCAGCTTATATGTCAGGATCTCACTGGGTTGCAACATATGTCAAAGACAATGTAATCAATTATTTTGATAGTTTTGGTATGCCTCCGTTTCAAGAAATGGTCAATCATGCCAAAAAGAAAAATCTGACTTTGTTACATCAAAACAATCAGATACAAAACATACAAACAACAACTTGTGGGTATTTCTGTTTATACTTTCTAAATGAAATGAATAATGGTAATTCGTATTATGATTTATTACAAGTGTTCGACATAAATGATACAATGAAAAATGAGAGATTCATCGAACATTATTTCAGAAATATCTAACTTATATATATTATGAAATCATATTGTGTTAAACAAAAGAAAGTGACTGAATGTGTTGAACCTTCAGGTTACAAAACAGCCAAAAATGGCAGACTAATGTTCTTTTGCACATGTGCTGAATGCGGCATCACTAAAACTCGATTCGTTAAAAAACAGGGAAACTAAACAGCCCGTTGGGAGCGGGCTTACTCAGTGATATTGCTAATACTGGAACTGAATTGTTCCTAACAAAAGGAGTACCTTATCTTGGCAAAAAAGCAGTTGAAATGGGTAGATATTATGGTTCTGAATTAATGAGAGATCCAAAGTTGCAGAAAAAAGCAATCGATTATGGTTTGAGAAAAATGAATCCTCTACTTCATAAAGTTGGATCAGAAGCTCTCAATCAATTGTCAACGAAAATAAGACCGAATAAAAAATACACAACAAACAGAAAAGATCTAGACGGTGGTGCTCTTGATATTCACAAAGCTATTGGTAAACTGCCAAAACCAAAAGGCGGATGGACATTACCTGGGCATCATTACACCGGACCATATAATGATTTGGAAAATCAACTGAAGTATGACCCAAAAACTGGTCAAATATTGGAAATATATGATATGCCCACTGGAAAAACTGATGCGATCGCAATGCAGCATGATGTCGATTATTCCGTCTGCAAGGATGATAGAAAATGTAAAAACAAAGCAGATAGGAAAATGGTTCAAGCTTTAGACAACGTACCGTATAATGAAAGACAATGGGGGCATTGGTTGGCAAGAAATGTTATCAATACAAAGCAGAAACTAGGTCTCGGAGTTCCAAAAAACGGAAAAAGCCGTCGGGTAACTGGCAAGAAAAATTAGCAGATGAATTACATGCATCTATAAGACGCAACTTTACTCGGCGGCGTGTAATCGTAAATCATATTGATGAAATATGGGCAAGTGATCTAGTTGAAATGCAACAGTTTAGCAAATGGAATAAAGGTTACCGATATCTTTTAATGGTTATTGATGTTTTCAGCAAATACGGTTGGATTGTCCCATTGAAGGATAAGAAAGGTGAATCTGTCACTGAAGCATTTAAAACAATATTCAAGGAAGGTAGAAGACCGCAGTATCTATGGGTTGATAAGGGAAAGGAGTTCTATAACAAAAACTTAAAAGACTTGCTAGAGAAAAATGGGATACATATGTATTCAACCGAAAATGAGGAGAAATCCTCGGTGGTTGAAAGGTGGAATAGAACAATTAAATCCAAAATGTGGAAACAGTTCACAGTTCAAGGTAATACAATGTATCTCGATATGCTGTCCAAACTAGTAAAACAGTACAACAACACAAAACATTCAAGCATAAAAATGACACCTGTTGAAGCATCTGATAAAAGGAATGAAGGAACCGTTTACTTCAATCTATATGGTGATACAGAAACATTGAAACAGAAACCAAAATTTCAAATAGGTGATAAGGTCAGAATATCCAAGTATAAACGAAATGTGTTTGACAAGGGTTACACACCAAATTGGACAGAAGAAGTATTTACAGTTGATAAAATCCAATACACTAATCCAATAACATACAAACTAAAAGATCTAAGAGGTGAAGAAATACAAGGCAGTTTTTATGAACCTGAATTATTGAAAGCTAAACAGGATATTTTTCGTATTGACAAAGTGATCAGAAGAGACTATAAAAAGAAACAAGCTTTGGTAAAATGGAAGGGATACAGTGATGATTTCAATAGTTGGGTACCATTGAAAGACATTGAAAACATATGAATTGTGGTGAAACAAACGCGCATAAATGCTTATAAAAAAATAAAAATATATACTTATATTATATGGACAAGTTTGAAAATGAAGAAAAATTTGGTTTCTATTATGAGAGCGATCAGGATTCCCATCTGTCGGATTCTGACTGGGTACCATCGCAAGAAAGTGTATCTGAAGAAAGTTGCTCAAGTTCGCAAGAATTTGAGTCGTCACAAGACAGTGAAGAATCTGTATAAATAAAAAGTATATGAAAAAATTTTCAGACAGACAAAAATACCTGATAATCATGTGGCACTATTTATTGACAGATTTGCAAAAAAATGATGTAGAAAACACCATAGAACATAGATACCCTGGATTTAAAATAGATTATGGGGGGATGAGTGATAGGATATCTTGGGCAGCTGATCGTGCATACTCAAGAAGTGACATTTATCCATGGATAATACAAACAAAAAATAAAGAAGGGGTGAGTCTTCATCTTCCTTTTAAAGATTTATGTGACCCATAAGTATATGTTCCAAGGAGCAGAAATAGTAAAAGCATTATGCTTGAGAAAGTTAATAGAAGAAGAAATTTGTAATATAATAGCCAAAAACGCCAGATACATGCATTTTGTGAGAACAATAGAGTTTCCTTTTTTAAAATTTGCAATTGACAACGGTGCATATGATTGGAAAGCAATAAGAACAGTTTTTCATAGAACAGATGCTAAAATGTCTTTTGTGTTTTGTGAATTCAAAAGATATAGTGATTTTTTAGCACCACTGAAATTAGTGCAAGAAAACGGTGGATAAATATTTAAAAACAAAACTATACAATATATATATAGATGGTAAAAAATAAATTAACTCCCGAAGAAATAAAAAAGAAAAAGTCAAATTATATGTTAAAAACAGAATGGCTTTGCGATGTTTGTGGTTATAGAAACTACACTTTAGCTGGAAAAACCAATCATTTAAAAACCAAAAAGCACAAACTAAATGAAGAATTGGCTGCGTTATATCAAGAAGTAAAAAATCATAGAGAAATAGATGAAATAGAAAATCCACAATTTTATGAAGGAAAAAATTGCCGAAGTGGTGAATGCAGTTGCTGCTCAGACTAAGCATCTGGCTGGTAGTAAAAACCAAAAAATCAATTTCAATTTTAATAGCTAAAAACATGCAAACCTCTGTATGTTTTTATCTTTTCAAAAAACCAACAATCATTTAAAGACAAACCACTATTTAAAAAACATATAGTATGAAAAATAATATCTCTGTTAATATTATGGATCATTCAAATTTAAAAAATTTAACCAAAGAAGAATTAATAAATATTATAAAAAATTTAACTACCAAAGGCGATACAAAACCAGTGCCCGCACCAACACCAAGAAAGAGTGTAAAAGAACTTGTTGACTATTTTGAGAGGCAGAGACTACCAGCTCCTCCGTCTGAATGGTTACAAGAAATAGAACAATTAAACAGGCCAGTGCCCGCTCCCCGAACCAAAAAACGACCAGTTCCATTACCAAGGACTATAATACAAGAAACGAACAAAGCTTTAAAAGGGTTCACCATGTCTTATGAAATCAACATAAAAAACAGCAAAGACCCACTCATGCAACTGCAAAATACAAGAAAGGCTGTTGCCATACATATCAAAAAAATATTGAAATCAATGAAAGGTTTGAAATTTATTGAAACACTTAGAGTAACATTTGAAAAGCAAACAGGGCGAGAAGAAAAAATTATGAAAACAGCGTATTTCAACAGTCAACCCCAAACAATAACAAATGACACACAAATCGAACTAGCTTTATCTTTATCAAAACAAGTCATACTAAACAAGATTGCAGTTTGGATTTCAGAAGGATCTGGTTGGACTGTTCAATCTGTTGACAATCATTATCTCAATGTGGTAAAATATGAACCAATGAAAGGATCTTCTTATATAAAACTACCCACAGAACTCAGAAACAGTGCAAAGGGATTGATCAACATGAAAAATGAGGACAATGAATGCTTCAGGTGGTGCCACATAAGACATCTTAATCCTCAAGACAAATACCCACAGAGAATCAAAAAATCAGATAAAGCATTCATTGAAAATTTAAATTATTCAGGAATTGAATTTCCAGTGACTACCAAACAGTACAACAAAATAGAAAAGCAGAATGAAATTAACATCAATGTATTTGGTTATGAAGAAAAACAAAAATATCCCATTTATGTATCAAAAGAAAAGTATGAAGATTGCATGAATCTGCTTCTTATAACAGAAAATGAAAACAAGCATTATGTATTAATCAAAGATTTCAACAAG
The DNA here is from genome assembly GCA_949126865.1 of Montipora capitata. Taxonomy (NCBI): domain Eukaryota; kingdom Metazoa; phylum Cnidaria; class Anthozoa; order Scleractinia; family Acroporidae; genus Montipora; species Montipora capitata. The sequence goes on along the minus strand of OX421450.1, from coordinate 16,752,017 downwards.
TTCATGTATGACATAACAAATAACAAAAAGAGAAAACATTTTTGCATGTATTGTCTTCAGCATTTCACTTCTGAAAGAGTGTTGAACAATCATAAAGAAAACTGTATCCAATTAAATGGAGTACAAGCAATTAAAATGCCAACAAAAGATGACAACATACTGAAATTCAATAATTTCCATAAACAACTACCGGTTCCATTTGTAATATATGCAGATTTTGAAGCCATAACTGAAAAAATACATGGATGCCAACCCAATGATGATAAATCATACACAGAGGCTTATCAGAGACACACAGACTGTGGTTATGGATATAAGGTTGTGTGTTGTTATGATGATAAATACACAAAACCAGTACAAATTTATAGAGGTGAAAAAGCTGTTCACAAATTTATGGAAGCCATGCTGGATGAAGTCAAATACTGCAAGAAGATTATGAAAAAATATTTCAATAAACCATTGAGAATGACTGAAGACGATGAAAAAGAATTTCAAAAAGCTAATGAATGTCATATCTGCAATAAAAAATACAATGAAAATGATGTGAGAGTTAGAGACCATTGCCATATCACAGGTAAATACAGAGGATCAGCTCACCAAGATTGCAATCTTAACTTTCGTTTAACCGAGAAAATACCAGTCATGTTTCACAATCTCCGTGGGTATGACAGTCATTTTATAATGCAAGAAATTGGTGAGACAGTTAAAAAGCATACATACACGAATAAGAAAGGTGAAAAGTGTCAAATGAACATCAATGCAATTCCTAATAACATGGAAAAGTATATGGCTTTCATGCTGGGTAATCACTTAACCTTTCTTGATAGTTTCCAGTTTATGAGCTCTAGTTTGGAAAAACTAGTGAGTAATCTACCGAAAGAATTATTGAAATATACCTCTCAAACATTCAAAAACGAAAAACTTGATTTGATGAGCAAAAAGGGAGTATACCCATATGACTTTATGGACAGTTTTGAAAAATTCAATGAAAAGCTACCACCAAAAGAAGAATTTTACAGTATATTAAATGATGAACATATAACTGACAAAGATTATCAACATGCTCAGACTGTATGGAACACTTTTAATCTAAAAAATATGGGTGAGTACCATGACTTATATCTCAAATCTGACATCCTTCTATTAGCTGATGTGTTTGAAAACTTTCGAAAGACATGTCTGCAATACTACAAACTAGACCCCTGTCATTATTTTACATCTCCAGGTCTTTCATGGGATGCTATGTTAAAGATGACTAACATTAAATTGGAGCTTATGACTGATATTGACATGTTTCAGTTCATTGAAAAAGGAATGCGTGGCGGAACTAGTTACATTGCTAACCGACATGGTAAAGCCAATAACAGATACATGAAAACATATGATGAAAAGGCGCCCTCAAAATATATTATGTATCTGGATGCCAATAATCTGTATGGTTGGGCTATGTCACAATACCTACCAACTGGTGGTTTTAAATGGTTGGCTAAAAACCAGATTGATAAGATAGACCTAGCCAAGTATAAAGAAGATAGCAATAAAGGTTTGATATTAGAAGTTGATTTGGAATATCCCAAAGAATTACACGATCTGCATAATGATTATCCGCTAGCAGCCGAAAAGGTCAAAGTCAACAAAGATATGCTTTCTAATTATTGCCAAGAAATAGCTAATAAATTCAAAGTGTCAACTGGCTTAGTTCATAAACTGATACCTACATTAAGCAACAAAGAAAAGTATGTTCTTCATTATAGGAACCTACAATTGTACACCGATCTTGGTTTGAAAATAACTAAAGTCCATCGAGTGTTGGAGTTCAATCAGTCACCATGGTTAAAAGAATACATTGATTTTAACACACAGAAGAGAACCAATGCCAAAAATGCTTTTGAGAAGGACTTCTTCAAGCTTATGAACAACAGTGTATTTGGAAAAACAATGGAAAATATTAGAAAGCGAGTAGATGTCAGATTGGTAACTGATGAAAACAAACTGTTAAAAATGGCTGCTAAACCAACATATGTCAGTAGCAAGATCTTCAATGAAAATCTAGTGGCAGTGCATAAAATCAAAGAAACACTAACCCTAAACAGGCCGGCATATGTGGGTATGTGTATCCTAGATCTTAGTAAGACACTAATGTATGATTTCCACTACAATTATATCAAACAAAAATACGGTAGCAAAGCGAAATTATTATTCACAGACACAGACAGCTTGACCTATGAAATTGAAACCAGTGATGCGTACCAAGACTTTTGGAATGATAAAGACAAATTCGATAACAGTGATTATCCCGAAGATTCACAATATTTCGACAAGACAAACAAAAAAGTAATCGGTAAATTCAAAGACGAGGCAGCAGGTATACCAATAACCGAATTCGTCGGATTGCGATCAAAAATGTATTCATATATGAAAGACAATGACAAAGGCGGAAAGACCGCTAAGGGTATTAAAAAGAATATCATCAAAAAGAACATAACTCATGAAAATTATAAAAACGTACTGTTTAATAACAAGCAAATGCATCACACCATGAAAACGATTAGAAGCAACTTACATCAACTTGGAAGCTATGAGCTTAATAAAGTGTCATTATCTTGCTTCGATGATAAGCGCTACATTCGCAGCAATGGTGTGACAAGTTATGCATACGGACATTATAAAATCTAAAAAGTTGGCTGCTGACGTCACGCCACAGCTGTGGCGGTCTACATAAATAATTCCACAAATTCAAAAAGTTTCACTGAAAAATTACACAATTGTGTAGTAAAAATGTGAAGTTTTTGATTGGTTAAAAATCATGGGGAAACCCCCTTTCTTTATTTCCGAGAATGTCATGCTTTGTGATTTTTCTAAGAAAGTCACGCATTTTAAATAACATATAGTTTCAAAATAAATTTTGCGTTGGATCCATTCTGCCACGCCACGGCATAGATTCGCAGAAATATAAAGCATATAGATTTCCAAGAATATGAGACTGAAAGTTGGAAGCCGAAAATACGAGATTAAAAATATGGAAGCCATTAAATGTAAAGTAGTATGGAGTTGAGTTGGTATGAGATCATTTTAAATAACATATAGTTCCAAAATAAATTTTGCGTTGGGCCCATTCTACCTCACCACGGCATAGATTCGCAGAAATATAAAACATATAGATTTCCAAGAATATGAAACTGAAAGTTGGAAGCCGAAAATACGAGATTAAAAATATGAAAGCCATTAAATGTAAAGTAGTATGGAGTTGAGTTGGTATGAGATCATTTTTGCAAAATGCTCTCGTACCCTCAACTCCTATACTACTAACCTCCGTCAACTCTTTTCATCCGGCTCTTAAATATACCTGGGAAATTTCGGAAACTTCATTGGCTTTCCTAGATATCAAAGTTTCTATTAGAGGCAACGTGCTGTGTACTAGTGTGCACTACAAACCTACAGATTCACACAGTTATTTGTTGTATTCATCGTCACATCCATCATATGTCAAGAACTCCATTCCTCATTCTCAATTTCTTAGACTTCGACGTCTATGTAGTGATGACTCCGATTTTTCCAGCAAATCAGAGGAGATGTACCAGTTCTTCGAGAAACGTGGCTATCCTGTCTCTGTGGTCAAAGCGGGCCATCATCGCGCCCAACAATTTGATCGACAGTCATCACTACAAACGTCACAAAAAGATAAGCACGGAGATAAGCACGCAGTCAAAAGCATCATTCTTAGTAATTTTAAATTACTCCAAAATGATCCCGAGACTGGTAGAATCTTTTCGCAACCTCCACTTATTTCATTCAAACGCGACAAAAACGTAGGCAACTTTTTAGTTAGAAGCGCGCTCAAAACTAACGAGCAACCCGGCACTTTCAAATGCGCGCGCTCACGATGCAAAACTTGTCTTTTCATTGTTAACACTAGCAAGATATCGGGACCTAAGCGATCTGTTAAGATCACCGATCGTTTCACATGTACCTCCGCAAATGTCATTTATTGCATAACCTGTACGTTATGCAATAAATTATACATTGGTGAGACAGGTAGACGACTAGGTGACCGATTCCGCGAACACCTTCGCGATGTTGAGAAGAATGACAAGGATGCATCTAAGCCAGTCGCTCGCCATTTTAATCTGCCTAACCACTCCAAAAAACACATGGCTATCTGCGGCCTTTCCCTACATCTAGGTACGACGGAAAACCGCAAGAATCTGGAACAAAAATTCATCTTTCAAATCGGCACCCTTAATCCTCACGGTATTAACGAACGCTTTTCATTTAACTAATATATTCCTATTTTTCACGTTGCCATGTTACCACCAATAGCGTAGCTCCTACTCTACTATAAAAACTACACGTAACCCATAATCCCTCGATTCGCTCTGACGAAGGGCTAACGCTCGAAACGTCAGCTTTTAGAATCTCTGTACGGTGGCCAATTTACATTATCAACTCCGTTGATAAAACCAAATTCATGTTCTAACTTAGTTTTGCATTTTACTTTTTTTTGCTCTAATAATGCAGTGTTGTTTGGCCAGCGTGCAACAAAAAGGCGAGGTTGCAAAGGAGCGACGTTCCAAGAACGTTCTTGACAAAGGAGCGACGTTCCGAAAACATTCTTGACAATTCCAGTCACGCTAGCACAACCAAAACAATGTTTTGTCTGCGCCAAGTTTGCTCAAAATAAGGGCAAGACGCTTTGTTCTTTGCTTGTATTCACACAACTATTTCGACAAGAAATAAAGAACGCAGTATTTTTCGCTCAGTTTACTTAGGTTTCTAGATCATATGTACTTGTGCGTACTTGAAAAAATGACCACGCTACGCGCCTGTGTTATTCCAAATAATAACATTGGGTAGCATTTCCTGCAAGGTGTCACAACTAGTCATCCTATTAGCAACCGAACATGGCGCAAAGTAGTTTAAAAATTCCTCATAGTACCTTGGAAGCTTAACTGGCAGTTTGTTTGTATATGTAATAGGACTACATGCTGTCCAATTTGGAAATAATTGGATGAGAACTAAAATTATGGGTGAACATCACCCAGAAAAGGAGTCAAATCATCCGCAAAAAGTCCCATTTTGATTTCCTCATTACGAACATCGATTCCTGATGCTTTTATCGCAACGAAGCTTGATTTCTAGTATTTCTAAACAAATATTGAAAAAATATTCTGAGAGGGGGTCACTTTGTCGAACACCTCTCTGCACTTGAAAAGGTCCAATAGAAAAACCATCATTTAAAACACAGCTTGAAATATTATTATAAAATGTATACACCCATTGTGTGAAGGGGGGCCAAAATTCAAGACAGATAGGGTCTGGAAAATAAGATTCCTGCTCAATGAATCAAAAGCCTTTTGAAAGTCGATGGCGATCATTTTTCTGTTAATCTCATGGGTCTCAGTGTACTCCAGAATATCCTCAACTGTTCTCATTGTATCAAACACAGTCCTTCCTTTGACATACACACTTTGATTATGATGTATAAATAAATTCAGGGTAACACATTCCCCAGCCTTTTCGCAATTGCCTCAGAACCAATTTCAACATCCACATTAATCAAAGTTATTGGCCTCCAATTAGAGATGTATCTTTTTCTTTTATCATTCTTTTCTTGTAGAGTTATAATTGCTTGTTTTGGGGAATTAGACAACTCCCGGCTACAGACGCGACCACAAGGTCCCTGTTACGGTTTTGTTTCTTTCTTTTGCCTGTAATCAACACCTATTTTCTTCCCTTTGTTCTCGGTCTCTGTTCGATGTGTTAGCCTTGTGTTTAGTGTTGAAATTGCACACAGTAATTTTCCCAGCATATGTAAATTCATGTCACTAATCTCGTATATATATCAAAATCGTTTTCATTGTCTCACTCGCTCTCCATCCTAATCCAGCAATTGGTAAGTGTTTTTTCCGTCCTCGTTATAAGTTTAACTAGCCGGATTCGTTGTAACAATTCACTTTCTCTGTTTGTATTTTCTTTAGGTATTTATCAACCCTTTGCATTAAATACAATTGCTGGTTTTTAAGAAGTCGTGTGTTAATCGTTTCCCCGGCCCTCGCCACTTCATCATAAATACCAATTGCGTATAGACATTATGGACAGTGAAACTACAAGTACCATCCTTTCAAGTTCCCGGCGTAGAATGCCTAATTCGCTACAAAATCAAGAAGGCGTTTTGCGCGAGAAACTAAACAGTTTAAGACAATCACGCAGTGGCTACGTTGGTACAATGACGAAAGTATGTTCGCAAATTGATGGTTTGCTGGTGGACTTTGCCAATCTAATGCAAGAGCGAAACCTTCAAGCAACCTTAAATGATGCGTTTGAAAATTATCGAGATAACATTAGTTGCGTTACAGGTCTTCTCGCTAGTGACAGCGCGGAGCCGCAGGAAATCCATGGTTTATACGAAGCTCAAGAGATCCGGAAACGTGTCTACGATTCTAAGATTGAACAGTATACCTTAGAGGCCGCTTCGCATTTTAACAAACAAGTTTCGGACGATTTAACTCGTTTCACGACTTCATCTCCTCAAGGCTCGGTTAAATCGCAATGTAGTCGGGCCTCAAGACTAAGCGCAGCTAGCGAAGGATCAATCAAGCAAAGATCGCGGTGGAAAAGGCGACATTGATTGAAAAACAAACGGAGCAGAAACGAGCTAGGGCATTGGAAACGAGAGTGAAGTTGTTGGAGTTGGAGATGAAACAAAAACAGTTCGAATTTCAGCACCAATTAGAATTAGCGAAGCTTGACGCCGAGATGGAAATGGAAGAAGCTAGGGAAAGGACTGAGATGGCCGAGTTAGAGTGTAAATTGGCGGAACGCGAATTTTCCGGTCTGTTATCCGAAGGAAATTGACCTGAAAGGCATGATGCTAAAATGGACACTAATATTGACGAGAATCCAACGAGTTTCACCTAGGCGATTCCGCAACTGTTCTCGTCCCAAGCCGTTTCTGGAAATTCAAATTCATCGCGACGAGTTGTATTTCCAATTTCATGTGCATCCTCTCACGCCTTGCCACCGATGTTTAAAGAGACCTTCACGAGCTGTCCTACGTGTACTCCTCCATTTCCAGTCGTGTCTTCGCGAGTCCCCACGTTACCTGCGTTTTTCTCCCACGACAATCAATCCACGTTCCCGTCTTTTTCTTTGTTTCAAGCCGTGCCCTCGAGCGCCCGCACCTTACCCGTGACTTCCTTGCGTGTCACTGATCGTCCACCCACTTAAACTTCCTCCTCTGCATTTCCTGTTGGCTCCTCGCGTGCCTTCGCCGGACCCTCCTCTCGCGTTCCTGGTGGTCCTGGTTTGGCTCGTACCGCTTCATGTGATCCAGCGCACCTCTACACTCCTGGTCCAGTATACACCCACGCTACACAAGCTTTGGGTTCCGTTGGCTCAACTAGTCATGGCACTGTTTTCTGCCATGCTAGCACTGGTGCTCAAACCCCATCTCCACTCATTGAGGACCCACGTCACGTTCTACCCTCGCTTCACCCAACAAGTGAACGTTTTCTTGCGACCATTACTGCCACAATGGAGAAAATGAGTGCTAACCATGATCTCCCCCCACTACAGGTGCTCAAGTTTAATGGTTCCCCTGAGAGATACCCACTATTCAGACAGAGGTTCCACCAGATGGTAGAATCGAAATCTTTGGACGAACAGACTAAGATGGCTGGCCTGTTGCAGTTCCTCGAGGGCCCTGCTCTTAGAGCTGTACGGAGGTACGAGGCCGTATCGGGAGGCCTAGCAAAGTCATTGGAAGTCCTGCAAAATCGTTTTGGTCAACCATTCAAAATTGTTAGAGCGTGTATAGATACCTTGACTAAAGGACCTGCTATTGCCCCTCAAGATAAGGAGGGCCTCCAACGCTATGCTGACTTAGCCCAAGTTATGTATGACACACTCGAGTCTATGGGATGTTTAGGAGAAATGAACACGGAAAGTCTCGAGAAAGTGGTTTTAAGGTTGCCCAAATGGCTTCAAGACAAGTTTCGGGAACATTTAAAAAAGTTGGAACGCCAAGGAAAAATTATGCCTACATTCAAAGATGTTGTTGAGTTCCTGAATGATCGAGCTGATTTGGCTAATCATCCGTTTTTTACAAGCCCTTCGACCGAGGTGAAATCCCTCAGGCGGAATGAAGATCGTCACAAGCCGAACCTGCGTCACCTAACTACTCTTACCACAAGCAGCATTAAGGGGGACAGCAGATTTGCAAGAGTTAAAGACGTCAAACCCAGCAACTGCCTCTTGTGTACAGAATTTCACCCACTCTATCGTTGTGAAATGTTCAAGTCTAAGCCCATTGAGGAAAGAAGAGAGCTAGTTTTTAAAAAACGGATTTGCTTCAACTGTATCAATTCTACAGAACATTTGGCTAAATCATGCAAATCACCCGTACAGTGTAAAGTAACGGGATGTGGAAAGTCTCACAACACGCTGCTTCATCAACCAAGTCCTACCCGAGGAAATGCTGATCATCAAACGAGCAACACCGAAATCACAGACATCCCAGCCATCTCAACACCCTTGCCGAGTATTCAAGATGCGGTTTCGAGCACATGCGCTGCTGCAACCGTAGCTGAATCCTCCAAGATTTTCCTGCAGATTATCCCCCTCAGAATTATTGGCGATAATGGAAGACATGTGACTACTTACGGCTTGATAGACTCTGGCTCTGACGTTACCATGATCGATCCATCCCTCGTCCAGCAGCTTGGTATTCAAGGGGAAGAGGGACAGCTGCTTCTCTCCACAGTGAGCCAAAGAGACAGGCAAGAGAAAGGAGTAAAAGTTGACTTCAAAATAGCTCCTGTTGACGACTCACACACTGAACATGTTACCGTCCACAACGCGTGGGCTGTTCGAGATCTTACTATCCCTCTTAAGCACGTGACTGCACGCAAGAAGCTGGAGCAATTGTCGCATTTGCGTCATGTACCATTCCTTGAAGTTGAAAGAAAGAAAGTTTCTATCCTGATTGGAACAAGCTTTCAGGAAGCCTTTATTCCGTTGGAAGTGAAAAAGGGGAAACCACATGAGCCGTTTGCAATACGATCCTGCCTTGGCTGGAGTATCCTCGGTGGCTGCGTTAGTGTAAGCAGTAAGCGCCAGTTCAACCTAAATCATGTTTCGTCTGAAGATGTCTCTCTTAATCGGCAATTGGAGGAATTCTGGCGAATAGAGTCATGTAGAACTGTTAAAGAAGATTGTGGCCCTATGTCAGTTGAGGACCGAAAGGCGCTGAAGATAATAGATAACACGATTTCTATGGTTAATGGGCATTATCAGATGGGCCTACCCTGGAGGCAAGAGGAACCTTACCTCCCATTCAACAGAACCCTAGCAGAATCCCGTCTTCAAACCCTGAAAATGCGATTTAATCGCGTTCCTGGTCTAGAAGAAAAATACCGAACTGTCATAGACGACTACGTTGCTAAGGGATATGCAACTCAGCTCAGTGAACGAGAGGCCTTCAAGAGATCGAAGGTCACCTGGTATTTGCCACATCATCCGGTGTTTAACGTTAACAAGCCCAACAAGGTACGCGTAGTATTTGATGCTGCCGCCCGGTTTGATGGCATCTCCTTGAATGGCCGATTGTACCATGGCTCAGATCTCACAAATAGTCTGGTAGGCGTTCTCACCCGTTTTCGAGAAGATGAAACCGCCTTCACAGCTGATATTGAAGCAATGTTCCATCAGGTTAAGGTTCTTCCCGAAGACGCAGACGCTCTAAGATTCTTGTGGTGGGATGCTGCTCCTAGGCAACCTCCTAAGGAATATAAGATGCTCGTTCATATATTCGGTGCGACTTCATCGCCTTGCTGTGCCAACAGGGCACTCCGACAGACAGCAAATGACAATAAGGGCCGGTATAGCCCCGAGGTTATCACGACAATATACAGGAATTTCTACGTAGATGATGTACTGAAATCTGTGCCAACGACAGATCAAGCAATCTGGCTTGCAGAACAGCTGACAAAACTATTGAGGGAAGGTGGATTCCATCTAACAAAGTTCACAAGCAATAGCCGGCAAGTTCTAGAGGCCCTACCTCAAGATAAACGAGCGAACCCATCTATCAATCTTGACCTTAACCAACTTCCCGTCGGGCGCGCACTTGGATTACACTGGGATGCAGCTTCAGATACCTTTCAATTCAAGGTAGTTCCCACGAACAAGCCGCCACCAAACGTGGTATTCTTTCAACAGTTAGTTCTCTTTACGATCCTCTTGGATTTCTGGGCCCATTCATTCTCCCAGTCAAGATCATCCTCCAAGAACTCTGGAGAATAGCTGTCCAGTGGGATGATCCTATACCAGAACCTTTACTAACACGTTGGAATAAGTGGATTGAGTCTCTTCCCCTCGTTGCAAATATCAAGATTCCACGATGTTTTAAGTCCTTTTCTCTGCGGGTAATTCGAGACGTCCAAATGCACTATTTTTCGGACGCGTCAAACGATGGTTATGCTGCAGTAGGTTACTTAAGGCTTGTTGATGATACGGGAAAGATTCATTGCGCCTTTGTTATGGGAAAGACCCGCAATTCTCCGCTGAGACAATGGTCTATTCCACGCCTTGAATTACAAGCGGCTGTGGTTGCTTCGCGCCTGCACCTACTTCTACGTGAAGAACTCGACACACCCCTTCATGGAGTTACATTCTGGTCAGACTCCTTGACGACCTTGCAGTACATTACAAACGAGAAGAAGCGATTCAAGCCATTTGTTGCAAATCGAGTGAATGAAATCCGCGAAGCCTCCACTCCCCAACAATGGCGACATGTGCCAACCTCCCTTAACCCAACAGACGATGCGTCCAGAGAACAAGACCTACGCGCTCTAAAGTCGAATTGCCGCTGGCTCTCTGGCCCGAGTTTCCTCCTAGAGCCTGAAGACCAATGGCCGATTAAAAGGATCGGTAACATCTTAGAAGACGACAACGAGGTTCAAGTCCAAAGTACAGTCATGATGATTGACCGCGGATCATCATTGGATCAACTTCTTCGGCGTTGTTTGTCGTGGCAGCGCCTGTTAACTCTTGTCGCCTGGTTATTACGGTTTATCAACCATATCCAGAACAAAGGCACGGAGAAAAGAAGAATATCTCTGTCAGAGATGCGCAGCTCCTCCAAGAAAATTGTGCAGTTGGTACAGCGCCAAGCGTTTTCCGAAGAGATTGATTCCTTGAGCGGGGGACGTCCAGTTAAATGTCAGAGCAAGCTCGCCAATCTTATTCCTGTGCTCATAGAAGGTACCTTGCGCGTGGGAGGAAGAATCCGTTACGCTCCTATTACGTTCGAGGCTGCTCATCCAATGCTACTTCCGAAGGAACATCCTATTTCTTCCTTAATTGTACGCTATTACCATGAACTCCTGGGTCACACCGGGCGTGAGCACGTACTTTCCGCCATGCGTCAACATTTCTGGATTATTCAAGCTAGATCGCTCGTACGCCATGTTCTGCGAAAATGTATCGCTTGTCGTAAACGAAACGAAGCACCCACAACAGCTGATGGCCGACCTGCCGAAAGAACGCCTCACCCCATACGATCCACCGTTTACCTACACAGGAGTAGATTTCCTCGGACCATTCCATGTAAAGCGTGGACGAGGTACCGATAAGGTCTATGGCTGTCTTTTTACCTGCTTTACAAGTCGTGCCGTTCACATAGAAGACGTAGTTCGCTGGAGACCGATGCCTTTATACAAGGTCTCCGTAGATTCATCTCAAACCTCGGATGCCCCAAGGAAATATGGAGTGACAATGCTACAAACTTCGCTGCAGCGGACAAAGAAATTCGCGATTGTATCCGTCAATGGGATCAGGAGGACTTGAATAAACGGCTGCTAAAAGACGAGATTAACTGCTCACTGTGTCCTATGCCCCAGCGGAAATTCCAACCTCCAACTGCGAGCCACATGAATGGGGTCTGGGAAAGGTTAATTAGAAGTGTCCGAAAGATTATGAAAGCGATCCTTGGCAACCCAAACGCGTCGATCGGACTGGAAGCCTTGCGAACGGTTTTCGCAGAAGTTGTTATCATACTCAACAGTCGTCCGCTCACCCCTTGTAGCGATGATCCAAACGACCTCGAACCACTCACCCCGAACCACCTTCTGCTGCAAAGGAAACACCTTGCTCTGCCCCCTGGTCTATTTGTTCATGAAGACCTTTACGGAAGAAAACAGTGGAGAAGAGCCCAGTTCCTTGCTGACTGCTTCTGGAAAAGGTAGATCAAAGAGTATCTTCCAACATTACAACAGCGCCAAAAATGGGTTCGCGAGAAAGGAAGTTTGAAGGTTAAAGATCTCGTTCTAATCGTCGATGAAAAATCTCCTCGTGGAAGATGGCTCCTTGGCCGAGTTCTGAAGATCTTCCCCGGCGACGACCAACGTGTCCGAGTAGCTGAAGTTAAGACGAAGAGTTCAACGCTTATCATACCAATATCAAAACTTGTGTTGCTGGAAGAAGAAACTTAGCATTTGTTTACTGTGAATAGTTCGTAATCTCATTGCAGTCTCGAGCGGTTAAACCAAGGAG
>OX421450.1:16714465-16734465 GCA_949126865.1 Montipora capitata | reverse complement strand
TTCCGCGGACACCTCGTTTTCCTTTACCAAGACCTTAAACATTAATTTGCCGCTATCAATCCTTACTAGAATTTTGTACAGATTTTGATCCTTTGCATATCGCACACTATTCGCTGCAGGGACAACGAATTGAATATAGCTGGATTGATTTCCTTAACGTTAAGAATGTAGGAGTAAATCGGTCAATTTTTTATATCCAGTTTTAAAATGCTACGGACTTTGAAATATAGATTGGGGACGTTCCTTTCTAAGTGCAAAGAAATGCTTTGTATGTATTTATCTTCTTTGAAATCAGTTTACTTATTCGAGATTTTTATGTGTTACCCCAGCTGCTAATACCAACAATAGCAACAAACGAAGAGAAATATGATTGAGTTTAAGTATGAAAGTCAAGGTAACACCTGAACTTATTCGTAATTCCCATTTCTCGCGATACTTAATTATTAATAAGTGATTTGTGGATGTTGTACTGAGTTGAAATAGATCAAACGCAGGAGCAACAGAAAGCTTGCTCAATACAAGAAAGTAAGCAAAAGTGTTCTTTAATTAATCAAAACGTGAGGAACTCTGCAGGATCCAGTGGTATTAAAATACAGTGACCATGACTTATACCTGTCAGTGTTATGAACGAGGAATATAAATTAAACCTTTAGCAGACTTTACAAGAACAACTTTCCTTGCAAAAATGTTTAATTAGCTAAGTTGCAATACGTTATATTTTAACAGCTCGTTTGTTATTTAGTCAGTTGTGCATGAAATTTCTCTGCGAAATCGCGCGCTCGTTGCCTCGTTCCCCGGCAACGGTATTTTGCGCATGATCTCTCAATAACTGTGACTGGAGGTTGGATGTTCACGATTCCCGGAAGGCAATTCTCAACACTCCACCTTCAAAAGCGCTATGTAGAAGCAGTAGAAAATCTTTCAAGCATCTCACAAAAAGTCTTCCAACACTGAATCTTTATTCACATTCTTATTAGGAAATATTCCAGGCAGCCACCATTACGCTGCGTATTTAAGGGACAATCTTGAGCTTAAACGTAGCAACACAAAGATGTTGGCATTATGTAAAGCTAGATTACTATATCACTTCACTCTATTAGTCTAACCGTTAACTATTTTACTGGGATCTTACAAAACAGGAAACGCCAACAAATTCGTAAATATTGCGTAACAATCACATCAATCACAAGTTATTTTTCATTTTTTCCTTCATTACTGCGACTGATTTTCCATTATTCTGCTCAAAAGTGCCTCATTCTGCGGGAAGAACTTATCCAAGTCTTCTTTTGGTGCCATCATTTCCTTCACACCGTGGCATTTCTTTCAATGAAGTCGTTTCAGAGACCGATGTTTCGATATGCCCAGGAATGCCCCTTATTAAATGCAAGGGGATTTCAATAAGCGTCAAGAAGTACCCGTCCCCTTGCTCTTCTCCCGTTTCTCAGAATAAAGACAATTAACAGCATAAAGTGTCCCCCAAATGCTGCTCTCCAAGTAAGGATAGACAGCGCCATTTGCTCGTTTTGGATGTCAAATTAGGCGTACAACTAATTAAGTGCATTCTGGACATAGGTGTTCAGGGTGAGGTTGGGTACTAATTAGAGAAGGGGTATGGGGAGGAAGGATTCTTGGAACCAATCACGATGGCTCTCGATTGTAAAGTCAAGACGCCCTTTGGATCATCCAATTGCACAGTTACACGTCATCATATCACTCCCGCAATTCACTCATTTCTTCCCTTGGTGCTCCGTCAACATTAGTTTCAATCTCTCATCATCGAGCCTACAGAGTGTGGATTTAACCAACTTTCGTGAATAAGAGGTACGTCAAACGGCATTTATTTTCTTCTCTGCTTTCTCACAAAATTTGACCCACTTTCGTACCTGGAGATCAAACGAAACTTCAAGGGCACCCAAAGAGTCATTTTGGTGAATATCTCTTCGTAAGGAAGGTGGGCAGACAACCGAGGCATTTTTCTGAACAGATTTCCTAGGTATTTTGGAAAAATAGCGATTAGTCTGAAAAGGTCGTAGAAATTTCCAAGCAACATTCAAGAACGCTAGTAATCGTCAACTATGATATTAGAAATAGCAGAATATTTGAAGATTTATTACTTCGCCAGACTTTGTTTGGGAATCAAACGGCCCCTAAAATGTTCAGGGGGAAAAGGACAACTACATAATGTAAGGTTCTTAATCTTATCCGCTGCGATTGCTAGAACTTTCGGATGACGCAAAAAAGTTACCTACACACCTGAAATTCCGAGTTTTTAAAGCATTGTGGAAACCATTTAAGGAAATTCTGACAAATTTTAAGACATCCGGCCGTTGGGTACCCCTGGTAATTCATAAAGAAAAACTACAAAATCCTAGGTAAGTGAGTAAATATAAAGTCAAGTGAAGCTATGATCCTCGCAGTAATGAACGCAATTTTTGCAATTGCGTAGAGAAGCCTGAAATTTTCAGGACTTCAACAGGGTTTGAACCCTCGACCTAGCGTTACCGGTGCGACGGTCTAAACAACTGAGCTATGAAGCCACTGACGTTGGGAGCTGGTCAATTGTGGGTTCTAATGTTCCCGTGAGGAATGAATCAATGATGAAATGATATATGAAATGGATCATATTTGAACTGCGGATATGAAATCAAGTGAAGCTATGATCCTCGCAGTTATCCATGACCAAACGAAACCCTCATTCAGCCGCAAGAGATTAAACTTAATTGTGTTCTACATTCGATTGTACATGGTGTTCATTTTAAAGCAATTCTTCGCAACCTCTCATCTTCGCCTTCGTTCACTCTGTTGAGCATCGAAATTAAACAATACTGATGTGACCTCCAAAGCGCATCTGTGTTTAATAATTTGTAAACAACAATTTGTATTAGCGTATGCATGACTTTTTCGTGTCTCGTAGTGCTCACTCTCGTGCTTCTTTCCTCCCTTTTTCGCGCACTCTCTCTCGTGGTGGATCCCAACGTTTGGGTGCATTTTGCAAACTTGGAAAGCAAAGTTTCTGATTTAATTCTTTGAATGAATACGAAAATAAAGCCGAAATTCGTGTACGAAATAATTGAACTCATTTGTCTTCAGTAAATGCAATCTCATCTTTTTGCATCAAAATATAAATACTATTCGAAAACCAAAGAGATTGACACGAAAGGGCCAGAGAAAATGTATTGACAAGTTGAACGGTTAATGTATGGCACAAGATAGGAGCATCAATTAAATTCAAAGCTCACTGCAAGATACTCAGTTTGCAGTTGATACTCTAATATACAGTAGTCGAGGGAAAACTACTTGAATTGTCAGTAAGACGCCTAATTTGTAGCAGAATTCTCCCACTTCACTCTGCCAAACCTGTTACTTTCTTCCCACAACATATGAGGTCTACTATTTAATCGCTCCGTTGAATTCCACCGCAGCGAATCTTCCCATTGCTGTACTTTCAGAATCTTTCGTCATCATTTATTTTACTCAACTTTATTTGCACTCAGCTTTCACGCTCTCAATAACATAAAGATACTGATTCTCTATTCCCAGCCAGGGCTCTTAAATCTCTCTAAACAATCAACCTCTGCACGCAGTTTTGAGCTCAAAATACGCTGCTCTGACCCCCACACATTATCCATCAAAGCCAAGTAATGTTTGCTATTTTCCTTTTCTCTCAAGTGTTAAATACTCAGTGGTTTTTAAAAGTACGAGATGTGTGAGGATAGCAATGTCCTGGAGCCTATTTGGTGACATTTTGAACGCTCGTAGTTTGACCATTTATTTCACATTGAAGTACCTCATATTACGTTTTCTTTTTAGAATGATCGCTAGAGGGAAGATACTATTCTTTATCTTTGTTGGTCTGTCAGTTGTTGTGTCAATGAGAAGGCCTCCGCGCCCAGGTGTGTATCCCCATATTGTTTCCCCATATTGCATCCCGTGTCATTATGACATCATCGCATATGACTACGCCAGATCACGGAAGTTACCCCAGATCACAGGATTTACCTTAGGAGCACTAACAGCAAGGGCCACCAAATCGTGGCCTCAAATGTGATATTTCATCAGCAAAAATATCGGCTCTGCTCGAGTTGTTTGGCGTTTTAGGCGCCACACCTATTTAGAGTGTAGCGAATTTAGACTTCGTTCAAGAAGGAAGGGGGGTTTGCCGAGCTCGAAAAACGGCAACATCATGAAAGAGAATTGATAAAGTCGATCGGATGAGGCTTCATTTTCGTTCTCTCTCTTCACTGACTTTACTGAATCACTGTTCATATCAGTTCACAACTTATGCTTTATGAACATGAATTGAGTTTGGGAAGTTACAAAGTGATTATCGATTACAATTAAGTGATTTATGTTTTGAGGTGATCATGATCACTGCTTGTGTTCCCAAAAAAACATCACACACACACACACACACACATATGCAACACTATCACACGTCACAATGTCAACGAGTTTATCACATGTGCTCATATTCCGCAAACGATGTATGGCACTTGGCCAAATTGTATCACTGGTTAGCTCGGCGAAGTCGTGTCAGTGTTATTCGTGGTGTAGAGCAATACTATGTTGGGTCAAGCACTCCTTGGAATAAAGTTACCTTTGGCTAAAGTGCTACTAGGACCAAAATGTCATTATTTATTTTTCTTTGGATTTCACAACTATGTTAACTAAACACTAAGTGACCCAAGTTTGAAGCCTTGATTTCAAAAAGACACTAGTTTATTTTAACTGGCTTTTTCCTAATGGTCCGCCATTACTAACTTTAGAATATTGAGAGAGCTGGATCGAGAAAATGACGTCAAAGACTTAACAAGTGAGAATGCAATGCGATTGTACGCGGATGAATTAATATGCAGCACGGGAGTTTCGGGCTTTCAGACTTTTAAGCTCGTGTTGTGCATATATTTAATCGACTTCCTCGTGTTTGGGGACCCAAAATTATTATACTTAACATCCACAGAAACAACAACTTGGTGTGGCTCAAAAGGGGGAAGTGGGAGACGAAGCGCTCCACTGAAACTTAAAAGGTCAGCCCCATGTACTCCTGGATTTTGAGCTAAAGAAAAAACCTACCACCAGGGCGGTACACATACCGGTATGGAGGAGGGAGTTGGTCCTCCTCCCAGGGCCGACTGTGACCATTCCTGGGTAAATATGGAAGGTGCACAGACCGATATAGGGGAGGGAGTTGGGCCTCCCCTCAGAGTCGGCTGTGACCAATCGTGGGCCTCCCTAGGGCCCCAACTAACCTATATGTACATTCCAAGAGTACAAACTGTCGAGTCTATGGGGGAAAAAGTGTGACGAGAGGAGCACTTCATCCCCACAAATGTGAGGCATTGCCCCATTGACGAGCCACAATAGGAAATCTCAATACATAGAAATGACAGACATTACAGGAGCTCTGTAAGAGTCTGGGAAACCTGTGCTAGAACTGAGGGTGGGGTTTTTATATACCGTTCGAAACAGTCAGAGGACCATCGCCCTAAGGCCTTAATGAGCCAAGGGGGTAGGTTAGCCGAGGCAGCTGTGGTACCTCACAGATGCGAAAACTGTGACCGGCGAATTCGGCTGAATTAAGCCCTCCCTTTGAGAGTAACAGCCTGGTCTCATTTGTGAATTTGCCCAGAGTAAGGAACGAACCAGACTGAAAAGTAAATAACGGCCGTGTGGTGGGAAAGGGGTTACGGGACTCTAAGTAAACCAACATGGCAGACAAAGGGCATAAATGAGAGTTTGTCTTCCCAATGACAATCGTCTGTCCTTTTCTAAAGGGGTCTGTTTTGGAAACCTTTAATCGGACCAGCATATACTTAGGTGAGGACGTTGGCATGAACACTAGGTCAGAAAATGTAAGGTGGCGTTCAGGATTGAAGTGAAAATCGCAGGTTAGTTCCCCAATACGAAGAAAACCGAAAAAGGCAAGTGTCATAGCTGCCCAAACCATTAAGGAATCTTTGTTGCTGGTATATCTGACGTTGAGGAGGTGGTAAAATAAATTTAAGATAGGCAATGTAATGGGTCTCCGGGTTTTGGAATTATCAAACTGAGAGCGCTTAACTCCACGGAGAATGAGCTGTAAACGAAGAAAAGCTGATAGGTCTAACGGGTAACCATGACTGGAATGGTAATGCTTTATGGCCGACAAATAATTTTTGATAGTACTATGTTGAACTGAACGAGCCATGCATACCGAAAAATTTATCAGGGTATCTTCGTTGATGGGAAAAGTGGGTGTAAGTCCCGTTTGTGAGCAGAAGGAATAAAACTGTCGCACGCCAGAGCAGTAGGATTTCTTAGTGTTCTGTGAAAGGGCCATCCCTAGGTAAAATTGGGCTTCTCCACTTAGAGAGTGAGTAGGCAGGCTGGGAAGTGGTCTGGAGATGCACTGAAGTGAGGAGCTAGTTGACGAAAGCGCTCCATCTGAAACCGAGAAACAGAGTCCGCAATAGTATTTAGTTTTCCAGGGACGTGTACTGCTTGAAAGTAGAAATTGTGCTTTAGGGTACAGAGGGTTAGGGCCCTCACCAATTCCATAACCCTGGGGACTTTGGATTTCCGAGAATTAATGACCTCTACCACGCCTAAGTTGTCACAATGGAACTTGATGCGCTTGGATGTCCACTGGGACCCCCAGAGGTGGCAAGCGACAATGATAGCAAATAACTCTTGCCAAAGAATGCTTATGCCGGGAGATCCTAGATGTTGGTGGGGTAACCACTTGCCGTGGAACCAATGAGTTTGAAAAAACCCCCCATAACCAATGAAGCCAGAGGCGTCTGTAAAGAGGGAGAGGGTTTCAGAGGTGTCCCACTGGGAAGACAAGAACATCCCTACGCCATTCCACTGGTCAATGAACAAGCTCCACATATCAATATCTTTATAAAAACCCGTTGTAAGCTTGATGTGGTGATGGGGTTGTTTGACACCTCTGGTAAGGCCAATCATTCTTTACAAAAACGGGCGTCCCGGGGAAATCACCTTACAGGCGAAATTTAGAGTACCGATCAGAGATTGAAGCGCTTGCGGGGTTGTTGATGGCTTGGATCGGAACTCGCTGAGAGCGGTTGTAATCCGCTGTACCTTATCCTCTGGCAGCCTGGCTTCCATGGTATGTGAATCGAGAATAATTCCAATGAACTGAATAACTTTGCAGGGACCCTCCGTTTTTGCTACCGAAATGGGGATGTTAAGGTTTTTGAAGGACAATATCATGCTAGATAAACTTGTCTGGCAAAGGGAATTGAAAGGTGGGGTGGGGCAGGGGGTTCTACTATAAGGAAATCATCCAAGATGTGACATACGAAGGAGATTCCACAGTTGTTTTGCAATATCCATTCGATTGCGTCGGAAAGCTGATTGAAAATAAATGGGGCCGAACGGAGCCCAAAGGGGAGCACTTTATCAAAATAGTAAGACCCCTTCCAGAACATGCCCAAAAGTTCCCAATCATGGGGATGAACGGGGAAGAGCCGAAAAGCTGATTCTATGTCAGTTTTGGCCATGAAACAGTCGGAACCGAACCTCTGAATAGCGGAAATTGCATTGTCGATAGTGATGTATTGGAGGGAAAAATCATCCTTGTCGATGAAATGGTTTATGGTGGTGGTCTCTAATTTGGGGAAAGACAAGTGGAATATTGTTCGGAACTTGTCTGAGTGCTTTTTAGGAACGAGGCCAATAGGTGAAAATTGGAAATTCTCAAATGGGGGGGGGGGAAGGGAAGGGACCTGCAGTGCGCCCTTTTGCCACTTCCTCAGAAGAGACCACATCAGGATTAAGGGAAGCAGTAGGTAGATTCCTCGAGAAACGGAACTGTCTAGGACCAGAATAGCCGATACTAGCCCCTTCCCTCAGTTCCAAGCACAGTTTATTAACAAAAAACCTGTCGGGGTGGCTGCGGAGAGCCCATTGCAGATTAAAGACATTAACTGGGATGACTACACCCCCGAAATTAATTGCCGCGGTGGCGGGAGCTATGGTGCTCGCTGTTGGAATTCCCAGCCCGTGGGGGTTTCCGCGTTTCGGAATCGGAGGAAAGGGGACACCTGGTCCCGGGGTGATCCCCTCCACAACCTGGCTTGTTGCACTTGTGTGCATAGGGGCAGGGGGCCCTGGCACATGAGAAACCCTTGTTAAAATTGTGGCAAGTACGAGATTCGTTCCCTGTAGCTGTACTTGACATGGGTGAAGGTCCTGATTGGAAAAAACCAAGTTCTTCCTTCATAAGGGAAGGGGCAACAGTAAACGTTTTAAGCCATAGTTGGCTGTCTATGGTCGACCACTTTAGAAACTTATTGGCAGCAGCCTTTTGGAGCAACAACCTAGGCCCCTGTGATAGTTAGCTGCATACCGAATTAAGGAAAGGTATTCTAATAATTCTGCAGCACGAGTTGGGTGCTTGCTGATAATAACGCTCATGTAAGACGTAAAAGCTGAGGTCCACTCCTCTATGTTAGTTATGGAAGTGGCCTTGACCTTATTTACCCTAATAACTGAGTTCTCAAGAGTCAGAGTGAGAGGCTCGTCATGGGCAGGCTGTAGCGAGTTAAAGTTCTTCGGTAACAATTTTGAAAGTTCCATGAACTCACCAGAGAGGATCTCCTTCACAAGCTTGGTTGGTAGTTCGTGCACTGAATCCGACGTCTGCGGGGATGCAGAGAAAAGGCTGTTGATGTCAATCCCAGTTGCGCCATGAACAGCAGTAGCATATAGGGTTTCTTGACCTACGGAAGGAACGTTTCCCTCACTCGACGCGTTTCTCTCAGGAAGAACAGCTTGAGAAGACGACGAAGAACCAACGAAGGCGTTCACGGCAGCCTGGGCAGCTGCGGCCGAGGTCTGTTCAATCGTCTCGTTGATGGTTGCTTGGACTAAAGACTTAACTTGGGTCAACTGGCTTTCAGACAACATTCTTTCGTCCGAAGAGTTGCGGTTAAGCAGGTCCTGGACTTGTTGTTGCAACTGATGGAACTGCCGCTGGAGGTCTGTGTTGTCGCTGCCATTTAGAACAGGAGTTGGGGCGCTAATCGGTTTTGCGGTTCGCTTGGTTTCTCTAACTTCTTTGAGCCGGTCGGCGAACGCGGAGCGTGTTCCGGCGGTAGGAAGGCTCAGTTGACTGCACAAAGTACGGACATCTTTTACAAACAGACTATCCAGATCAAGGACAGCTGGGATATTGACCGGTTCGCCAGCCGCTAAGCGTCGTGTCCGCCGTGAAGGTGGCATTAGTACGTCTAGCTGAAGAGGGTGAGACAAATTGTGCTTGGCCGTGAGAAAAAAGACCAGAGTGATAGAGCACGTGGAAATGCAACCTATAGGCGAATACGGAGCGCCATGCGATTGGCCGATAAAACAATGGAGAGATCATAAGATAAGCTCACATGAGCTTGCACGTGAAAATCGACTGGACGTAGGACAAAGCTCAAACAAGAGTTGTCGATTAACTGAAATTTATTTCCGGTGATCAATAAATTATGATAATACGCAGGAGCCCATCTGGAGCGTGCAACGTCCATACGGCGTCTGTGAAACGGCGTTTTCACAAGTAGGTTTATTTTTAGACTAGCCCTTCCCGCCAATTAGGTAAAAAAAACAAAGGCAGTTCCGGTTCGGTGATCCTATGTCGTCAGCTTAATTTCTTGTAATTGGTCATCGGGCTCCTGTGGGAGTCTCATTCGCGGGAAATTCAATCTAAAAATAAATCGGTCTGTGAAAACGCAGTTACACGAACACAGTAGAGTTGTAGGCTCCGGGTCATGGGTTCCTGTAATACGCTGTGTTTACACGATGAAATTTTAGATAAAGACTTGTTTCCATATCTCACGATGAAATTTTTGGTAAAGACTTGTTTCCATATCTCAAAGTGCCCTTGGACGTGAGGGGCGTGGAACAACAAAACTGAAACAACCCAAACCCATACAAAAATGCTAACCTCAGGCCTTAACGTTATCTAGAGCATATTGTTTAGGTTGTTTCAGCTATTGTACCCTTCACCCCTACCGTCACCCTAGGCCCCTCACGTCCAAGGGCACTTTGAGATATGGAAACAAGTCTTTACCGAAATTTTATGCAAGTGAGTAAATGACGTTCAATTTTCCCCAGAACCAACCCTCCGAGGTCCAGTCAGTCAGTTTTGAACGTGAGTAATGGCGGACCGTGAAATCCAAAACTTACACTCAAAGCAAACAGCCTTTGGATAAAAATCAAAGCTCAAAATTTTAAGGAATCACACTTTCAAAATGTAAAGAAAGAAATGAAGTGATTCTTTCATCATAGTAGCACTTTAAATACTATTCCTGACGGCTCACTTTAAAGGAGAACTGAAGGCCAAAATCAGCAATTTTTCCAACATTGTTTTTGGAAAACCTAATATAGTAAAGTCAAGTATGTAGGGTTATTTCTTCTCGTTTTCTGTTTTTTTTTTTTTTTTGCGAGAATGTTACGTTCGAGGTTAGGCTTTTCCTGCTGTTTCTGCCTTTCAGTGCGGGCTCAAAAACAAAATCAGCACCCTGCTGTGACGTATGATATGGGGAACAGAGATTTCTTAATCAAGAGAAACAAGTACTGCTGTGGATATTTTCGTTGTTTTGCTGTTTCTTCGCGGAATCAATATTCACGACAAACATCAGTCAAAAACACTTCTTCGATATGGGGCGCTCGCGCATGTCTTCCCCATATCAATTGTAACAAGCTGCAAGAATGGCCGCTGACTCCTCCATTCTGGGCCGCAATGCTGATGGCCCAAAATCGGAATTAAAAACATTTCTTTTACGTGGAAAAACGACGGATATGCCAGAAAAAAAGTTGAAAACATTGTTGTGCATGGTCTAAGGTGTAAATAAAAAAGGCTCATTTTTTTGCCTTCAGTTTTCCTTTAAGGGAGAATGTGGATAATCTAATCTTTTTCTTTTTTACACTTACACTACTTACAATACTAATATTATACTTACATACATATACATTGCACTGCTCATACTTACAGTATTTATACAAGCAAGCAGGACAAACACTTACACTACTTACAATAATAGCATTATAATTTTTTTTATTAAGTTATTTGTTTTTTACTTACAAATCGCTTCCTCTACTTACACGACTGTACTTACATTATTTACATTAGAATACTTGCGTTATTTACAAAACAATATTTTCACCACTGTACTTACCAATATGATACTTAAGTTACTTACGAAACAATTTTTACACTACTGCTGTAGTGTAAAAAGGGATTCTTTGAAGAAAAACAAAGTGTTTGAGTGTATACATTATGGTCATGGCCACAATTTTCTTTTCCCGCATTGACAAGGCGTGCATGGAAACATACATTACCTCACACGATGAGAATTACTGAAAATGCTCCCAGATAATTATTGAAGTTGCTAGCCAAGACTAGTGGAAGACGTTACATGTCTTACTTACAAAATGATATTGAGCTTTTTTTTTTTGGTATCTTTCAGTTCCACCGAAGGCCAAATTCCAGCTTTCATATCCGGAAAAGTCAGTGGACAATTATGTCAGCTTTAATTTGTCGAGTTCAGCTCCAGCATTGACTGAGTTCACCCTTTGCGTGTGGATCAAAGTTGCTGACCAGTCGGATGACGGGACGCTGTTTAGTTACTCACTTCCTGATGAAGACAACGAGCTTTTGTTGACCGACTACTCACGGTTCAAGATTCTGATTGGTGGACGAAAAGTGTAAGTACTAACAAATACAGAGGATGGTGCACGTCATTAACAAACCATTGATTGTAATCTCAGGACTCTGAAGAAATTCAGTTTAGCCATATCAAAGTATAAAACTTAAGCAAACTAGCTCATTCTTCTGAGGTCAGTGTTCTGTTGAGCATCAGGAATGAGGTGGCATCTAGGCCACTTTCTCAAGTTCATTGGAGTATTACAATAACAGAAGACATAAAGGTCTCCAGAAGCTTAAACGCTATCAGCATTATAACAACTCGGCCATTCGCGTACATCTTTTTCATGGTGGCCAAATAAAATAATATATAGAGTAAGCCATGCCAAAAAGCGGAGATCCCTGGTTATTTATTCCTACTGCCTGTAGGGTTAGGAGTTTTGGAATTGTCCGCGTTTTGGTGTTTCCGATTACTGCTTAATTAAATATTTTCTTCGCTTTCTTCTATAGAAATATTCATTGCCTAAATAGTGAATTCCACGGCAAATTTCACGCGAGTAAACGATGTTGCAAGAATCACGCAGAGACGAGTGCGTTGACTATTAAGAACTTTAGTTGATGTAGTATGGCCGTGTAGCCGCGTCGAGCCACAGAGGGCGCGCAAAAAATGAAGCCTCGTTTATGTTTAGGTGAGTCAACCTGCGTTGACCCTGTGATCCCACACCAGTACCTTGTCAGCGGTCAACTTAAAAAAAAAGGTAACGTCGATGAGCTCTAAACTTAAGCCCGCGATATGGTCATGTGATACTGGTCAGCAGATACCTTGTTTTAACAGGTGTCAATAGACCAATTTCGATATATTAAAATTCAGTCCGAAACAAAAAACGTCATCTCGAGGCTCTGGGGAATAAATATAAGGATTTGTATGAGTTTATTCCCCAGAGCCTCGAGATGATGCCTTTTGTTTCGGACTGAATTTTAATATATCGAAATTGATCTATTGACAGCGCGATACCTGTCACATTGGCATACACGGAGGAGTGGACGTACAGACGTAAGTACGGACGTACAGTCGATGACGTCATATCTATAAAACCAAAATTTCTGGAATCGATGAGTTTCCATATTTTCTTAACTATGGTGGTCTGCGTGTGCTCTACTATTTTTCTGTTTTAAAGCCAATAAGCCTTTCTAGACTCGCTACGAAGAGCAAATTTCGAAAGAACTTTGTTTCAAAATGAGGGCAGAAGGTCTAATTAACATAAATGCAAAAGAATTTAAAGGACTTGGCCAGTTAGGAAAGTGGTCTATACTAATAGGTTTTGCATATTAAAATCCAGCTTTCAAATTTCTTTACTGCGTTCAATTTATCATTTCAACTGAGTTGACAAATCCACTTCTCCATTTAGGAAAGAGCCAAGATTTAAATCGAATCAGCGAAGAGCTCGCATTAGAAACCTAGCTGCAGTTATTGGATCTTATGTCTTTCATCGTTATACCACAAACTCTATGAGCAGAAACGTTTGTGCACAGCCACATCAAGTTGCAAAAATAGTGGAGACACGTAACCTTCTTGCGGAGTTATTAATTTACCTATTATCTCTCACACTGCAGCCCCCCCACCCCCCCCCCCCCCTTATCAGTGTTGCTAGCAAGACAAAAAAAATTTGGAAACTTAAATAGTCAACATTGAAAGGGGGAGAGGGTAGGGGAAGTGGGAAAGGTTTAAATCCTAGATACGGCGGGTATTGGAAGCTATAAAAGGTAATTTTTAACGAAAGTGTCTCAACAATTTTGCAACTTGTTCTCTGAGTTGGTTGTCACTGCATTGCCATATGGTCACTTTGTTTATGGTAACGGGAAGGCGTATATCTTTTGCGTACCTCTACTATTTTGGACATAAAGACAATGTCGATTTGTTTGTTTGTTTTGCTCTAAAATGGGAGCGAACAAAATTCTTTTTAATCCGTTTGCCCAAATGGTTTTCGTTGTGCCTCGACATTGACAAGAAATTTTGCCCTTACGTTATAAACACGTAATCGCAATGGGTTCTCGTAAATTTAGGGGGAAATCTCACTAGCTTGTGTTTTCAGAAGTTTGTTTAGAGCGGTTTTCAATTGAGTGTCAAAAGTAATAAGCGAATTGCTTTGGTTTTGCATTTACTTCACTCAGTGATTGCTTCAAAGTTCTCGCACCATTTTTTCAACCAATCAAAAGTGAAACCAAAACCAATTGTGGCTCGCGCGTGAACATTTTCCCGCGCGTTGTCTCGGCTACGGGTAATTACTTCGAGTTTTGATTGGTTTACTGGATTGTCTCCGTCCTTTTTGATTGGTCAAACTAATTACTTTGGTTTTGTTTTTTCCGACACTCGATTGAAACTCGCTCTAAAGCACCTAAACGTTATTTAAGTGTTGGAACGGAAATTGTTTGAAGTGCATCCTTTCTTGGTTGCATTGCCGTATTCTGCCGATTCTTGTCCCCAAGCAAACCTGCCGTGTTTGAATGGAATACATCAAAATGTGAATGATCTCGTTTTTTAATGGCCTCTAACTTTAGCGTGATTCCTATTCGCTGGCTATGGACAGTTGACGCTGAAATGGCTTTTTTCCTTTTCTATTCGCTCGCCAAGAGTGTGATTGTTTTCTTGTAAAACTCATGCAGTTCAAGAAAAATCCATTGCCAAACTGATGAATTCCAAAGAATATTTCACTCGAAAAACCGATATCGTAGTCATCGCTTTGTGATTCATGCGATATCGGTTTTTAGTGGAAAATTTACCGTGGAATTCACTAGTTAGGCAATGAATTTTTCTACAGAAGAAAGAAAAGAAAATGATTTCATTATTAAAGCGGCAACCGGAAACATCACAACGCGGACAAGTCGAAACTTTTTATTTTCACTAACCCCACAGGTAGTAAGAATAAATAACCAGGCAGCTCTGCTTTTAGGCTTGGCTAAATCTATGTTATGAGAAGCATTTCGATTACGTCAGGAATCATATACTGGATACTCCCAAGATTAATTAGCCTCAAAAATCTATGCCAAACGATGATCTCAGACATAAATGATCTGGGCCTAACGGAAGTAAAAGAATCAACAAAAACGCACGTGCAAAAGAAACTTGCAGCAGAATTTGGCAGTTTATTGCAGTTTGAAGTCCTGCCAGGAAACATCAGAGTGTTTGCAACCACTGGCAGTTTTTCACGACTCTATTTAGCTAAAGAGGTGGCATAATTGTAGCAACAAAAGTGTGAATTTGAAGATCAAAGAGTAAAAACGGATGACATCCGACTTGTAGCCCTAGAACTTGGGAAAGCCATATGTTCTCATACAGACACGTTGCTATGGCCACCAAGTGTTCCCAGCTTAATGAAAATAGTATAAATCTTTCCAATGAGATTAAAGAGTTTCTGACAACCTTGTTAACTGCTAGTTCAAAGTATCCAGAGGAACCATGCGCTTCAAACGTCCAGCGTCTTTTTTAAAAGACGCTGTAAAGACCTTGACAAATAATGTAGAGCTAATTCAGATCTTGAATAGTTTCGGGCATGGGGTTGCATACTGACAAATTGAAGAACTGAACACGGCACTGTGACTTCAGAAAATGGAAATGACGCTGGAAAATAAACTCCTGTTGCCTGACATTAAGCCTTACATAGGTACATCTTTTGCCTGGGATAACATTGGCAGATTGAAGGAGACAGTCTCGAGCAGCAGCATTTCCCACAGAGTAAATGGCATCGCCATACAGGCTCGACATTTTGGGCCCGATCTTCCTCCTGAACAGGCGACCCCCATGACAGCGAAGTCCAAACAAAGAAGTCTGGAGGTAATAAGGAAATGTGAACACCCATGTACAATGCAGATCCTATGTCGAAGTATTATCGTCATAAATTAAAAAGAATGCTTGGAAAAAGACTCTACTGTGGTTTCATACTTGGTTGCATGCTTCCGAAAAGCAGAAGGTTTGTGGGTGGACTGGGTTTAATATCCTAGGTCAGGAAAGATAACATAGGTTATCTGCCGACTATTGATGCACCGACCACAACCTTGTCAACCGTGTTGAATCAGGTCATTACAAGTTACGGACACTCTCCATCTTAAAGCCATAGTTGTTGTATTTGACCGATCGTTATGATATGCAAAGGCCACTAAGATCAAATGGAAGCACAGGGACAGGTTTGGGAGTACCCTGCTGGAAATCACTGGCAAGGCATCTCAGGATGCTGGATTAAAGAATATTAGTATTGAATAGGGAAAAGATGTTTTTGTACTTTGGCCTGTAAGAGATTTGTCCTGGCTTCTATGTATTTCAAATGCGCTAGACAGTCGTATCCAGTGTTGTCGAACGTCATGGCTCCACCATCTGCAGGCCGGGGCTTTTTTTGGAGAAGAAAACTGACCACGTTAAAGCTGTCAAGGCCCATCCTGTCTTCAAAGAGTCATTTTAACAGCACCGTATAGAATACCAGCTATCAGATGAGCTTTACAAGAATCTCAAAGAAGAATTCACGTGCGCGTTGTACTCCCTGGCTCCTGGAACAAACAACGTTATTGTATTGCGTTACCACCTCTCTTGTGCGAGGAAAGGAGGGTCACCACCTTCCACTGTGTCAAGAGGCGCTACGAAAGCACTGTGATCGTGCATATTTTCAATCGTCGGTGTGGCGCAGAAGTCTGCAAAGCTCCCCACTGATACCCTCACCCTTCGGAAATGGATGATGCATGGAAGACGGGTAACTGGCCATCGATTGGATGAGTGGAGAACCATCACCCAAGGTTGTGCTTGTGCTCCAGTCATGCGATTGTAAAGAGCGTATAAGTATAAGTTGCTTAGCTGCACCTGTCTCGCCGACGGGATTGCGATGTACTGACATGTGCCAGATAAAGGATGGTACAAACCAACCTGAGGAACCGTCAGACAATTGACTCTGATGCTGACTGTGAAAATGTTTGAGTCATGACAACTGTGTATTGTTAATAAATCTTGTTGTTGTATAGGTATTAAGAACATCAAATGAAAGAGTGAACTTGGTTAGGTAACAAAGATACTATGATGTGCAAAGTTGCTAAGTGGTGCTTGAAAAACGGATCCTTTTATTTGTTGATGAATGTGACGAAGCTAAAATATCGGTTCTCAGGGCTGGTATGTAAAGCAACTAGTTGAGCAAGTCCACTACAAAAGAGAAACGGGAGCAAAAAAAAAATTATGGGAAAGCATCTTTGATTTTCATTATGGCGAAAAGCTGTCTGTGTAATGATGGAAATGCATTAATTTTGTTTTCTTTTTCTCTCTATACATGGACGTTGCCATAACGATAATATCATATTAGTAAGTGCTAAGAAGTCACATTTTAACTGGGCACCAGTTTAATGGCTAGTGAAAGTCAAAATAGGCTCTGAAACAACAGAGACAAGTGCCTTACGTATTGAATCTTGAATATCTTGCCTGTTCTTTGAGACAATAATTGCGTCATTTTATCACCCGACTTTAATGTTAAAGCTGCGCATACAACATTGCTATCATTTATTAAACTGAAGTATAGGACCTAAGATCTATGAAAATGTATGATAGCACTTGTCCCTTTAAGTCAGGTAGAATCGGGTAAAAGTTTCTGACCTTGCTTAAATGCACGAAACGTTTACATCAAACAAAAATCCACGCATTCTTTTAACGTCATACAAGTACAATAAGAACACTGATGCAAGAACTGCAAATGCCACGTCTAAAACTCCTTTGAGATAAATAAGCAAGTTCGTCCAATTCCTAAATGCTTGTTGCATATTATGGTGCTTCTCAAAAGGCAGTGGCGACAGATCACTATTTTATGGTAAATTAGCCATTGTTGTATGTTATTTTCCTAAACCTTTCTAGCAAACTAATAATTGCATGATTATGATACGAGTGTCTCTATCAGTCGTTTCCATAGAATTTGTCTGCTCCACGTAGAGTCTCCCTCAGCTTTGTTTTAATCTTATCCCTCAAGCATCCTGTGCAACTTACATTGATTCGACTTTATCTTAATGGTGTAACTTTTGAAAACGTCAACAATTTACTGCCTTCTTCTTTTATCACTTTATCTTGACCAATCTCTAACTTTTACAGAACGATAGAGTTGGCTGCCAATGACGATCAATGGCATGATATCTGTGTGACGTGGGAAAACATTGCGGGCTCTTGGAACCTCTACATGGACGGGGACCTCTTTGATAGTGGAGATGACTTTCAAATAGGTACTTGTGCTTGTCAATAAGCCATTTCCAATATTGCCTTCCATACCGTATTTAGTGATTTAAGGACGGTGCCTACTTTTGTTATTGCGCATACGTTCTGCGCATCTCGAGATACTCGATTTTCTTATCGGTGATGCTTACTAGTGCAGGGATATTTTTGCGCGGTTTAAAACTATCCGGAGAAAGTAGATCTTAGTAAGTACTCTTAGCATCCAAAAAGAAAATTGGGCGTAACCATGCATTTTTGAGAGATAATTAAGCTTAAAAATTGCTTTGTATTTTAAAGCTTTTTACAAATATTATTCATGAATTATCTTTGAAAAATGCGTGGTTACTCCCAATTTTCTTTTTGGATTTCAAAGACACTTGTTAAAATCTACATTTCCTGTATAATCACACAACGGGGCAAAAATGTCTTTAGTTAGTAGGCACCGCCCTTAATCTACAACTTTGATGTAAACCAGGGACGTTTATACATAAAAGCAATTTCATGAGTTTAACAGTGCAGGAAAAATACTTTATGGACCAAGGTCTTGTTCAGTTTTCAACAATTAGTCAAGGTTTTTACTCAGTTAACACTTTTTGTCCCTGTTAGGGAAGGTGTCAACCTTTTTCACCTTAATTTTCGACTATTCTGGCAATATTTTTTATCGTCATATCTTAGAACTGTAGTTATGAAAGGAGGTTTTAAGCCAAATGTCACAGTTGATAAAACAACTTAACAATCTGCACTTAACAGATTTTCCGTCACCTGTATATGTCTCACTTTGTGTAATTACATACACAGGTCATGTTATCAATAGTGGTGGTATTGTGGTCCTTGGCCAGGATCAGGACGAGTATGGTGGTGGGTTTGACCAGGAACAGAGCTTCTTTGGGAAAATGTATGGCGTAAATGTGTGGAGCAGTGTAAGGTCATCGGAGGAAATCTACGAAATGTCCAAAAGTTGTTTTCATCCTGAAGGTGACTACTTGAAGTGGAGTCATGTAAAGGCAGCTCAGTACCACGGAAATGTCAGCATGGAGCCTCCTACATGCGGTCCCAGAAAGCAGCGTGTTCATCTTTAAATATGATTTCATAGAAACTTGATTTCTGGGAAAAAAAACAAGCTATAGACTAAAGGAAAAATAAAGTTCTCGCATAATTTTCTGCTGTGAAAAGCAAAATAAACTGGAATTGTAAGCATAGAGTCTACTACATGCAGTCCAAGAAATAACCGTGTTCATCTTTGACTATGATTTCATAGAAACTTGATTTCTGGGAAAAAAAACAAGCTATAGACTAAAGGAAAAATAAAGTTCTTGCATATTTTTTTGCTGTGAAAGGCAAAATAAAGTCTTTTTCCGCAATATGCCAATATACTGTGTATAATTGTACTGAGATGTCACATGATAAACATGGTGAGTGAAATGAAGAGTTTTATTTTTCGATTTGACTTTGCGATACATGAGGAAAATCCGAGTGCTTTTTAAAAGTCGAACCTACAACCTGATCACCACCAAGCCTGCCCAGTTTAAGGATGTTGGGACCCTTGGTATCACCTTGAGTGATCAATTACCCTATATATGGTGTCATGAATGTACCCAGCGCTCGACACACCAAGCATCTTATAATAACAACCCTCTCTTGGTCCGAGGACGCAATTGATGGTTTTCTGGCCGACCAGGAAACAGCTCCTTGGAGCATAATAGATTCCTTTAAAAATGTTGATGACATGTGTAGTACCTGGGAGTCACTTAAGAGAACACAACCGGAATGAGGTCGTAAACGCATCCATGGCTCGATAGCAATGTACTGAGAATAATGAGATCACGTGATCGGGTTCACAAGTGAGCTAAACTATATGGCTTACCCGAAGACTGGACCGAATGTAGGCAATTACGAAATCTTGTGACCAGCGTCAACAGAAAAGCACGAAAGATATATTTTTACACTAAGTTGAAGGAAAATCGTGCTAGGCCTAAAGTTTTTTTGGAATACGCTCCGTAAGGTCATTCTTTGGGTGAAATTGAAAAACTGGTGATTAACAGAAAGGAAGTTAAGGACAATCAAGACATAGCTAATTCAGTGAATGAGCACTTTACTACAATAGCCTCGTCTCTGCTATCTGGTCGCCAAGCTAATACT
>OX421450.1:16689465-16709465 GCA_949126865.1 Montipora capitata | reverse complement strand
GTGAAGTTCCAAAAACACCATTCTAGCGCCCTGTCACTTCCGGAAATAAAGTAAAATGGTGCATTTTGTTATCGCTCGTCTACATAAACGCGACCACAGCTATCAATGCAATTTCGGCATATCGTAACACATTTCTTGGTCTTTCCAAAGCATACATTTATTTTGGAAAAGCTGCTAGTAAATATCTGTTTTTGGCTGTTAGAAGTACCCTAATGCAAACGGTTCAGCGAATGAGTTGCACACCCCCCAAAAGCCCACTGGTACATGTAATTGGACGTTGAAACTAGTATTCCGTTGAAGTGCATTCTTTGTGCTATGCTGTGTTAAAATTTCTTCCGCGACCTGACAAAAGTGTCCGGTCGAGAGACAGAAACGTGAACTCAATTTTCGCATCGCGACCATGCTTGAAATTAACAAGGAACTTGCCTTCTCTGAACCACGGCCTCGTCAAGAACAGAAACTCTGCCAACGAAAATACTTTTTTCGCTATTCTGAACGCCCAAAGATTACCGTACTATGATAAGATTGCTGGGGAGTGATAACCTTCAACTTAAGTTTTGGCAAGGTTAAAGTAGGTGATGAAGTATTGTTTGTTGTGTAACTCTATGCTGATCGGTACGGAGATTTCCAAACGACGTTACACTCTTTGTAAACTGCTTCTTTCTACCAGCTAACACCTTTTTTAAAAATATATATATGATGCGATGATACTAATTCCGATTTAGCTACCATTTTAGGGTGCAGAAACATTTCTGTGTGTTTTACCCCTGAGGGAAATTTGTTACATTTATTGCGTGACGTGATGTTGAAGTGGAATGGAAGGGCACACGGTTGCACGACAATTCTGTGCAATTAAGGACGGTGCATACTATTGTTATTGCGCATAGGTTCTGCGCATCTCCAGATACTTGGGTTTCCTATCGCCGATGCTTACTAATACAGGGATGTTTTTGCGCGGTTCAAAACCATCCGGAGAAAGTAGATCTTAGTAAGTACTCTTGGTATCCAAAAAGAAAATTGGGGGTAACCATGCAGTTTTGAGAGATAATTAAGCTTCAATTTGAGAAAGAACGCCATACATTGCTTTGTATTTTAAAGCTTTTTACAACTATTATTCATGAATTATCTTTGAAAAATGCTTGGTTACCCCCAATTTTCTTTTTGGATTTCAATAACACTTGTTAAGATCTACGTTTCCAGCATAATCACACACCGGGGCAAAAATATCTTTAATTAGTAGGCACCGTCCTTAAACTAAGGAGTTGTTGTGCAAGGTAATTAAAAGAAATGTTTCTGTTCAGAAGATTATTCACCTGCCTTTACCACCACTCCTCAATCAAATTTCTCTCTCGTAATCCATATGACGATTTTGTTCAAATGTTCAAGTTTTCGTTTTTGAAGGCCACAAAATGGAATAAAGAAAAATAGAGGTATTTTTGCTAATAATAGGGAGTTCAAGGAACAAGTACGACAACAGCATAGTCGAAAAACACGTCAAAAGAAGACAATGGCTTTGCACTTGAGTTTCAAAAAAATTGAAGTTTTCACATTTACCGACTAACACATAAAGGCAAACTGATTGAAGTCATTTTATTCTTTTTCTTTACTTTAACAATGGCACACCAAATAAGGAATCATTCGTAGCAGCTGATCACATCCCTCTATGTAAAATATGACCAACTAGATAACCAAAAACCACCCTATGTAATTCTGTGTATCTCTTAAAGGCCACGCTTTTAAAATTTGTTAAAGGGAAAGTACGGTCTAGAAAAAGTTTCTCTAAATTACGAAAACTTTTCACCAGGAATTCGAAAATAATTGCCGTTTTGTCCAGTTCCCTGTTAAAATTAGTCTCCTTCGCAGCCGTTATTAGGATCGTTGCGTGACGACCCTAATAACGGCCGCGAAGAAGACTATGTTAAAATGTGACAAGAGCACTTTGAAGTTCTCTCTTTCGTGACTGGGAGAGCGCCATCTTGGATATGACGTAGCAATAGTCAACAAACTTGTTCGACCTTACCAAGTTCTTCGATCCGCAATCACTTTCTCAATGTTGTGTAACCTTTGTGCTTCGAGAAATTCAAATGTAAGATGAACTATGGTAAACGGTCTTGTGGTGCAATAGTTAGTAGGCCATGTAGGCCATAAGTGCGACAGAAACTCAAGTTAAATACTTTTTCCAGTCAATCGAACTAGGCGGCAAAAATCAGCCAAAGCAAATGTAAATAAGACAAAACTTTGAACATGCGACAAAGAAATATTCGACAAGCGTACCGTTTACACTTTCTTCCTTCAGCGACAGCCGTCTTCGATACTTCAGAAAACGTATTTGTTTGCTTTTCACATGGGGAAGCGTTTAATTTAGAATAAGCCGACGAAACTTTCTGATGTTGCTCAATACACGTTGCAAGGCTCTTTCACATCAATTATTACCGCTGTTGAGGTGTACGCTTTCGAGGGGGATGAAACTAGACACAAGTCTAGACTTGAGAACACATATAAAAATAAAAAAACCGAAGCTTACAGCGGAAAATTAAAATTTAAAGAAAATTTGGCCGGCGAAAATAAAACGTGGATGGATTCCTCAAACGTGAAAACCTGACTGCTATATTGTCTGCTCGGGTCTGTCATTTTAAATACCAAGGAGGACTTCAAGCGGGATCTTCAGGTATATGAATATTGGTCTTGGTGACATTCGCTTCATACGGAAATCTTGGTCAACTAGTCCAAAATATCATATATGGGAGCGAAAAAACTGAATAAAGCCATATATAGACGACTTTCTCTG
Source organism: Montipora capitata (assembly GCA_949126865.1). NCBI lineage: Eukaryota > Metazoa > Cnidaria > Anthozoa > Scleractinia > Acroporidae > Montipora > Montipora capitata. The sequence goes on along the minus strand of OX421450.1, from coordinate 16,706,677 downwards.
TTATGCGCTAACAAACGTAACTTAAAATGCATGTGGTTAAATTTTGTTCGCAGTATAGAAACTACTGAAACGATTTACTCTTACCATTTGATGGAAATATATAAATCGATCGTTTGTTTTGAAGTTGCAACAGGGATCTCGTAGAAAGCCACCGTAGACAGATTAAACTTGATTTCTAGGCATTTATTTCACAGCAATGAGCGCGGGATAGCACTGCAAGCTCTCTTTTGCTTTGTAAAACTCCTGCATATAACTCACATATAAAACCCTGTTTAACGACCACGAGGTAAATCTGTTCAGAGGTGGAGCCAATATCAATAGAATTTAGCCTCTGGATTAAGATTCAAGTCTACAAAGCATTGTTCTCCTCGCCTGTGGTTTCTTTTTTATCTTTTGGCCCTCTTGGTTCCTTTGCCCAGCTCTCCTTGCTGAGTTGGTGGCATGGTAACTGAAAGAACCATCAACAGCAGGGACAATCACCTGGACACATGTAGGAAGGCCTGCACCTTCCTGAAGCTGGACGCATACTTCAGTTTGGCGAGATCCATCATGGAATGCCTCACGAGACTGAGACTGGCGGTACCCAAGGGTTGTTGGTGTAAATTTACTCGGTGGAACGAGGAGAACATGAACCAAGCAAATTACGTATACGGTGCGCAGCGCAAAGGACGAACACGACGAATTAAAGGCAATAGAGTGAAGGTTTATTGAACATAAATGCTCAAAGTTCCTAGAGGTACAGCCTTGCAACTTGAAACGACGAAAATATATTTAAAACGACGGACCAAAGGTCGCGGAGTTGAGAGGTAGATCACAACGTCTTAAGGACGATGAATGTCGGTTCGAACTGGAAGGCGATAAAAGCAAAACAGAAACTGATTTTAGCTAACTACCAATATAAAGGTAACAAAAGGTAGATAGAAGGCTAAGATAAACGTTAATAATTTCAAATAGCACATCAATGAAATACAACAGGAAATAAGATCAAACGTGCTGATTAACAATCTATGAGATACGATGATAGAAACTTGACAATGATCACATCAGTGTAGATTGATCAATAAATCCCTGCTGAGTACTAACGATTAAAAAACTGATTGAAAACTAGATACCAAAGCAAATATATTAATAGAATCAGACGAGCAAAACTTAAACTTAAATCGAAACTAAATAAATACTGGAACAAACTAAAATCAAGAAAATAGTAAAACTTACTTTGGTTTGCACACGCACCAATGCTAGTCTTGACTAAAAGCAATATATAGAACTGACGATGAGCACGAGTGTAGATAGAACTAAAATCCAGATGGATGAAGAAGTTGACCGTACGAAGTCTACACTAGTACTGAACTACTGTGGAAAACACTAAAACTTATGACTAGCAAAACGTGCATGCGACAACCGAGAAAACATTACGCATTCGGGTGTTAGGGGAAGGAATTCGCAACCATTACAGCGGTGACTAAACGTTATCTATGAAGGTGATAATCCTTAAAGAAATTCCGAAACACGTACTAGCGATAATGTAAAAAAATAAAGGAGAAAACATCACGTTTCAAACCAACAGTTGGAGCATAGACGCTAGTTGAAAAACACGAACACAGCCCACAGTAGAAATGTACGTGTCGAAAGAGTGAGAATAACGAGAGAAAATAATTCCTTTTTAAAAAAGGTGATAATTGGTAGAAAGAAGCAGTTTACTACGAGTGTAACGTCGTTTGGAAATCGCCGTACCGATCAGCATAGAGTTACCGACAAACAATACTTCATCACCTACTTTAACCTTGCCAAAACTCAACAGACTTAAGTTGAAGGTTACCACTTCCCAGCAATCTTATCATAGTACAGTAATCTTTAGGCGTTCAGAATAGCGGAAAAAGTATTTTCGTTGGCAGAGTTTCGGTTCTTGACGAGGCCGTGGTTCGGAGAAGGCAAGTTCCGTGTTAATTTCAAGAATGGTCGCGATGCAAAAATTGACTCTCAACGGGACACTAGGGACTTTAAGGTAGTACACGACGGTAGACTGGGACGGTTAGATGAGTGTCATGTCAGGCAAAATCCCCGTGACATTTGACCGTCGCGCTTCTAGGAAGGTATGTTTTCCCCGGGTTTCTCGTCGTGGAATTTACGGTGAAAGCGGTAGGAATTCATCCATACTTATTCGCACTACTTTAGTCTTTTCCTTTACTGCATTGAAAACTGATCACCCAATCGGTTAAATGTGCATTTGGTTGTGTTTGTCTTGATTTATCCATCGCTGAAATGAAAAAATCTGGCGAAAATTCTGAGTTCATTCAAAGACATCACTCGGCCACATCGGGGCTCAAACCAAAATTTGCTTGTTCTCGATGTAGCGTTATCCATAATCCACCATGACACAGGAGGAAAGCAGAAAAGAAAGGTAAAAGAGATAATTGTAGCCGCATTTTTGTTTATGAACCAATTCCCCTTAGCGGATTTACACTCGCTAGAATCCAAGGAATCTAAACAAAATGGTTCAAATTCCCAGTAAGGATAGAGAGGATTCACTGATTCGTATTCATGGTATAAAATAAGAACTTCCTCCTCGCTAATTGAACCTTCTGCAAAAGAAATTACAAGAGAATTTCTCGCCTCTTCAAAAGACACGTTTATTCCACCGTCCTACGGTCGTGTTGGCCGAATCTTAAGTTAAAAATTTTCGCGCCTTTCTACCGTACTCGTCCAAAGTCTCCGGTATATGCATCCAACAGTCCCAGCCTAGCGTTGTCCACTATCTTAAAGTCCCTACTTTTGTCAGGCCGCGGAAGAAATTTTAACACAGCATAGCACAAAGAATGCACTTCAACGAAATACTAGTTTCAACGTCCAATTACATGTACCAGTGGGCTTTTGGGGGGTGTGCAATTTAGATAAATTGACTCATTCGCTGAACCGTTTGCACTAGGGTACTTCTAACAGCCAAAAACAGATATTTACTAGCAGCTTTTCCAAAATAAATGTATGCTTTGGAAAGACCAAGACATGTGTTACGATATGCCCAAATTGCATTGATCGCTGTGATCGCGTTTATGTAGACGAGCGATAACAAAATGCACCATTTTACTCTATTTCCGGAAGTGACAGGGCGCTAGAATGGCGCTTTTGGAACTTCCCTCGATTTCAAAAATTAAGCGCTTCGAGATCTTTGGAGACTATTTTGGAAAATGGCTCACTATAGGTGTTATTTAGGCAAAATATGAAGGAATTCGAAATTTGACGAGTGGCTACAGATTCTCGATATTTACAGAAATTGGCTCTTAAGTGCAGATACAATCGTTCAAGTGTAACGTTGACGTTAACGATGTTGTGATAAGAAATTCCAGTCAAATCCCTATAAGAGGTAGTCCTAGTATCGGAATGGCTCACACCAGTAAAGAGAAACACTCTGATCTAGGCGAGCCTTTGGACTAGAACAATATTGCTCGGCTGAGCTATAAAACCACGGTCGGGAAAGGCGCTAAATTTTTAGCTGTATTTAGTCTACAGAGAGAACAACCGATTGGTATGTGTACTTTTTGTGCTTGGCATTTCAAAGTTTGTACAGAAAGTGAATGCCAGTGCCACACAGCTTTTCAGTAAAATATTGGTTTGCATCTGACATCACGGCGGCCATGTTGGTGTTCAGAACAATGCAGTAAAATGCCTTTTGGGAATTTGACTCTATTATTATGCAAAACTTGTGGGGCCATTTTCTATTGTTTTGTACACCAACATGGCCGTCTCATCACGTGGATGCAAACCAAAAACAGATTATTTCATAAAAAAGTGCTTTGTAGGGATTTTTATTCACTCGTTACAATACTTTGGAAAACTCACTCATTCGCTGCGCCCACTCGTTCTTTTACCAAAGTATTGCAACGAAAATTGTAAATGGTTTGAACCCAGGAGTCATATCATCAGTGAATAAAAATCCCTACAAAGCACTGTCTATGCCGTAATTTGTTTATCATACATATAACGAGAATTAAACATTTCCTTGGAATCACGTATATTTTTCCTGATGCCCGATGATTTTTCCCTGGAAAATACAGAAGAAGTCGCATATACAAAATGCAAAATCCTTTCGCTTGTCCCTAATGGACAATAATATAATAATCATGTAATGGCGGCGCTTCGCGCTGTGCAAAGACAAATTTGGACGCTGTTGACTTACACGGTTTGTAGAAATGTTAAATGTTCCTACGTTTTCGATTGCGTCTCGATAAAATCATCTTACAGAGGAACAAAACGGGAAGCCGAAGCCATGTTTTCGAAACACAAACTTCGAGCGGGCGTTGATTTCAAGACAGCGCTTTTCGGAAGCCATTTGAGTGTTTTGCTCCGATTATCTAAGTGAATCTGCTCTGGACGGTGATTGGTTATATTTTTCTCATGTGAACAATGCTATACGCGAAGCTGATTGGACGCAGCACTTTCTTCACATGATAGAAAATGCAAGATTTATCGTATAAAACTCTCGCTATATATATAATATAAATATATCCCCTTTACGGAAACCGACATAAATTCCATCGCTGCTACTTTCTCACCTACCACAGAGTTTCTGTGCTTAAGCAAAATAACACTGACACTTTAATAAAGTCATTATCACATGCTAGTTGAGTGTAACCACAGTATTACAGGGAGAGGCATCCAACGACCACTCCAAAAAAGCGCCGCAAAGCAACCCCTTAAAGGTTCTAGCTTTGGGCCTCAAAAAGAGTGTGTTTTTTTTTATTAAGTTTCTTGCCAGGTTCTTTCCATGCCTTACATCCCCATGTCGCAATGGAGGTACATGTGCTAGTGGATCAGAACTGGAAGTGTTCTCGTGTGACTGCCCGCTTGAAATCAAAGCATTGCCTTATATTGACGACAAGTGTAATTTTGGTAAGTTTGGCAATTGGGTTCTGGAATATGCGAGGGAGTATGATGTTTCTGTCCTAGTAAACATCCTAATTCGAACACGAGCATAATACCTTTTTGATACATATCGATGCATACGTAAATCATGACGAACTAGGCGTTTAGGATCCCACATGAATTCCCAGTGAAAGAAAGGACTAGTTCCCACGATGTAATACGTTGGCTGTTTACGCAACACGTAAGCTGCATATTTGCACCTTTGATTAAGAAACAATACTTTCGATTTGTAGTAGGCGAGCAACTCAGTGATCTACTAATCAACTTATAGTTCGACAGGTCACGTTAATCAAGCGTCACGCTTTCCTTATCTATTACACTACTACGAAACCCACGAGGTGGTCTTTAGATATCGGCTTTACGATGCTCAGACTTGTTGAGACTACAGTCAAACCTCTAGTATTGAGCGCCCTATATCAAGCAGTCACCTATTTTAAGCGGTCACCTATCAATTTCCCGAAATTTGCTTCCCACATTTACTGTAAATACGGTGACCCTTTGGATTTCCCAAATTGCTAATTTTATTGTATTTCACCTCTATTTAACGGTCACATTGTTAGATAACAATCAATAAATGGCATATTTTTTGCCAGGAAGATAAGCGAACCGTGTCCAGATCCTTTCACAGCTCATCAAACGCAACTACGTCTCTGTGGTGGGTTAACCGGAACCCACGTCAAATTCCGCTTTTACCAGTTTCCTTTACATGCTGGGAAGGAATCTCAAGGCCAAAGCCGCCACCTCTGTTTATTCGTGTCCCTTTGACTATGGCCTTTCCACTCTTCGTAGGCCTCTTTAGAAACTTAGTAAACCATAAAGCCATAAATTGTGGGACATGACCAGTAATATCGAAATTGTTAGTTAAGTTATTGGGATGAAGTTCAACTGTCTGTCCAGTTTTGACGTCATCAGTAATCTTCGACCGCTACTGCATTTAAATATGGAAACCCATCAATACCAGAAATTTTGGTTTTAGCTATGACGTCATCGACCGTACGTCCACTTGACTGAATTGTGCTCATTCTGGTATAGTTTGAAAGATCTCTTCGCCCTGCACAAGTTAGTGGACAAAGCTGAACCTGACCGTTAAAAGTGATGACGTCACAAGGGGTAGATGGGACCGTGGATAAAGCTGGACGTATTTAGCCAGATAGTAATCAAAGGGTTAAAGAAAGTAAAGGTAAATTAAGGTAAAATTACTTTATTCAACGTCAGTAGTTCCGTCGGCTCTGAGGCTGAGCTGGTATCAATGGAAGCCGACGGAGCGCAGGGTTTCCGGTAAGCTTCAAAATTGTTTTGGACACCCTATACTCTTACTTCGACATTTATGCCGGAACTGTTAACTGTCCCAGTTCTCCTCTAAGCTTGCCATGACTTCCCTGTTTCTTACGGCCTGCAGGGCCACTGTTTGGTCACAGGTAAAATTCCTATAGTTTCTAACGCGTTTTTCTATTTTGCCTTTTGAATTCGAGATAACTCCCTCATCAAGGTACATATAAACCCTCCCGTAGAAGGTGTTTTCCTTGTGGCAGTTGGTGGCTATTAACTAAACTACTTCGAAGCTGAGCGACTTTGCCAGATACATCAAGCAACATTGGCCTCTATGGATCAGCTCACACAGGCTTGGCAGGCGGGACTGGAACTCTGCAGGTAGTACGTACTGCTTTTTTTTTAGATCTCGAATTTCAGAAGCACCTTACGATAACAATTGGTTTTTAGTTTGTTAAGGAAAGACGACGAAATTCGAAATCTCTCACTGGTGTAGCAAGATTTTTTCGGACAATAATTTAACAAGCCAATTAATGCTCTGTTCTTCCTGTTTTGAAAGTACTGAATGAAGAGATCCCCTATGGGGTCTTGATTAAACATAACTCCAAAATATTAATACCAGCATATTGTTCATCTATTACAGAGGCCAAGTTGTGATATGGCATGCGGCAATACGTAAATAAGTCAATATACAATTTTCAAAAGCAAAAAATGGGGGCATAACCTCATTTCGAATTAGCTTTCAAGCAGCCGTGTTTTCCTATATTGGCTGCTTGCATGACCTGGCCGGCAAGAGACCACTGGATTTTAAATATTGTGATCACGGGTTTAAAGTTTGCTTTGCACAACCAGGTAGACGCGTTTACATCCTCGGAGACCCACAATCTTGGACAAAACTCTTGGGAAAAATTATAGCTTAAGCATCATTTGGCACGCACTCACAAAATATCTTGGTCCTTCCCCCTTCCCCCCATACCAATGTTGGTAATGTGATGCAAAATACTGTGCAAGCCTTTGGTTTCTTTTTAAAACAACATTGGAATGGGGGGAGGGGGGAAAGTAGGAAGAATTTACTCTTTATCGCACAGACAAATGAGAGCGTCACATTTTCCCAACGAGTTTTGTCCAAGATTGCAGGGGCAGTTTGTGACGCACAGGAGAAGTGTAAACTCGGGAAACAAAAAGTATACAGAGTGAGCTGGTATACATAATTTCCCGCGTTCTTTCATTCTAGTCAGTTTCAGAGCACGTGACGAGACCTTCTTACCTGATAGTAGGATCGACGAATTGATGATAAAATTTCTCTTTGATAGTTATCATAAGCATCCTCATTAGTAATAGTAATAGGAGTGAGTGGAGTATAATTGATCGCGCGCCAATTACGCGAGAAACAGGCGCGCACAGAACCAATCAGATTCGAACACTTTGTAATAGATATATCTTATCAGATGTTTTGGTGTGTAGTATCGCTGAGTATTTTTACGAGTTGTACTGTATTTTGACGAGCTCGCTAGGACAAGTCAAAATACAAACAACGAGTAGAAATAGACAACGATACGGCACACCAAAGCATCTAATAAACCACTTATTATCCACTAAATTTTTAGCAGATGAATTGTGAACAACCGAGAACGTGTGACAGATTTGTGCGTGCGGGGCGACGTCAGCCGCTAAACTAGTCAAACAGGTTCTCTAATGAAAAATAACCAAGTGTAAAAATAACCAAGTGTACAATATCGTGGAATATTTGTACTCGTTTCGTGCTTTTTTTTGTACAATAACTAATACAGTTGGATAATATTTACGATTATTATTATCATTATTATTATTATCATCATCATCATCATCATCATATCATCATTATTATCATTATTATTATTATTATTATTATTATTATTATTATTGTTGTTGTTGTTGTTTTAGATCGGGCTGGTTGAGTGATGGAAGAGCCGCATATCCTATGCAGATGGTGATCAGTGTCTGTGGAGGCAGATCTGGAATTATACATACTGGCATTCAAGCTGACAAAAATAATACCTTCTTTGACGCGTGGTGTTTTTAGAAATAAGCGTCTCATTCGAAGACCTTATATTCACATCAGAAATTGAAAGCGTACCAGTCTCATCATTGAGCCGACAACCTTTGTAATTTATGAAGGAGAGTATGTTAATCTGGAAATATGTATGGTAATACGAGGTTTTAAGTCATCAGATTTCTTTTATCTTCACCATAGTTTATTACATGTGCATTTATCTAAAGAAGTTTTCTTTTTCTTTTTTTTTTAAAGGAACGTCATGGGCTCGACTTCGTGTTTCCTTTTCAAATTGAAATTTTTGTCACTTTTTTTCCCACCTCTTGAAGCCGGAAAATGCATGTTACGTTAGATTACGTTGGGCTACGTTGCGTTAAGCAAAGTTAAGTTAAGTTAAGTTAAGTTAAGTTACTTGATTTTACGTTGTGTTATATCGAAAGGAAAACATTTTCGTTGAAACGACTTGCACAGCAATTTTCAGTAGTCCCGCTAAATATAACCTATCTGTCAATTACAAAGCATACCACATGCAGACCCATGATATCACGGGGAATTTATCATTGACTTGGTGTTGAGATTTCTCTGTCACGGGGTCAAGTGACTTTATATAGTACTTACTGTATAACGAAGTAAGCGCAGTTTCAAAATAAAATAAAATACATCTAACGTGACGTGCAACGTAGTCTTATTCTTCCCGTTTTTATTTACTCTTCCCGCTCAACACTCCTCCCCCCAACCTCCCAACACTCCTTCCCTCCCATTCCCCTTCAGGATTGGCCTAAATTAAAATGACTTGGAACCCGGCTTGCCTGGCCCCAGTGGAGTTCGGTTGAAATAAGCCGCCAATGTCTCCCGAATAGCGTCCAGTTTATTATCAGTGAATTGGTATTAACCTTAAACTAAGCACCAACCAAGTAGTGGGATCGCTTTTACCTCAAAACACATTAGGAAGTTGGACTACATTGGCAAGTGTTTCAGTTTAAACATCATATGAACTATCAGGAAAATTTGGTTTTATCAAACGTGTTGATAATGGTCGAATTACCACCGTGAACGATTTGGAAAGCTGACGTTTTGAGCGGTAGCCCTTCGTCAGAGAAAATAGAGTAATTGTGGGTGTTGTGGATGTTGTTGGTTTTTATGCGGGTGTGGAGGAGCTTTGCCATTGGTGGAAATATGGTAACATGAATTTGTGAATAAAGTAATGGAATGAATGGCGTTCATTGATTCCGTGAGGATAGAATGTACCTAGTCGAAAGATGAATTTTTGTTCCAGATTCTTGCGCATTTCTGTGTTCCCGTGGTGTAAGGATAGGCTACAAATTGTCATATACAAAAATTTGGTTTTATCAACGGAGTTGATAATGTAAATTGGCCACCGTACAGAGATTCTAAAAGCTGACGTTTCGAGCGATAGCCCTTCGTCAGAGCGAATAGAGGGATTATGGGTTACGTGTAGTTTTTATAGTAGAGTAGGAGCTACGCTATTGGTGGTAACATGGCAACGTGAAAAATAGGAATATATTAGTTAAATGAAAAGCGTTCATTAATGCCGTGAGGATTAAGGGTGCCGATTTGAAAGATGAATTTTTGTTCCAGATTCTTGCGGCTTTCCGTCGTACCTAGATGTAGGGAAAGGCCGCAGATAGCCATGTGTTTTTTGGAGTGGTTAGGCAGATTAAAATGGCGAGCGACTGGCTTAGATGCATCCTTGTCATTCTTCTCAACATCGCGAAGGTGTTCGCGGAATCGGTCACCTAGTCGTCTACCTGTCTCACCAATGTATAATTTATTGCATAACGTACAAGTTATGCAATAAATGACATTTGCAGAGGTACATGTAAAACGATCGGTGATCTTAACAGATCGCTTAGGTCCCGATATCTTGCTAGTGTTAACAATGAAAAGACAAGTTTTGCATCGTGAGCGCGCGCATTTGAAAGTGCCGGGTTGCTCGTTAGTTTTGAGCCCGCTTCTAACTAAAAAGTTGCCTACGTTTTTGTCGCGTTTGAATGAAATAAGTGGAGGTTGCGAAAAGATTCTACCAGTCTCGGGATCATTTTGGAGTAATTTAAAATTACTAAGAATGATGCTTTTGACTGCGTGATTATGAGGATGGATTCTTATCTTTTTGTGACGTTTGTAGTGATGACTGTCGATCAAATTGTTGGGCGCGATGATGGCCCGCTTTGACCACAGAGACAGGATAGCCACGTTTTTCAAAGAACTGGCACATCTCCTCTGATTTGCTGGAAAAATCGGAGTCATCACTACATAGACGTCGAGAATAAGGAATGGAGTTCTTGACATGTGATGGATGTGACGATGAATACAACAAATAACTGTGTGAATCAGTAGGTTTGTAGTGCACACTAGTACATAGCACGTTGCCTCTAATAGAAACTTTGATATCTAGGAAAGCCAATGAAGTTTCCGAAATTTCCCAGGTATATTTAAGAGCCGGATGAAAAGAGTTGACGGAGGTTATAAATTGATCGAGTTCTTCTCTGCTGGATGAAATAGCGCCGAAGCAGTCGTCGATGTAGCGGCCGTAGAGTTCAGGTTTGGGGCCGTTGTACTGATTAAAAAATTGGTGTTCAACATATCCTAGAAAAAGATTGGCATAGCTAGGTCCCATTCTTGTGCCCATCGCTACACCATTAATTTGTTTGTAATAGTTTCCGGCGAATGAAAAACAGTTAAGCCTTAAAACTAGTTCGGCAAGGCGGAGGAGCGTTTCCGAGCTAGGTTCTTTGACAGTGCGTTGATCGAAAAAAGTGTTGAAGTGCTTGAAGACCTTCGCTATTAGGAATGACTGTGTATAGAGATGTAATGTCCATGGTGAAAATAAGTTTGTCTTGGCCGGACAAATTGAAATCGCGGAAAATTTGTAGTGCGTGTGTACTGTCTTTAATGTATGATGGCAAAGATTTGACGATAGGCGTCATAATCCTGTCTAAGTAGCTAGAAATGAGTTCGGTGGGGCAACTACAGGCAGAAACGATAGGGCGACCTGGGTTGTTGGGTTTGTGAATTTTAGGCAAGAAGTAAATGCACGATGTTCTAGGGGTGTTGATGATGAGATTAGTGGCAGTGTCCGGTAATTCTTGATTGACTATAAGATTTTGTATGGTGTCTTTGACAAGTTCTTGATTTTTGGAAGTGAGATCTTTAGGGATTTTGGCATAAAATGAGGTATCCGAAAGTTGCCGCAAAGCTTCTTTTTGGTAAAGGTCGGACCGCCAAACAACTACCGCGCCGCCTTTGTCGGCCGATTTGACAACTATGTCGTTGCGTTTACTAAGATTTTTAAGCGCCGCCCACTCTTCCTAGGAAAGGTTGGAAAATTTAGTGTTGCGATTGAATTTAAGTTTGTGAATGTCGTGACGGCATTTTTTGGTGATCAACGCACTGTCAAAGAACCTAGCTCGGAAACGCTCCTCCGCCTTGCCGAACTAGTTTTAAGGCTTAACTGTTTTTCATTCGCCGGAAACTATTACAAACAAATTAATGGTGTAGCGATGGGCACAAGAATGGGACCTAGCTATGCCAATCTTTTTCTAGGATATGTTGAACACCAATTTTTTAATCAGTACAACGGCCCCAAACCTGAACTCTACGGCCGCTACATCGACGACTGCTTCGGCGCTATTTCATCCAGCAGAGAAGAACTCGATCAATTTATAACCTCCGTCAACTCTTTTCATCCGGCTCTTAAATATACCTGGGAAATTTCGGAAACTTCATTGGCTTTCCTAGATATCAAAGTTTCTATTAGAGGCAACGTGCTATGTACTAGTGTGCACTACAAACCTACTGATTCACACAGTTATTTGTTGTATTCATCGTCACATCCATCACATGTCAAGAACTCCATTCCTTATTCTCGACGTCTATGTAGTGATGACTCCGATTTTTCCAGCAAATCAGAGGAGATGTGCCAGTTCTTTGAAAAACGTGGCTATCCTGTCTCTGTGGTCAAAGCGGGCCATCATCGCGCCCAACAATTTGATCGACAGTCATCACTACAAACGTCACAAAAAGATAAGAATCCATCCTCATAATCACGCAGTCAAAAGCATCATTCTTAGTAATTTTAAATTACTCCAAAATGATCCCGAGACTGGTAGAATCTTTTCGCAACCTCCACTTATTTCATTCAAACGCGACAAAAACGTAGGCAACTTTTTAGTTAGAAGCGGGCTCAAAACTAACGAGCAACCCGGCACTTTCAAATGCGCGCGCTCACGATGCAAAACTTGTCTTTTCATTGTTAACACTAGCAAGATATCGGGACCTAAGCGATCTGTTAAGATCACCGATCGTTTTACATGTACCTCCGCAAATGTCATTTATTGCATAACTTGTACGTTATGCAATAAATTATACATTGGTGAGACAGGTAGACGACTAGGTGACCGATTCCGCGAACACCTTCGCGATGTTGAGAAGAATGACAAGGATGCATCTAAGCCAGTCGCTCGCCATTTTAATCTGCCTAACCACTCCAAAAAACACATGGCTATCTGCGGCCTTTCCCTACATCTAGGTACGACGGAAAGCCGCAAGAATCTGGAACAAAAATTCATCTTTCAAATCGGCACCCTTAATCCTCACGGCATTAATGAACGCTTTTCATTTAACTAATATATTCCTATTTTTCACGTTGCCATGTTACCACCAATAGCGTAGCTCCTACTCTACTATAAAAACTACACGTAACCCATAATCCCTCTATTCGCTCTGACGAAGGGCTAACGCTCGAAACGTCAGCTTTTAGAATCTCTGTACGGTGGCCAATTTACATTATCAACTCCGTTGATAAAACCAAATTTTTGTATACTACTTCCCCACCGACGCAGCACCACAGTTTCTTTAGAAACTACCCCTTCATACAAATTGTCATGTTGTGGTGGGAGTTAGGAAGATGGCTAAACGTTTATGTTTGGGTGGGAACAACGTCATCCTCGCCCCAGTTTCTTTCGCCCACCGATGTCGCCGTCGCTGTGAAAACTCTCGTTGCTTAAGGTCCTACTGTCGGGGTGGAGGTGGGGAGGAAAGATGGCCTTTTGGGATTTTGGGGCAAATTTTCTTGGCGGGAATTTAATCGCATGTCCAGCATTGCATTTGGCAAGCCTCATTTTTCTGGCGGGAAATCACATTGACCATTGGCTGTCGTCGGTTTTTATGCTCAATCAAAGCCAGTTTAGCTAAACGATTTGCGTTAGTTTGAAAAAGTCTAAGATCTTGCTCCAAAGACTGCGAGCAACAGTCGCCGTCTAAATTCATTACTTCTTGGGTTTTCTTGTTTGAGCTGATAAGAATCAGCGTTTGGGTGTTACGAGCAGGAAAATGGATCGGCTATCTTTGCTGAATTACGGATTACGGTGTACGGGTCTGCGAGAGGAAAGCTTGATCAAGGTTGTAATGGCGCTGTCTTCGGACGTTGCTGCGTAAAATGAAGGGATGTTTTGCCTCAAAGAATCCTTACTTGAAGTAGTAGTTCCTCGGTCTCTTCGCGAAATCACTTCACGTTCACTTCAAGACTTCTCAATCGAAGGGTTTCGAAAGGGCGACTTGGAGCAAGTCTATTCCTCGGTGAACATGGGAAGAGACTGGACAATCTGCGAGCCAGCGAGTCATACGGCGAGCCATGCGAATTTTGCATTTAAGTCTAAGCACCCATTTCAAATAGCGCTGATAAACTGTTATTAAGTCTAAGCACCCATTTTAAAATGGTTAGCTTTCAATGACTGTGCAACTCGCATGTTGACTAGCATGGTTCGCCATGTTGGCTCTCATGTCTCGCATGACTCGCAGCCATGGCTCGCCTGGCTCGCACATTGTCAACACTCGGATTTCTATGTGCTTAGCAAAGCAACGATTTTGTGTGAAATGAGTGATGGTTGACTTAACTGTCACCAGATTCGTACTCCTTTTTTTGCCGTTTATACGTACATTTATGTACCCTGGGTGCCAGAGGTTCTATTTTTCTTTCGCGAGGAGAGAGCGGTTAAACGGAGAGGCGAAAAATGCGAACCTCTGGTCACGGCGGCTTAGAATCTCACTTCCATGCAAATTCGGAATAAGATATCTTGCCAAACCGGTTTTCTGCAGTGATGTCAATGTTGTACCCAATTCAAGTCCTTTGGGAATAGAACGTTTGATTTTGACAGTTCCCATCGGGCAGCAACCAATCAAAAGCGACATGAAAACCACAAACTAATTACCGTTGGTGGCTGCGGTTTAGTCTTCTCGCGCGTGACTAGTTTCTTACTCGAAACACGATATTTCTAGTGTTCACGGTTTTCGGGTTTTGTTTCAGCTCTACGATTTGCGAATCAATCAAGGCATTCAAGGGACAAATAACAACTACGATAGGATCTTTTGGATAATGAATCCACGATCATGCAAATTCAAACAAACTTTCGGTACAAGGAAATATCAAAGATTTGCGGCATCCAGTTGGCAGGACCACAAACACATCCTCACGCTTGATGAAATTCCTGAACAGGTTTTAATTCTAATTTGCTGTGTGTTGTACTGTGCAGACCTCTAAATACTCGCTCGAATTCACAGCCTTCCACCGCCAGTTTTGTTTTCGTAGCAGTCCTTGCGCTCAAAACCGGTTTTGTAGCCACTGGGGTGCACTATCACCGTTCAACCAGTGAAAGAGGAAGGAACTGGCACTGACTATGAAAACCAATCAGCGACCGTGTTCATAATCACAAATCATGGAAGTGAGATTCTAAACCGCCGTGACCAGAGGTTCGTATTTTTCGCCGTTTTAACCGCTAGCTCCTCGCTAGAGAAAAATAGAACCTCTGGCACCCAGGGTAACATTTATGTCAAACTGCTTGGCAATTTGTCTAACATACTACGAGATTGTTTGGTACTTGTCTTATTTCTCCGATTTTTCCGAGAAAAGTCGAAGAAAAATTCGCATCTCTTCTTTGATTTCTTTCAAATGTTTTTTTTCTTTCCACACGCCGTCAATTCGCTTTGCATCTGAAATTGGTTTGGACTAAAAAGTTATTACACGTTTTATCCGAATATTTGCTATCCAATTTAGTTTTAAATTAGTTGGATGCTGAGACTCTTCGTTTTTTCTGCTGTCGCTTATTTTTTAAACTTACTGAAGAAAAGGGCAAGCGAAGTCCGGTGAAGTTTACAAGAGACTGACATTTTGAAAATTGTCGCGGAGAGCAACAACTCCTTGCCAAGCTAAACACGATTTTAACAGATCAGCATTGGAAATAGTTCCCGACACAACAATTCTCGTTCTTACTAAAAAACCGCAAGCTTATAAGGTAATTGTAGTAAAAACTGTTCATAATACAACACAATACATGCTTAATTGACCGCTCCCCACAAGGGCCTTTCAGGGCCAATGAAACACAACGAAACGACGGAACAAAACAACAACAACTGTTAAGAATCCCAACTGGCCGGAGGCAAACCAGTTGGCTATTTACAAGTGCAGCTGGGAAGTTGAACCAGGGACTACCAGGATTAAATTCAACGAATGGTCAGAGCATAGTTAATAGATGTAGGCTGGTTATGAAACTCGACAAGTGTCTTTGTTTCATGTTTTTGTTCGCTTTTTTGGCCTTGACCCTGCACAAAACCCGACAAAAACACGCTTTTTTCGGCAGGATAACCAATCAAAAGCTTCGACTAATTTATTCGAAATTAACTTGCGAACCAAAAATAAAAGATTGTGCAGGGTCACGGTCAGTTCAACATCTAATTGCGACTGTATTGTTCCTGCTTTTGAAATTCCCAGGGTTCCATAACCAGTCCCTAGATTAACTATGGTCAGAGCGAGTCTTGAACCCGGGATTTCCGGATCTCAAGGCCAGCGCCCTAACCACTGGACCACACTGCCTCCTTCATCTTTGGTTCAAAATGTTTAGGGCTGACGAGTTTTTCAGAAAGCCATTTGTATGTGTTTGTCTGTTATTGCCATTGCGATGCTATCATTACCAGTGATCTAAAAAGTAATACCTGGTCCATGAACAACTTGAAGTCAAGGTTTGTAGTTTGCAATAATTATAACTGATCGAAGTCAAGAATAAAACGACTGAAACCATTCTCAGGTTTACGAGATTTGCATTTGATTATGTCTTATGCTTTCGCTCTGTCAAGATCACTTTTCTCAATGAAGAGTGAAGTCGATTTTGCAGAGTTTTTTTCGATGTTATTAAAAAACTCGTTAATAATTCATAAGCCCATTGACCTATCAAATGGTCGGTGATAATGCACCACGTGCAGTGACTTTATATCGATAAACCTCCTCATTAGTATGCAGTGTTTTATCAGATATAAAGACTGCACGTGACTTATGAATATTAATTAATTTTAAGCCATTACAAATTTCTTGGCGGATACTTTTACCCACCCTCCTTCCAAACTTCTTCAACAAATTTTGTCAACCAAAAAAATCAACTACTCTGCCGTCATGTTAACAATGTTCTTATCTAGACTTTAGACTTTAGATTTTGTCGCATTCCAAGTCGAACCCTGCTTGTTCGTTAGGTGCTTGTTTGTTCAGCCTTGCATTTTGCCACCGTGAAAAAATATTAAAAGACCAATCCGTGACATAACGTGTTGATTTTGGAAAGGATTTTCCAACAAGCCTTTTTCTTCATCGGCAGTTTTCAATTCTCTGAACTTTCTCTCGCGCAGCATTTTTAACCAACCTTCTTCAACCATCGACTGCAGCAAAGAAAGGACTGAAGGAAATAGAAAACATTTTAAAACTATCATGCTGCTAATAAGGTCCACTTGTTTTTCTTGTATGCTAATAGAGATAAACTAAGAATAAGCCAGGATCCGAGCCAGGATTCGAGCTAAGATCCGAACCAGGATTCGAGACCTAACCGAGACCTAACCTAACCGAGACCTAACCTAACCGAGACCTACCCTAACCCTAACTAGACCTAACTAGACTGGAACCAACCTAAATAGACCTAACCTAACCGAGAAATT
>OX421450.1:16639465-16661965 GCA_949126865.1 Montipora capitata | reverse complement strand
CGAGCCTACAAGAATAACTGAATTTACTCAAACGCTCATCGACCTTGTCATGACGACGAACACTCAACTTATAGATTCCTGTTCTGTCCTGACATCTTCAATAAGTGATCACAGCCTAATTGAGGTTGTCATGAAGCTTAGGAAGCCAAGAATTAAACCAACATATATAACGACCAGAAGTTATTCCAGTTATGATAAGAAAAGTTTTCTTCAAGATTTGGAATATGCCCCTTGGCACATGGTTAATTTTTTTGACAACGTTGATGACCAAGTGGGTGTCTTCAATTCGCTCTTCTTAGAAATCCTAAACGACCATGCTCCTGTGAAGAAGATAAAAATTAAGTCCATGCCGAATCCATTTGTAACGCGAGAAATAAAACAGCTTATGAAGACGAGAGACCATTGGCGTAAAAAAGCAATAAGAACAAATGATAAACTCTGTTGGAATGGCTACCGATTCTTTAGGCAAGAAGTTAAAAAAGAACTAAGACTCGCTGAGAAAATATATGTGAGAGAACAAATCCTTAACAACCAAGGAAACACTAATGCTATTTGGAAAGTTATAAATCGTTGCATGTCTCGAAATAACACTGCCAAGGCACTGAGCAATACAGAAGATCGCGTTGCTATTGCCAACAAATTCAATAGATATTTTACGTCTGCTGGAAGATTGACTGCTCTCAAGGCCAACCATTTGATACAGGAGCAACAACTAGATGTTACTGAAGTAGTCACCCAACAAGAACCTACGACTTCATATGACTGTTCTGATTGCTTCAACTTTAAGTCTGTTACTGAAAGAGAAGTGAAATCTGTAATTATGGGCCTATCCTGCAATAAAGCACCAGGATATGATAAGATATCTGCAAGATTCCTAAAGAACAGCCTACCAGCCACTTCCACCATAATTACCAGATTGATTAATAGTTCATTTGAGCTGAGCGTCTTCCCAAAAGCATGGAAAACTGCAGACGTTATCCCGATTCCCAAAGACAGAAATTCGGACGAGCCTTCTTGCAATCGACCAATTTCCTTGCTTCCTACCTTATCCAAGGTGTGTGAGAGACTTGCTCATAAACAGTTTGTTGACTTTCTCTCCGTAAACAATAAACTCTCCACTCACCAAAATGGCAATAGGAAACTACATTCCACAGAGACTGCCCTTATCTATGTTACTGATGAACTTTTAAAAGCTATGGACGAGAAATCAATTTCTATACTGGTACTTTTAGACATGTCTAAAGCGTTCGATAGTTTAAATCATAATATTCTCCTAAGTAAGTTACGTAGATTAGGCCTTGCTTCACACTGTCTCTCATGGTTTTCTAGTTATCTTTCTGATAGGACTCAAAGGGTGCGATATGGAGACGCCGTTTCTCAAATGTTAACTTTAACACATGGCGTTCCTCAGGGTTCTATTCTAGGCCCTGTACTTTTCACTACCTATATTGATGGGTTGATTAACTTAGTTACTCACAGTCAAGTCTCGTGTTATGTAGACGATAGCCAGTTGTTTTTAAAATTTCAAGTTTCGAATGTACACAAAGCTATAGCTACAGTAAATGCTGACCTTCAGGAAATTTGCAAATGGTGCGCGAGAAATTCATTGCTTTTAAATCCGGACAAAACCAAATTAATGGTTGTTGGCCTACCGCAACTTACTAAGCAGTTACCACCAATATCTGTTTCTATTTTCGATAAAACTATATCACCGGTTCCCTTTGCTAGGGACCTTGGAGTATATTTAGATCAGCGTCTTTCATACGTTACTCATATTACTAAAACAGTTTCTAGTTGCTTTAATCAGTTAGTACATATAAACAGAATTAAGCATGTTTTGGACAGACCAACACTTTTATTACTCATTAAAGGTTTTGTGTTCACTAAGCTCTTTTATTGCTCGTCGGTGTGGGCAAACACTTCTAAGGCTAATATACATAAACTCCAACTGGTCCAAAACTTTGCTGCGAGAATTATTCTGGGACTTAAAAAACTCGATCATATTAGCGAAGGTCTTAAGTCGCTAGGAATTCTCAAGGTAAAAGATAGACTAGATATCAATGATGCAGTGATGGTATTTAAATGCCTAAACAATCTCGCGCCCAAATATTTATGTGACCAACTACAAATGAGATCCTCTGTATGTACCAGGGTAACGCGATCTGCAAACAACCTAAATATTCCTCGTTGTCGCCTAGCAACCGGACAGCGTCGCTTTGCATATAGGGGTGTAAAAATCTGGAATGGATTAAGTAACGACTTGAGGAACTTAACTAGTTTAAATGCATTCAAAAGGAATTTAGTTAGACAATATTTAAATAAATTATGTTAATATACTTGTTCTTAATTACTATTTTTATCTTATTTATACTCTTAGAGAATATCAAAGTTAGTATGTTCATATATTTGTTCTGAATTATTGTTCTTTTTGTAGTATTGTACTGAAAAGCC
Organism: Montipora capitata; assembly: GCA_949126865.1. Classification (NCBI taxonomy): domain Eukaryota; kingdom Metazoa; phylum Cnidaria; class Anthozoa; order Scleractinia; family Acroporidae; genus Montipora; species Montipora capitata. The sequence continues at coordinate 16,659,514 of OX421450.1, read as the reverse complement.
CTTTTTGGGAGTTGCAATAAAACGTATGTATGTATGTATGTATGTAATAGGTTTTGCATATTAAAATCCAGCTTTCAAATTTCTTTACTGCGTTCAATTTATCACTTCAACTGAGGTGAAAAATCCACTTCTCCATTTAGGAAAGAACCAAGAGTAAAATCGAATCAGCGAAGAGCTCGAATTAGAAACCTAGCTGCAGTTATAGACCTAGTCGGCTAACTCAATAGACCTCTTTCATAATGGCGGCCAAATAAGTTAGTCTTTTGTTTTAATGCTAATAAGCCCTACTAACCTAGCTACGACGAGCAAATTTCAAAAGAATATTTGTTTTAAAACGAGGGCAGTAGGTCTAATTAACATAAAGACAAAAGAATGTAAAGTTGGTCGCCATTTATGAAAGTTGTCTATGTTGTACCCAATTCAAACCCTTTGGGAATAAAACGTTTTGTTCCAGGTATTTCCATATCATTTAAATATGAATGCTATATTATCATGCAAATACAATACACAAAGAAACTTAGTCCCGGGAGATTTGAATTGGGTACAACATTGAGTTAGCCGATTAGATCTATTGGATCTTGTGTCTTTCATCGTTATACCACAAACTCTATGAGCAGAAACGTTTGTGCACAGCCACAGCAAGTTGCAAAAATAGTGGAGACACTTAAGCTTCTTGGGGAGTTATTAATTTACCTATTATCTCTCACACTGCAGCCCCCCTCCCCCATTATCAGAGTTGCTAGCAAGAAAAAAAAATTTAGAAACTTAAACAGTCAACATTGAAAGGGGGAGAGGGGAGGGGAAGTAGGAAAGGTTTAAATCCTAGATACGGCGGGTATTGGAAGCTATAAAAGATAATTTTTAATGAAAGTGTCTCAACAATTTTGCAAATTGTTGTGTGAGTTGGTTGTCACTGCATTGCCATACGGTCACTTTGTTTATTGTTACGGGAAGGTGTATATCTTTTGAGTATCTGTACTATTTTGGACATAAAGACAATGTCGATTTGTTTGTTTGTTTGTTTTGCTCTAAAATGGGAGCGAACAAAATTCTTTTTAATCCGTTTGCCGAACTGGTTTTCGTTGAGCCTCGACATTTTTGCCCTTATGTTATAAACACGTAATTGCAATGGGTTCTCGTAATTTAGGGGTAAATCTCACTAGCTTGTGTTTTCAGAAGTTTGTTTAAAGCACTTAAACGTTATTTAAGTGTTGGAGCGGAACCTGTTTAAAGTGCATCCTTTCTTGGTTGCATTGCCGTATTTTGCCAATTCTTGTTCAAAGCAAACCTGCCGTGTTTCAATGAAATACATCAAAATGTGAATGATCTCGTTTTTTAATGGCTTCTAACTTTAGCGTGATGGACAGTTGACTCTGAAATGGCTTTTTTTCCCCGGGGGGGGGGGGGGGTTAATTGGTTCAATTCTCGCTGGGTATGTGCCGCTGTCCTCTCAGAACCCCTGCCCCTTTATAGCCCATTTTATGGCCAATTGTAGACCCCATCTTAGTCAGTTTTGAGTTAATGTAATTTTAGCGACCCGAACTTAGTCACTTTCCTGTTTATGCATAAACCTTACATATAGCCTTTTAATTGTAATTTCATAACTGAATGAATGTAATGGAGAGCGCTACAGTTCTTTCTGTAACAATTTTTTTTAACCTCGAATCTGTCCATTTTTAAATCCCCGGTCACTAGCCAGAATTTTCTTACCCCCAAAACCTCAACAATTTGCGACCCCATTCTAGTAACTCTGTCGGCAACTCTGTTGAAAATGCAAACCCATTATAGTCAATCCAGTCGTGAAAATGCGACCCCATCCAGTGGCACATCCCCAGTAGCCCATTAATCGAAACTACACCCCCCGGGCTTTTTTTCCTTTTCCATTCGCTCGCCAAGAGTGTGCTTGTTTTCTTGTAAAACTCATGCGGTTCAAGAAAAATCCATTGCCAAACTGATGAATTCCAAAGAAAATTTTACTCGAAAAACCGATATCGTAGTCATCGCTTTGTGATTCATGCGATATCGGTTTTTAGTGTAAAATTTACCGTGGAATTCACTAGTTAGGCAATGAATTTTTCTACAGAAGAAAGCAAAGAAAATGATTTAATTATTAAAGCAGCAACCGGAAACATCACAACGCAGACAAATCGAAACCTTTTATTTTCACTAACCCTACACCTAGGTAGTAAGAATAAATAACCAGGGAGCTCTGCTTCTAGGCTTGGCTAAATCTATATATTATGAGAAGCATTTCGATTACGTCAGGAATCATATACTGGATACTCCTAAGATTAATTAGACTCAAAAGTCTATGCCAAACGATGATCTCAGACACAAATGATCCGGGCCTAACGGAAGTAAAAGTATCAAAAAAAAACTGCCGGGAGAATTTTGCAGTTTATTACAGTTTGAAGTCCTTCCAGGAAACATTAGAGTGTTTGCAACCACTGGCAGTTTTTCACGACCCCATTTAGCTAAAGAGGTGGCATAATTGTAGCCCTAGAACTTGGGAAAGCCATATGTTCTAATACAGACAAGTTGCTATGGCCACCGAGTGTTCCCAACTTAATGAAAATAGTATAAATCTTTCCAGTGAGATTAAAGAGTTTCTGACAACCTTGTTAACTGCTAGTTCAAAGTATCCATAGGAACCATGCTCGTCAAAAGTCCAGCGTCTTTTAAACTCGTTTGGCCAGGACATGGTCTTTAGACTGACGACGACAGAGAGAAGCCTCCAAAACACATCTTGCTTTCCTATGCTGTAAAGACCTTGACAAATAATGTAGAGCTAATTCAGATCTTGAATAGTTTCGGGCATTGGGTTACAGGAACTGAACACGGCACTGTGACTTCAGAAAATGACAATGATGCTTGAAAATAAACTCCTCTTGCCTGACATTAAGCCTTGGGATAACATTGGCAGATTGAAGGAGACAGTCTCGAGCAGCAGCATTTCCCACAGAGTAAATGGCATCGCCATACAGGCTCGACATTTTGGGCCCGATCTTCAACCTCAACAGGCGACCCCCATGATAACGAAGTCCAAACAAAGACATCTGGAGGTAATAAGGAAATGTAAACACCCATGTACAAGGCAACTCCTATGTCGAAGTATTATTGTCATAAATTCAAAAGAATGCTTGGAAAAAGAATCTACTGTGGTTTCATGCTTGGTTGCATGCTTCCGAAAAGCAGAGGGTTTGTGGGTGGACTGGGTTTAATATCCTAGGTCAGGAAAGATAACTGCCGACTATTGATGCACCGGCCACAACCTTGTCAACCGTGTTGAATCAGGTCATTACAAGTTAAGGACACTCTCCAGCTTAAAGCCATAGTTGTTGTATTTGACCGATCGTTATGATATGCAAAGGGCACTAAGATCAAATGGAAGCACAGAGAGAGGTTTGGAATTACCCTGCTGGAAATCACTGGCATGGCATCTCAGGATGCTGGATTAAAGAATATTTGTATTGAATAGGGAGAAGACGTTTTTGTACTTTGGCCTGTAAGAGATTTGTCCTGGCTTCTATGTATTTCAAATGCGCTAGACAGTCGTATCCAGTGTTGTCGAACGTCATGGCTCCACCATCTGCAGTCAGTGCCTTTTCTGGAGAAGGAAACTGACCACGTTAAAGCTGTCAAGGCCCATCCTGTCTTCAAAGAGTCATTTTAACAGCACCGTATAGAATGCCAGCTATCAGATGAGCTTTACAAGAATCTCAAAGAATTCACGTGCGCGTTGTACTCCCTGGCTCCTGGAGCAAAGACGGATAATGTATTGCGTTACCACCTCTCTTGTGCTAGGGAAGGAGAATCACCACCTTCCACTGTGTCAAGACGCTCCACGAAAGCACTGAGATCGTGCAAATTTTCAATCGGCAGTGTGCCGCAGAAGTCTGCAAAGCTCCCTTCTGATACCCTCACCCTTTGGAAATGGATGATGCATGGACGACGGGTAACTGGCCATCGATTGGATGAGTGGAGAACCATCACCCAAGGTTGTGCTTGAGCTCCAGTCATGCGATTGTAAAGAGCGTATAATTATAAGTTGCCTAGCTGCACCTGTCTCGCCGACGGACTGCGATGTACTGACATGTGCCAGATAAAGGATGGTACAAACCAACCTGAGGAACAGCCAGACAATTGACAGATGATGACTGAGAAAATGATTGAGTCATGGCACCTGTGTATTGTTAATAAATCTTATTGCTGTATAGGTATTAAGAACATCAAATAAAAGAGTGGACTTGTTTAGGTAACAAAGCTAGTATAATGTGCAAAGTTGCTAAATGGTGCTTGAAAAACTGATCCTTTTATTTGTTGATGAATGTGACGAAGCTAAAATATCGGTTCTCAGGGCTGGTATGTAAAGCAACTAGTTGAGCAAGTCCACTACAAAAGAGAAACGGGAGCAAAGCAAAATTCATGGGAAAGCATCTTTCATTTTCATTATGGCGAAGAACTGTCTGTGTAATGATGGAATGCATTAATTTTGTTTTCTTTTTCTTTCTATACATGGACGTTGCCATGACAATAATATCATATCAGTAAGTACTAAGAAGTCACATATTAACTGGGCACCAGTTTAATGAATAGTGAAAGTCAAAATAGGCTCTGAAACAACATAGACAAGTGCCTTACTTATTGAATCTTGAATATCTTGCCTGTTCTTTGAGACAATAATTGCGTCATTTTATCACCCGACTTTAACGCTAAAGCTGCGCATACAACATTGCTATCATTTAATAATTGAAGTATAGGACCTAAGATCTAAGAAAATGTATGATAGCACTTGTCCCTTTAAGTGGTAAGAAATTCCAGATTTTCGGGTCTTGGCCCATGGGCTACAACTACTTCTTCAGCATTATTTGATCAGTGGAATCGGGTAAAATTTTCTGACCTTGCTTAAATGCACGAAACGTTTACATCAAACAAAAATCCACGCATTCTTTTCACTTCATACAAGTACAATTAGAACACTGATGCAAGAACTTTAAATGCCACTTCTAAAACTCCTCCTTAAATAAGCAAATTCGTCCAACTCCTAAATGCTTGTTGCATATGATGGTGCTTTTCAAAAGGCAGTGGCGACAGATGACTATTTTATGGTAGTAACCGTTGTTGTATGTTATTTTCCTAAACCTTTCTAGCAAATTAATAATTCCATGATTATGGCATGAGTGTCTCTATCAGTCGTTTCCATAGAATTTGTCTGCTCCACGTAGAGTCTCCGTCAGATTTGTTTTGATCTTATCCCTCAAGCATCCTATGCAACTTACATTGATTGATACGACTTTATCTTAATGGTGTAACTTGATCAATCTTTTACTTTTACAGAACGATAGAATTGGCTGCCAATGACGATCAATGGCATGATATCTGTGTGACGTGGGAAAACATTGCGGGCTCTTGGAACCTCTACATGGACGGGGAAGTTTTTGATAGTGGAGATGACTTTCAAATAGGTACTTGTGCTTGTCAATAAGCCATTTCCAATATTGCCTTCCACAATGTATTTAGTGATTTAATCTACAACTTTGATGTAAACCGAGGACGTTTATACATAAATGCAATTTCATGAGTTTAACAGTGTGGGAAAAATACTTTATGGACCGAGGTCTTGTGCAATTTTCAACAATTAGTCAAGGTTTTTACTTAGTTAACACTTTTTGTCCCTGTTAGGGAAGGTATCAACCTTTTTCACTGAAATGCCCGACTATTCTGGCAATATTTTTTATCGTCATATCTTAGAACTGTAGTTATGAAAGGAGGTTTTAAGCCGAATGACACAGTTGATAAAACAACTTAACAATCTACACTTAACAGATTTTCCGTCACCTGGATATGTCTCACTATGTGTAATTACATGCACAGGTCATGTTATCAATAGTGGTGGTATTGTGGTCCTTGGCCAGGATCAGGACGAGTATGGTGGTGGGTTTGAGCAGGACCAGAGCTTCTTTGGGAAAATGTATGGCGTAAATGTGTGGAGCAGTGTGAAGTCATCGGAGGAAATCTACGAAATGTCCCAAAGTTGTTTTCACCCTGAAGGCGACTACTTGAAGTGGAGTCAAGTAAAGGCAGCTCAGTACCACGGAAATGTCAGCATGGAGCCTCCTACATGCGGTCCAAGAAATAAGCGTTTTCATCTTTAAATATGATTTCATAGAAACTTGATTTCTGGGAAAAAACAAGCTATAGACTAAGGGAAAAATAAAGTTCTCGCATAATTTTCTGCTTTGAAAAGTAAAATAAACTGGAATTGTCAGCATGGAGTCTCCTACATGCAGTCCAAGAAATAAACGTGTTCATCTTTGACTATGATTTCATAGAAACGTGATTTCTGGGAAAAAAAAAATAAGGTATAGACTAAAGGAAAAATAAAGTTCTTGCATAATTTTTGCTGTGAAATGCAAAATAAAGTCTTTTCTCGGAAATATACCAATATATTGTTTATAATTGTACTGAGATGTCACATGATAAACACCGTGAGTGAAATGAAGAGATTTATTTTTCGATTTTGACTTTGCGATACATGAGGAAAATCCGAGTGCTCTTTTTCAAGAGTCGAACCTACAACCTGCACGCCACAAGCCTCATGGCCCAGTTTCTTACCAGTGGACCTCTTCTGCAACAGAAAATATTTTTGGACTCATGAAAATCAGTTTTACTTCCGTGTCGGAGAAAGTGGTGGATATTTACTGAGCTGCACATCACTGGTCACCGATCTCCACTTAGCTCAATAATTCCTTAATTAGTACTGGCCCCAGACACTTCATTTCTACTTTAATATTCAATATTCACCTCTCAATCTGTGTTGGATAATGGACCATGTAGTGCTGCAGTAGTTCTTCTAAGTACGTAAAAAACAATTATCGTATGTTGCAGCAATGTCCACACATGCATCGTTTTGGTTTCCTACTGCACTCAAGTACAGTAATGTACATTTCTAAAAAAAATTATTTTCAGGGAAAAACCTGAACATCAGCTATAATTGATTGCATCAGCTATCACATTGCCTTAAAATATCGTTTCAATCGGCTCTGTGTACTTCTCCTTTGAATTGCAACTTTTCCCACTTTGTCGCCAAGGAGACTAAGTTCATTAGCAACCTGAAACTCCCCTCTATGAATAAAAAAAGCAGAAATGTTTTGGACAATGTCCAGAACGTCCTTGAGACTTTTCCAAGGTGTTGTTTCGTTTGAGCATTCGCTTCAGTTGGGGTATCTTCTTTTTCCATTTCATTCTCGTCGTCACTCTCTATTTCCATGACATCGTGAGAAGTACCAATGGCATCCAGCAGCTGTTGTTCGGTAAGTTGGAAGTTCGTTATCGGACTCCAGGTAAGTACTGATTCCACTTCCAGCTGAAACCTGTTGGACAAGATTCTCATCGTTCCTCATCGACCTAGACATCAAGATCAGCAAAGGGATCCTCCTCTCCTGTCACAGTACTGACGGCAGCTGCTTCTGGGAAAGTGCTGGAAATTCCAGCTGTGGCAAAGCATTTTATATTGGTATCGTTCTCGACCTTAGACCAAGCAGTCCTCATCCACCTTATGGCCTACAGCACGTTTAATGTTTTGGCAATGTCCGTGGCAATGTCAGTTGCATTGTCGTGGTCTGTGGTCATTGTAATAATACGACGAAGTATAGCAACTCTCTGTAATGGACTTTAAAGTTCTGGATTATTCCGAGATCTAAAGGTTGCAGCTTTGACGTGCAGTTTACAGGAAAAAACACAAGTTTAATATTGGATGAGCATCCCTTGAGATCATAGGGGTGACATCCATTATTTCACCCGCGACCTCTCGATACCGGTGCGAAGCTCTAACCATCTGAGCTAAGAAGCCACTGACGTTGGGAGCTGGTCATTTGTGGGTTCTAATGTTCCCGTGAGGAATGAATGAACGATGAAATGATATATGAAGTGGATCATATATGAACTGCGGATATGAAATCGAGTGAAGCTATCACCCTCGCAGTTATGAAAGCAATTTTTGCAATTGCGAGGTCACGGGTTCAAACCCCGTTGAAGTCCTGAATTTTTCAGGCTTCTTTACTCAATTGCAAAATTCTCGTTCATACCTGCGAGGATCATAGCTTCACTGTCTTGATTTAATATCAACAGTTCATATATGATCCATTTCATATCATTTCATTGTTGATTTATTCCTCACGGGAACATTAGAACCCACAAATGTTCAGCTCCCAACGACAGTGGCTTCATGGCTCAAGGAAGGATTTCGTTTTTGCAAACGTTGGCCGTGTAGCACTTATACTTGAACAGACTTTTAAGTTAAAACTGATTAGAGTGTAATTTGAAGTGCTAGTTTTCTACCCCATATGAACCATGTGAGCGTTAGCCACATGTTAAGTCTGTTCAAATACAAGAGCTACACGGCCAACGTTTGCAAAACGAAATCCTTCCTTTTCCCGTACATTTTCATTACCGTGACTTTAACATCTTCAGTCAGCCACGTCCTGCTCCCGTCTGACCTTGTAGCTCAGTCGGTAGAGCAGCGGTGATCTAACCCGAAGGTCGTGGGATCAATTCCCACCCTCGGCAGAGTTTTTCTCTGTCCTTGTTTGGGCCCATTTCCCATAGTAGGGCCTAACGCTCTCATGGTTCATGTGGGGTACAAAACTAGCACTTCACATTACACTCTAATCAGTTAAGTCGCTTCATAGCTCAGTTGGTTTGAACGTCGCACCGGTATCGCGAGGTCACGGGTTCAAACCCCGTTGAAGTCCTGAAGTCCTGAACTCATAACTGCGAGTATCATAGCCTCAGTTAATTTCATATCCGCAGTACTTATATGATCCATTTCATATATCATTTCATAGTATGCATTTTAGTCACATGTTTTAAATATTTCACACGCACGACTGTTCTGTGTGGTCACGCTAGAGATCAAAGATCGCTGTGGTTCTGTCAAGAGCAATCCAAACTCATCTTGTGCTATTTTTACTGATTGTACCGGTTATGGCCAGTCCTCAACATTGGAAGAGTTGAAAGCAAAGAGTACTACTTGTGGATGCCAGGCCACCATGCTCACAAGGACATTTTCAAGCCTGTTATTGGTACCACGCTCACTTTACAGCGTGAACCCGCATGCTGTTGCTATTGTAGAAGAAACTGAACGCATTGTTGGCCATACCCCATTAGGTTTATCGGGAATATATTATGTTGTCTTTTTTTAAAAAGGGCTAACCACAAGGCAACAGCAGAAATCTGTGGAAAACGGATCAATCAAGGAGCTGGCTTGGGACTGTAAATTCCAGTTATTTATAAGATTTACGGCAGAAGGAAATATTTGGACAGACTGGACGAACTTATTCATGGAAACGAGACTGCAAAGAAGGCCTTAAGAGAAAAAGATGAACGAATTTTGATTGATGGACAGAAGAAGCGGAAATCGACAAAAAAAGACAAAGAACATCTCAAAAAGCAGATAAATAGACTTGATATGTGTGGAATAAGTGGAATAGAGATTCCGGAAGCATGGATGTCCATGATCGAGAAACGCAACAACAGAAGAACCGTACAACAGAAGAATCGTACGACAACTATCTACATCACAAGTGACGACACCGTGAGACAAACGAGAATATTTTATTATTATTGTACTTCACCCCGATGAAAAACACAGCAACCTTTTTTGTGCTAGTAATGTACATCATGTACAAAAAATTAAGGCCAAACTTCTGGTTTATTCCTAATTAATTTTTAGATATCCTTGCTAAAGTGTACATTATTATGTTATATGAGCTCAAAGCTAAGAGACTGTACATTATTAACACAATTTGTAATGATTCTATGTAATGTACACTCATTGAACTATAACTTTATCACACAAAAAAATGTCAGTTGCCTTTATGTACATCTCTCTGCTGAGAGTGTCTAATCGGCGTGGGTGGCGCAGTGGTGAGAGCACTCGCCTCCCACCTATGTGGCCTGGGTTCGATTCCCAGACTCGGTGTCATATGTGGGTTGAGTTTGTTGGTTCTCTACTCTGCACCGAGTGGTTTTCTCCGGGCACTCCGGTTTCCCCTCTCCTCAAAAACCGACATTTGACTTGATTTACTTTCATTGTTCATTTCAGTTTACAGTGTCCGCAATTAGCGCTCCAGCGCTAGAACAACTAGACACTAGAATAAAGTTCCTTTCCTTTTTTCGTGGGTTGTGGGTCGTGGGTCGTGGGTCCCTAACCCTAACCTAACCCTAACCCTTTATTTAATAAACGACTGGAAATTCTCGAAACAGACAAGACCTAAGGCCTAAGACAGATTTGGACCGAGCACTGAGGGAGCTAATATATATCTTTTTTTATCTTCAAACAAACAGGACCCACGACCCACCACCAGCCACCCACCTACCCACGACCCACCCACCCACGCAATTTAGCCTCACCCCTCTCTGCTTACTTGTCTCAGTTTGAATGTCATTGCCTGTACCTATACAGACTCCACACACTCTCAAGGATTAAGACTTTCAGCAAATCCACCAATACCGTGAGCCCAAGATTATCTGATGCTAGAGCTCGAGGTCCAATGCTTCCATGAAATGCACACGACATACCATTTATTTTGATTTCCACACCACGCTCCTGTAAAGAGTAATAATAAATATCATGATAAAAAACTCAATTAATTAGAGGTAAGGATTGAAGAGGCATTTTCAAATCAACAGTAGTAAGTAATTAATTAATTAATTCTTAAATTGCCCCTGTGATAAAACAGTGAGTATTTTTGGAAACAACAATTTATGCAGCTTAAAGCAATATTTTAATACAAAAAAACAGTGTCAATTGATTTGTTGGAGCTCTTGCATCCGATCTGGGACATCACTGCATTACTACACATACTTCCTTGTGAATGAGATCAAAATATGGTTTGCTGATTCCTATCTGGGTAAAAATAGGAAATGGTACAGGAAGTATCTAAAAAAGGCAAGTACCAAACAAAAAATTGACAAAATGTTGTAGTTTACTAACAGATTCAAGAAGCCTTATATCTCTCATGAAAGATTGAAGTATCTTGTCCATCCCAAAAGTGGATATGTTGACACTGGACAAAATGCCACTAGCTGAATCATGTTAATCAATGATATATTGGTAAGATTACAGAAAGGTAATGTGTTGCTAAAGTGAACTTGATGACCGTTGTTTGACAGATTATGACAGATTATGCAAATCAGTAAACCTGTGAAATTCTCACACCGGCCTGGCGCCGAAAGCCAGCAATATTCCAATCAAAATTCGAGTTTTGAGCTGAAGCTTGATTTGAATTTTGCATTATTCATCCGACGAAGAGATTATTGAAATGATTACTGAAATCAAATTCATTAATCCGCTCGTCAGAGGAACGCTTGGGTTGTTTTGACTGTAAACGCCTTTAAAAAACATTCCACAAAAGGCGTGTCCCTCGGGAGTCCAAACAAACAAGCTATGCCTTGTTGGTATGCTTTATATAAAGATTCTAATGACAAAAGAACTATAAACCGAAGGAAACAATCTTTCGAAACAAATTTGTTCAAAATTTGTTTTAAAAAGTGTTTATATCAGGACAACTAAATTTTAAAATCGCTTATTTGCACTTTCAAATTTCGCGGGCGCCGCCATCTTGAATAGATTTGACGCGTTACGGTTGCCCTATTGTTCTAACACAAAAAGCTTTTGTCTAATAACAATAGCGCAACCGTAACACGTCATAGTTATTCAAGATGGCGGCGCCCGCGAAATTTGAAAACAAAAACAAACGACTCTAACACTTATTTTTTTCGGATACAAAGGCTTTCTTGGAAAAAAAAAACTTAGGCAGATTTGACTGTAAAGGTTATTTCCTGTGATTTAAAATTACGTTTTTATAGAAGTGGTGGTTCCCCTTAAAGCTCATCCATGTGATGTTTCATCGATCACCTGGTAGCGGAGCACCATGTGTAAGATCTTTTGGGAAAGCGGGATGGAAGTGGGGAGGCAGGACAGGCTCTGGGGACCGGAGTGTTCGGGCAATTTTCCTTGGCGGGAAATCGCGTGGCAGCGTTGCACTTGGCAACCCTCGTTTTTCTGGCGGGAAATCACATTAGCGACGAGCAACGGGATAAATAGCAGGAGACAACCTCGTTCCCAGGGTCTCTCATCTTAACGCCTGGGGCGAGCGAGGAGAGACCCTGGTAGGGTCTGGTCACGTGTCTCCCAGAATCTGGGAGATGACAATTTATCCAATGAAGGGAGGGGCGGCTCAGTAAGAATTTTGTCTATGCTGAGACTACGGGAGTGCGGAATGTGTTGTCACCAAAACAAACCAAGTTTCACGTGCTGCGGTATGTGAACATATGTTCTTCTGCGGCTATGTCCGGCGATAATAGTTTGCAAACGCCGAAGAAAACATATACATCGTCTGTCATAAGTTGCTGTAGATTGTGCGGTTCAGTCAAAGACGTTTTACATTGTAAAAATCTGTTCAAGAAGGCCACTGAAGAATTGCTCGCCTTAGCCGAGGCTTTGTTTGGAGGAACTGTGTTTGAATTCGACAAAGCTCAACGCGACAAATTCCTTGTTTAGAGAGGACCCCTCCCTAGTGTTTTCAATTGTCACGGAAGCACGTGACCAGACCCTACCAGGGTCTCTCCTCGCTCGAGAGACCCTGGGAACGAGGTTGAGCAGGAGAGAGCACGAGAGAGGAGGGCAAAACTTGAGAAACTTAAGGGAAGAAAGTCTCGAGAGAAGCAGAGGACATTAGCGACGAGCAACGGGATAAATAGCAGGAGAGAGCACGAGAGAGGAGGGCAAAACTTGAGAAACTTAAGGAAAGAAAGTCTCGAGAGAAGCAGAGGAGAGAGAAGAAGAACAAATTTTAATGAAGGACACCGTAAAGCTGAGAGAAATATTTTGTAAAACTCGCTAAGAAGAACGAAGAAGGCCTGAAACGTTTGCAATTCCGTGTTGACGAAGATTCTGGCATATTTCAACAATCACACATCGCATCGCCATTCACGCTTACAGCAGACATAATTGGCGAGTTTTCTTGTCATCGTGTCTAGTATAACCGAACTCTCGACGCCGTATATATAGTTTACGTCATCATTAGAAAGTGCGGCGTACGGGGTTTTATTCGCGAGTTGTTTGTGTCAAAAACCCGAACGAGCGAGGAACGAGCGAGTGAGGGTTTTTGACACAAACAACGAGTGAATAAAACCCCGTACAAAGCACTTTCTATGTCGTGAACTGTTTATTACACATAAGACGAGAATTTTCATTAAAATAGTTTTCTGAACGCAAATTAGAAACAAAAATTCACTAACAATAGAACCAAATGCAAATTTAATTTAATTCAATAACAAAGTACGATTTGCACGAGATGCACGAGTGATTGGCACGGAAACGCCTTTACGCTATCGTTGATTGGTTATACTTCCACATGTGAAATAGCTGTACGCCATTCTGATTGGCTATATGAGCCTTTTCCACATGTGAAAATAAATGTTATGTGTAATAAAAATTTATATTGGATTGCAGTACATTTATCTGCAACGCCGAAATGCACTTGTAAGCAACATTTGAGACCAGATAACACTTAGAAAAGCGTTTTGATAAGCTCGAACCTGCTATTTTCGACAAAATATCCAGCAGCGATTGACTTATAACAATCGTTTGTCTTGTTTGTCACGCGGTTTTGCGGCCCACTACGGTTGCTTATCATATTCATCATATCTGTGGTGAGTGTCCACACTTAATACCTTTCGATTTTTAGGCTTTTTGTGTGAAATGGATGTCCAGTCGTGAGCTGCTTTGTTTGACTGTGAATTTGCAGTCAAGTACGCTAGCGAATTACTACGCTTTAGTTTGACTTTTTAATTAGTAATTTTTGCTGTTATTCTAAACTGAAGAGAGAGGATGTAAAGATTATCAGTAAAACGGAAAATATTGTGATAGAGATTACTGTGCATGTAATTTCCGTTTTAGTTGTTGCTTAAAATAGTTGTTTATTGTTTACAAAGCTTCTTTGTCTACTGCTGTCAGCTCAGAGCTGTTTGATCACTGTAAACTGTATATTTTATAGGTTGAAAATAAATTCAGGTCCATTTAAATCAAACTAGGTAAATTTAAATGAAACTAGGGGAATTTAATTAACCTAGGTTATTGATCAACTGTTTGAAAAGGGATTTTCTTTATGAGGTGTGGTTGAAAAAAAGAGGCACGGTTTTTTTAGGGGGGTTGAAAACAAAACAAAAAACCAAAAAATCGCCTTTCCCTCCTCCCACTTTCCTCTCTACTCTCTTCCTTTCTTTTATTACTCCCTTTCTGTCTGCCCCTATCCCTCTTAACCTTCCATCCCCTAATCCATTCGTCATACCTATCACTACTTCATGTACCCTTGATCCATTCAATTCTAATGTGTACACGAGAGAAAGAAATCGCTTTGAACTGCACTTACCGAGGCACTTCTGAAAGCCCTTAGTAATGAGTCCTTTGCTTTAACTAACCGCTAAACCACACAGGACTTGGACAAGCAGTCGTCATTAATTTTAATAGCAAACACTTTTTGCGGGTGCAAGAGGGCCCAGACTCTTCTCGGTCATAGTAAATTATGCAAAAGCTTACTCGTGCGCAATGCGTGGCCCTGTACGGTTCGTAAAACTTACCATGTACATGTTCATGTCATCGCAAACACAATTGGATTCTCCACATGATTGATCATTGCACAAAATATGCAGAAGAAGAAGAAGACCCTAAACGTGCTTGTTATTCACTTATCAACTCAACAAAGGAGATAAGGACACCTCAAAAGGAAAAAGCAAGAAACACTCAAAAAAAAATTAAACAAGAAAAATTACAACAAGCAAACCCAATACTATTTCATATTTCAACTTTGTAAAAAGAAAAATTACTGATTAAGTGGGCAAAAGTCCATTACAACCAAACACACTTCTTGGTAAAGTAATTGAAAAAGAAAATCGATTTATGAAAGTTGTAATAAAATTTGGAATCAAGACACTTGGATTGCACGCGCACCAAACAGACTACAAATTATTGAAGACATGAATGTATTATAAGACACAACTAAAACAATAAGTTTCACTGCCGCATGCAAAAAGGCACTTGACCAGTGACACATGTACAAGAGGTGCAAAAACAAGAAAATGACTTCTCATTGTTCAACTACATGCAAGTAATGACTGTTTAATAAAGGTGGACTACATGAAAAAAAAATTGAATTTGAGTTCAAGTACTTATAACCACAAAGGGGGTTTATACTGAATTACATTTGTACAAGTAACTGTACATCATTCAATACTCTACCTTCTAAAAAGTCAATTGTCTTTTTCCTTCCAAAAACCAGAAAAATAAAGTTACATGAAGGTAAATTCTTATTAAACTAGAAATAGTTTTCACTACATCTGCCCCCGCGTAAGATAATACGGATGGCAGTTGAGGTATTTTCCAATCAATATGTGCTGCACATTGTGACCTCTTCATATTATTTTACATGTAATTAGCAGTAGGTAAATGAAAGTGAAAGATGCAAGGAAAGGATGGGCAACTACAAACAGCATTTATTTTCAATTTCCATCAACCTTTCTTGATACCCTATCAATTGAAATGGAATTTACGTAATGCCTTGAAAATATGATAGTAAAACAGGAACAGGAATATTCAATGACTAGAAGACTTCAAGGCAACATTTCGTACGACGTCATCTTTTTGATACATGCATGTGGTTCTTTCCACGGCACCTTGAAATACCATGAAATAGGAACAAAACTCGCTTATTATATTCGGATCGCTGATTATTATTATCTGTGAATACCTGTTGTAAAAATGATCGAAGATTGTTTGAAACTGTTGATACTGAGACTATGGTTTTGCTTTCTGATATTGCATCTAGTAGCAGTTTCTGGCCGATTCTGATGCTCCAGTTTCTGATTTCATTTGTGTCTGACACATCGTCGCCCCTGTTTATGACTTGTGCCTGAAAAATAGATCTGTGACCCAGGCAATATGATTTTCTATCAGATACTGTAATATTTGATTTTCAAAGTGAAAGGAATCACTGTAAATATTCAAAGATTACTCACTTCAATCGCTATATTGATACTCCTTGTGACTTTCTGCCTTATGACTCAAGTTACCCAGAACACCTCGCAAATTCGGTGAACAATACCGATACCACCTTGCGCACCCTGGTTAAGCAATACCGATACCACCTTGCGCACTCGGTTGAGCAAATCGAGATTGCTTTCCCCTGTACAATATCTACCAATTTATGTACTAATTTACATATTTTCCCTTTTTACGCGGGGGCTTCTAGGTTGCCTCCTCGGGTTTTGGCCTCTGGGCCAAAACCCTGCGGGGGCAAAAGGGTTTGTTTTTCTGCTGCTCTAAGATAAAAAAAGCAGAATTAGTTATCATGCACAGTATGCCTAACCCCAACCTTAATGCTAACCATTTAAAATCAGTGCTTAGACTTAATAACAACCAAAGGCGTTTTTACAGACTAACTCATGAAAAACGTACGCTAACTACATCTCCTTACTGATTTACTTACCAATTTACACGTACTTGCTAACAATTGATGGACTTTTTGTTGATGTTTCCTACTTACAATTTCAACCTAGTTTAAAATTAAATTTACCTAGGTTGAAATCATTTCAACCTGAATTTCAAATTTACCTGTAACATATACACCGCACACTAATTAACAATTATTCGCCTCAGGCTCAGTGATTATCGGTGAATATTATAATTATTTCCATATACACTATATTGCTTCCTGGGGTTAGAAACGGAAGCTCCGCTTTTAGGCTTGGCTAAATCCACATATTTAGCTGTTTTACTCGTGAATTACTAATGAGGTTTTGAATAAAGATTACACGAAGAGCAATTGTGAAGTGGAAAAGTTGAGAGGTATGCGGATGATATAGCATTTCGGTTCATTTTTGGTTTATCAAGGCTTCCTCAGCCCGTATCAATTTTATAATTTTGCTGAATTTTCAGGTGTTAATCAAATAAAAAGAAAAATATTCGGCCCTCGGTCATGCCGCACGGAGCTCGCCGCGCTCGGTCAGTACGCCATGACCGCGGGCCAAATATATTCCCGTCTGGCCCTCCCACACAGTCAATAACTACATTCTCTTACCTCAGTTAATTGGGTCTGTGTCCATGCCACTTAGAAAACGTGAACTGCTTTGCCACCCACCAATCTCGTGTAGGTATTTGAATTATTCGGAAAAATAAGAGGAGAGGAGTGCGTATACTTTTAACTTTTTTTGCATTCTACCATTTGCATTCTACCCATATGTCGCTTACGAGAATTTGCCAGTTCACACTAAAACAAATGTGGAACTTTCTCTTTGATACACAGCCATTTCAAAAACTCATTAATAATTCATCAGCTAACAGCCTGTCAAAACATCGAGAAAACGTCATGTGTATGAACCTCTATGATCATTCTGAAAACATCGGTGGCGGCTTTGATTTCAGTCCCAGGGGAGTGCGAGGCTGAATGAGCAGACTATTAATGCAATTATCGCTTATTCTCAAATAAAACGATTTTTATATAAAAGTCACTAGTGATCTTTACATAAAGGTCACTAGTGATCTTTATAATCCCGATCATCATCATCGACATTTCAGCCATTACAAACCTTTGGGCGGATACTTTTACCCATCCTGCTTCCAAAATTCTTCAACAAATTTTGTCAACCAAAATTCAACGACTCTGCCGTCATGTTAACAATGTTCGTATCTAGACTATGGATTTTGTCTCGTTCCACGTCGAACCCTGCCTCTTTGTTCAGCCTTTTTCATGCTTTCATTTTGCCACTGCGAAAATATTAAAAGACCATTTTGTTACATATCGTGTTGATTTTGGAACGCATTTTTCCAGCAAAGCTTTTTCTTCACCGGCAATTTTCATTTCTGTGAATATATATAACTTTTATTTTATTTTATTGATTTTTATCACAATTTTTTTGTATAAAATAAAGTAAAATCTAATTATTTCACAAAATACAGGTTAATATTTAAAAGCTCAGGGCCCGTTTGTTCGAAAGTCGATTAACTTAATCTAGAATTAGCGTAAACTGTTGTTTCATGTTTTTTTACTTTTTGGTAAAAGTTGACTTCTCCTAATGTAAAGTTTTGCCGAATATCAGTGTAGAGAGAAGTAGAGAAATAAACTCCTTGGTTGATTTTTAATCTGAGGTTAGCGTTAGTGGGCTTTTGAACAACCGGGCCCAGTACGCTCAGGTAATCCAGCCGCCAGATTTATCATTTTGGACATATTTCTTCCACTTAGCGTCGTGAAAAGATCGCTTTCCATTGGAGTCAGCAATAATTGTCTCAATGTAATAAGTGAACGCCACTTTGGAGAGGTAAATATTGAAGGAGGAAACACAGTCTCAGTCGACATGGATAAATATGCCGTTTTACCAAAATTATTAAGTGGTTTTAACCACTTAAAAAAATAAAACTGATTTTTGACTGCTTAAAAGCAGTGCGTGAGTGGGCGGAATTCAACAAATCCTGCTATCTGATTGGTTTCGGGAGAGGGCAGGATTTTCTCATCCGACCTGCTCACGGCGGCTGGGCGGAATCCTAGCCTTGCTTGCGTGAGCTTGTGTGATGACCTTAAATTTTCCATTTTTTTTTTGACACCGAACCCACCCTTTACATCCAGAGGTTACATTTTATTAGAGAAGACGTTTGGAAATAGAATTGAAATAAAAATATTTCTCTTTGAAACGTTCAGTTTGTAAGTCGCTTTAATACTGCATTCGCTATCAAGCGCGGCGCGAGTCAACATTTAAAAAAGTGATTTCACAGAGGATGGGAGAGAGGGAGGAAAAAAATAAAAAGTTATTTACCAGCTTAGGGTCGGTCCGTATAGCAAAAAACTGTGACCAAGGTCTTGAAAAGTCCACCGTCGGCCTGCGGTCTCGGGCAGCATTTTCAAGACCTCGGTCACAGATTTTCGCTATACAGACCTCCCAGCTGGAAAATAACATATATTTATTATATGGCAAAGCCAGTATTGGGCAAATTCCAGCGCTCTGATTGGTTCTTTCTAGGTCGGGATTTTGCAGTACGGACCGTTTCCGTGGAAACGGTTCAAGCTCTGTATTTTTGTTTTGGAGCAAGGCCAGCAAATTCATGATTTGAAACAACTTTATCTGAAACCAAAACTGTGAAAATTTGCGAATATTGTCATTCTTCATGGCGAAACTACCAGAAAAAGCTAAAAAGATTGATTTTTTTGCCGATTTCGAAGATGGATGAAGACTTCAGACGAAGTGATCTCGAGGATGAGTATGAGGCTGTCTGGATTCAAGTACAATTACGTAAGACAAAATATTTGATTTCGTGTGTTTACAGAGCTCCAGATGAATCCCTTGAAGTGTTTGACTATTTAAATGATGTCACGTGTTATGCAACGTGCCAAAATTTCGAGGTGATTATTCTAGGCGACATGAACTGCAATGTTCTGGATTCAAGCCAGAGACCAAACGCTAGACTCGTCGAAATCTTAGCAGCCAATGAACTTACGCAAATGGTTACAGAACCGACGTGCGTAACGAACAACTCCAGCTCCCTTCTTGATATATTAATCACCACCAAACCTGCCCAGTTTAAGGATGTTGGGACCCTTGGTATCACCTTAAGCGATCAGATACCCCATATATGTTGTCATGAATGTACGCAGCGCTCGACACACCAAGCATCTTATAATAACAACCCGCTCTTGGTCCGAGGACGCAATTGATGGATTTTTGGCCGACCTGGAAACAGCTCCTTGGAGCATAATAGATTCCTTTGAAAATGTTGATGACATGTGTAGTACCTGGGAGTCACTTAAGAGAACACAAACGGAATGAGGTCGTAAACGCATCCATGGCTCGATAGCAATGTACTGAGAATAATGAGATCACGTGATCGGCTTCACAAGTGAGCTAAACTATATGGCTTACCCGAAGACTGGACCGAATATAAATGCACCACTTTACTTTACTTTACTTTACTTTACTTTACCGAATACAGGCAATTAC
>OX421450.1:16589465-16616965 GCA_949126865.1 Montipora capitata | reverse complement strand
ACAGCTACCGACAATTCAGAGTGCGCGTACTATCCCAACTACTTCATAAAATAGCCTTTAGAATTCTTTTTCCTTCGTCCGTCCGCCATATTGGATACCAAATTTACTCGCCCGCTGTTCAGTCCCGCTGACTGTCGCATTTCTGGCCATGGTGTCCTCTTTTTAGTCACCGATTTTTTTTTTTCTTAGGCATTGGCTGCAGTTTCTTTTACTAATTTCCACTGTAATTGTTTCAGTCACGCTTACCAGTGCTAATTCTCATATTGTTATGAATAAACTTCAGTGAGAATTTTGTGAAAGGCAAGTCTTTTGCCGAAGCCATACAAGGTTAACTGCTCACCTGCTTCAAAATCTTTTTTAGTCTTTGTAAGTACAAGTAGCTTTCACGTTACTTTATTGCCTCAATGTTGGTGGTCGAGACTTGAACATGTCCATGAAACAAAAGAACAAAGCGAACATAGTAATACCTAATAGGCTAGTTTCGAATTCTGCAGCAACAAAAGAACAGAGTCAAGGTTCAGAAGAATAATTAGCTTTTTTTTTTGTTCAAAACAAACTAAAGGAAAATGTCAATTATTCTCCTGAACCTCGACTCTGTTCTTTTGTTGCTGCACAATTCGAAACTAGCCTAATAGCAAGGCCTAATCGGAATAACAATGTTCTTTTGTCCTCCGCCATTTTAGTCCGGTATATGACAGTCTACCCGTATCTCGAGATCCCAAATGTCAGTTGCCAGTGCATACAATCATCCACCATCGCAAAAGTTCTCTGATGAACAAAATTGTTTCTGGAACCGCATCCATGCCGCGTTAAAGAAATATGTTCCTGTGTTTTTTGTCGTTTAAGTAAATGGTATATCTATACCCGTGCATCAGTTCTACGGAGAGTGATTAAAGTAGAGAACATAGATTACTTCTCGTCGTCTAAGATGCGGCCTCCAATAAGAGTGTGCTTCACGCGATACTACAGCAATCTCCTTGAAAAGCATCATTCTTCTCAATCTCTGAAAAATTAACATATCTTCAATGACAAAGGCAATTATTTCAATGAGTATCTGTTCTCTTAAAGAAGGTGTTCTTTTTTGTTCCAGAACTCCAGGAATCAGGCTAAGCCAAAATGCAATCTATGTTAACGGTCATGGTGCTAAGCAATTGTTTCCTGATGCTACCGTTTCTTGCGCTTCGACACAGCTTCCGAGAAAGAATATTCTATAAAATGGATGGTATGTCATTGACTGGAAATGTGACAGAGGAGACGAAAGTCTCAGATCTTTGGTACTGTGTCTTTCTATGCTTGGAATATGGCCCTCTCAGTTGCCTGTCATTCAACTTTAACAAAACCAAAGATACTCACGGTCTCCATGATTGCGACCTAATCAACTCCGAAAAATTCTTAGAACCTCAAAAAATGCGCGAACGACCCTCTTTTGATTACTACGGGACATCTTTTGTGGTAAGTAGCTGATTGCATTACTCTTCTGCTAGCCATACGTTTGGTTGACCTCATCCGCCAGTTCATCGCTGAAGGCGATGATTTCTAAAGGAGGGATTTTTAAGAACCTGACAGATTCAACTTTCTTGATTCTTCTCTTATTGTCGATATCTCCACTTAACGTATTTTCGAGCAAGTCTTTTCAGCGATAAATGTTCAGTTTATCAATATAATTGAACATCATCGCAAATCTTCGTGAAAATTGTGCAAATAGGTCCCAAAAAAATAAGGCTTACACTGATACTTATGGGGCAAACCGTATCACCCTTAAGCCTCCAAAATTGCATTTATCCAAAGATTCTTCGTTGGCTCTAAAATTTCCATTGGATTATGGCTTGATAACTTCATAAATATCCTTTTTGTATAATTACTCCTAAGTTGCAAACTCTGTTGATAACAAGAGTACAACACAGACGATACTTTTTCAATGGCGACTCTGGGATAGGCCCTTCCAAATTATGCTGGCATTTTTATTGGCATTATTTGGTTAAACAAACATTTTTTCCCACTTTTTCTGTAAAGAGAATTGCTAGCATTATTTAGCATTTGCATAACTTTGATCTAGATCTCAGCACTCCAATGATTTTAAATGCTAAATTTTAGAATTCAAAAGTATTGTGATGATTTGCTTTTGTGTTCGAGAAAAGGATTTCTAGTGAAGCTATGATCCTCGCAGTTATGAACGCAATTTTTGCAATTGCGTAAAGAAGCCTGAAAAATTCAGGACTTCAACGGGGTTTGAACCTGTGACCTCGCGATACCGGTGCGACGCTATAACCAACTGAGCTATGAAGCCACTGACGTTGGGAGCTGGTCATTTGTGGGATCTGATATTCCCGTGAGGAATAAATCAATGATGAAATGATATATGAAATGGATCATATATGAACTGCGAGAATAAAATCAGTTGGTTATAGCGTCGCACCAGTATCGCGAGGTCACTGGTTCAAACCCCGTTGAAGTCCTGAATTTTCAAGCTTCTTTACGCAATTGCAAGAATTGCGCTCATAACTGTGAGGATCATAGCTTCACTTGATTTCATATCCGCAGTTCATATATGTTCCATTTCATATCATTTGATCATTGATTTATTCCTCACGGGAATATCAGATCCCACAAATGACCAGCTCCCAACGTCAGTGGCTTCATAGCTCAGTTGGTTATAGCGTCGCACCGGTATCGCGAGGTCACGGGTTCAAACCCCGTTGAACTACGACCTTCCGATCGCTACTTCGGATGCCCTATCACTGAGCTATAGCAGACTCTTGCGAGCTACGCCATTAGGGACGGTGCAACCTAATCAGAAGACATTTTTTTCCGCGGTATGGCTGCGCAAAAAAGTAGATCTTAGCTTGGGTTATTGCAATGTGAAATGAAGATAGAAGGTAACCATGCATTTTTTCGGAGATAACTGTTTGTTATTTGAAAAAGTGGACACTTACAAATGTTTGGCTTAAACGAAGCCTTACAGCAACAGAAGCATCCAAAACCTTTAAAATTAAGAGCAAATTGAAACCGGATGATGATGCTATGAATGTGTTTTTAATCACAAAATGTGACGACAGAGCCATTTTTGAGCCTGACAGCCCTCCACTATAGTTACTAAAAGGCGCCCTATAACAATTTTACAACGGGCCTCAAACTTTCATTTTACATAATAAAAAATAGGGGTCACCACGCGATTTCAAAATTAAATTGCTTTTTTCAACGTTTTTTGGATTGATGTTTGCAGTTTTTGTCATTCCCATCCCCGGTGAATCAGGACATTTGCACTTATTTTTGTGGTGCACTCTGGGATATTCACATTGGCGATAAGTACACAAAGAAAAACGGTTTGCTTTTTCCTTGATTCTTTGGGAAGATTGGGTCTTTTTTTCCGGAAGTGGCTCTTAAGTGACCATAGTAACGTTGCAAGTCTAGTATATTCGGAGTGAGAAATCTAAATGATTTTCGAAGTATACTGCAATGGAATTTAACCCGTACACGCTGAAGTGATGACGGACCTCTTGTGGCTATATGTATTATCAACCGTTTCTTGTGGTGAGGTTACTCGCCTTTGAAGGCCTTTTGAAGTCCATTAAAATTCGTTAACTAATTTTTGTTCAGTACTTGAGTCCGTTATTGGACGTTCCTTGATCTTTTTTCTAAGTTTTGTCGGTCTTCATGGCAGTCGATTGTACAGAACAAAAACAATAAATGTTTGCCTCATCCTTCTTGGTAATTATTTTTGTACAACGCTAATTATTACACTGAAAGTGTTGATGCCAGACCCTGTGTGGTCGTCTCCGAAGAGTTTACGACAATTTTTTTCGTAAATTCGATGATAAACACCCTTGTTTCCTTGTAGTGGACTCAGAGACAGCTCTTCTGCACCGTCCACTTTCTCGCTCCGATTGATCATTGTTCTACAAAGTAGAGTTTTCAATGATGTCGTAAAGGCAACTGTTCCATTTCGATCTCTTTTCTTTTTGTTTAGTCTTTTGCTGCCATAGACATGTGTTTCGCACTGCAAACAAATAAATCTTCCGAAGAATTTCAAACAAAAAATCGAAAAAGTAACGTATGCTCAATAACAAGAGGTGGCACCGTCCTGAAACAAGGCTCGGGTCGGAAGGTCGTACGTTCGACTCTTGAAAAGAAAGAAGCACTCGGATTTTTTTTTTCCCAGCATCCTCGAGTCGTCATTGAAAAAATATCACTTCTTTATTTCATCTACCGGGGATAACAATTTCCATCTGATTCATTCGTTCATTCATTTCAAGAATACACCAGTCGGTTATCAATAGAAATCCTCAACATTTCGTTGATTGCGCCTTATTACATCGGCATTAAATTGGAATGCACTTCAGAATTATCCGAAACAATTGTATTTTAAGAACCAATTTCTGTAAATATCGAGAATCCGTGGCCACTCGTCAAATTTCAAATTCCTTTATATTTTGCCTAAATAACACCTATAGTGAGGTATTTTCCAAAATAGTATCCAAAGATCTCGAAGGGCTTATTTTTTTCTGAAATTGAGGGAAGTTCAGAAAATGCCATTCTAGCACCCTGTCACTTCCGGACATAGAGTAATATGGTGCATTTTGTTATCGCTTGTGTACATAAACGCGATCACAGCTTTGGGCATATCGTAACTCATTTCTTGGTCTTTCCAAAGCATACATTTATTTTGGAAAAGCTGCTAGTAAATATCTGTTTTTGGCTGTTAGAAGTACCATAGTACAAATGGTTCAGCGAATGAGTCAATTTATCTAAATTGCACACCCCCCAAACGCCCACTGGTGCATGTAATTTGACGTTAAAACTAGTATTTCGTTGAAGTGCAAAATTTCTCCCGCGGCCTGACCAAAAGTGTCCCGTCGACAGAAAGTCGAACTCAATTTTGCATCGCGACCATTCTTGAAATTAACACGGAACTTGCCTTCTCCGAACCACGGCCTCGTCAAGAACCGAAACTCTGCCAACGAAAATACTTTTTCCGCTATTCTGAACACCCAAAGATTACTGTACTATGATAAGATTGCTAGGGAGTGATAACCTTCAACTTAAGTTTTGGCAAGTTTAAAGTAGGTGATGAAGTATTGTTTGTTGTGTTACTCTATGCCGATCGGTACGGCGATTTCCAAACGACGTTACACTCGTTGTAAACTGCTTCTTTCTACCAGCTATCACCTTTTTTAAATATATATATATGATGCGATGATATTAATTCCGATTAAGCTACCATTTTAGGGTGCAGAAACATTTCTGTGTCTTTTACGCCTGAGGGAAACTTGTTACATTTATTGCGTGACGTGATGTTGAAGTGGAATGTAAGGGCACACGGTTGCAAGACAATTCTGTGCAATTAACTAAGGAGTTGTTGTGCAAGGTAATTAAAAGAAATGTTTCTGTTCAGAAGAGTATTCACCTGCCTTTACCACCACTCCTCAATCAAATCTCTCTCGCGTAATCCATATGACGATTTTGTTCAAATGTTCAAGTTTTCGTTTTTGAAGGCCACAAAATGGAATAGAGAAAAATAGCGGTATTTTTGCTAATAATAGGGAGTTCAAGGAACAAGTACGACAACAGCATAGTCGAAAAACACGTCAAAAGAAGACAATGGCTTTGCACTTGAGTTTCAAAAAATTGAAGTTTTCACATTTACCGACTAACACATAAAGGCAAACTGATTGAAGTCATTTTATTATTTTTCTTTACTTTAACAATGGCACACCAAATACAAGGAATCATTCGTAGCAGCTGATCACAGCCCGCTATGTAAAATATGACCAACTAGATAACCAAAAACCACCCTATGTAATTCTGTGCATCTCTTAAAGGCCACGCTTTTAACATTTCTTAAAGGGAAAGTACGGTCTAGAAAAGGTTTCTCTAAATTACGAAAACTTTTCTCCAGGAATTCGAAAATAATTGCCGTTTTGTCCAGTTCCCTGTTAAAATTAGTCTCCTTCGCAGCCGTTATTAGGATCGTGGCGTGACGACCCTAATAACGGCTGCGAAGGAGACTATGTTAAAATGTGACAAGAGCACTTTGAAGTTCTCTCTTTCGTGACTCGGAGAGCGCCATCTTGGATAGACGTAGCAATAGTCAACAAACTTGTTCGACCTTACCAAGTTCTTCGATCCGCAATCACTTTCTCAATGTTGTGTAACGTTTCTGCTTTGAGAAATTCAAATGTAAGATGAACTATGGTAAATGGTCTTGTAGTTCAATAGTTAGTAGGCCATGTAGGCCATAAGTGCGACAGAAACTCAAGTTAAATATTTTTTCCTGTCAATCGAACTAGGCGGCAAAAATCAGCCAAAGCAAATGTAAATAAGACAAAACCTTGAACATGCGACAAAGAAATACTCGACAAGCGTACCTTTTACACTTTCTTCCTTAAGCGACAGCTGTCTTCGATACTTCAGCAAACATATTTGTTTGCTTTTCACATGGGGAAGCGTTTCATTTAGAATAAGCAGACAAAACTTTCAGATGTTGCTCAATACACGTTGCAAGGCTCTGTCACATCAATTATTACCGCTGTTGAGGTGTACGCTTTCGAGGGGAATGAAACTAGACACAAGTCTAGACTTGAGAACACATATAAAAATAAAAAACCGAAGCTTACAGCGGAAAATTAAAATTTAAAGAAAAGTTGGTCGGCGAAAATAAAACCTGGATGGATTCCTCAAACGTGAAAACCTGACTGCTATATAGTCTGTTCGAGTCTGTCATCTTCAGGTATATGAATATTAATCTTGGTGACATTCGCTTCACACGGAAATCTTAGTCAACGAGTCCAAAATATCATATATGGGAGCGAGAAAACTGAATAAAGCCATATATAGACGACTTTCACTGTTATGCGCTAACAAACGTAACTTGAAATGCATGTGGTTAAATTTTGTTCGCAGTATAGAAACTACTGAAACGATTTACTCTTCCCATTTGATGGAAATACATAAATCGATCGTTTGTTTTGAAGTTGCAACAGGAATCTCGTAGAAGCCACCGTAGACAGATTAAACTTGATTTCCAGGCATTTATTTCACAGCAATGAGCGCGGGATAGCACTGCAAGCTCTCTTTCGCTTTGTAAAACTCCTGCATATAACTCACATATAAAACCCTGTTTAACGACCACGAGATAAATCTGTTCAGAGGTGGGGCCAATATCAATACAATTTAGCCTCTGGATTAAGATTCAAGTCTACAAAGCATTGCTCTCCTCGCCTGTGTTTTCTTCTTTACATCAAGTACAATTTAGTCATCCGGAGAAATCCTTGACTATTGCTACGTCATAGCCTCGTTTGCATACACACGTATGGCAAAACGTGAGAAGAAAGACAATTTTTTTTGTGCAGAAAGAAATTCCGTTGTAGTGAAAAGTCTGAACCGAGTCATCGCCGCATTTCTTTGTCGACCAAATTAGGTTTTAGCTTTCTGCTAGTAACCCAGGCCTTAAGCTAGGACTTCTGATTAGCATTAAATCTTTTGGCCCTCTTGGTTCCTTTGCCAAGCTCTCCTTGCTGGGTTGGTGGCATGGTAACTGAAAGAACCATCAACAGCAGGGACAATCACTTGGACACATGTAGGAAGGCCTGCACCTTTCTGAACCTGGGACGCATACTTCAGTTTGGCGAGATCCATCATGGAATGCCTCACGGGCCTAAGACTGGCAGTACCCAAGGATTGTTGGAGCATAGACGCTAGTTGAAAAACACGAACACAGCCCACAGTAGAAATGTACGTGTCGAAAGAATGAAAATAAGGAGAGAAAATAATTCCTTTTTAAAAAAGGTGATAATTGGTAGAAAGAAGCAGTTTACTACGAGTGTAACGTCGTTTGGAAATCGCCGTACCGATCAGCATAGAGTTACACAACAAACAATACTTCATCACCTACTTTAACCTTGCTAAAACTTAAGTTGAAGGTTATCACTTCGCAGCAATCTTATCACAGTAATCTTTGGGCGTTTAGAATAGCGGAAAAAGTATTTTCGTTGGCAGAGTTTCGGTTCTTGACGAGGCCGTGGTTCGGAGTAGGCAAGTTCCGTGTTAATTTCAAGAATGGTCGCAATGCAAAAATTGAGTTCACGTTTCTGTCTCTAAGAAATTTTAACACAGCATAGTACAAAGAATGCACTTCAACGAAATACTAGTTTCAACGTCCAATTGCATGTACCTGTGGGCTTTTGGGGGGTGTGCAATTTAGATAAATTGACTCATTCGCTGAACCGTTTGCACTAGGGTACTTCTAACAGCCAAAAACGGATATTTACTAGCAGCTTTTCCAAAATAAATGTATGATTTGGAAAGACCAAGAAATGTGTTACGATATGCCCAAATTGCATTGATCCCTGTGATCGCGTTTACGTAGACGAGCGATAACAAAATGCACCATTTTACTCTATTTCCGGAAGTGACAGGGCGCTAGATTTCAAAAAAGATTAAGCGCTTCGATATCTTTGGATACTATTTTGGAAAATAACTCACTATAGGTGTTATTTAGGCAAAATATAAAAGAATTCGAAATTTGACGAGTGGCTACGGATTCTCGATATTTACAGAAATTGGCTCTTAAGTGCAGATACAATCGTTCAAGTGTAACGTTGACGTTAACGATCCTGTGATAAGAAATTCCAGTCAAATCCCTGTAAGAGGTAGTCCTAGTATCAGAATGGCTCACACCAGGAAAAAGAAAAACTCTGATCTAGGCGAGCCTTTGGACAAGAACAATACTGCTCGGCTGAGCAATAAAACCACGGTCGGGAAAGGCCACTAATTTTTTAGCTGTATTTAGTCTACAGAGAGAACAACCGATTGGCATGTGTACTTTTTGTGCTTGGCATTTCAAAGTTTGTACAGAAAGTGAATGCCAGTGCCACACATCTTTTCAGTAAAATATTGGTTTGCAATTGACGTCACGGCGGCCATGTTGGTCAACAGAACAATGCAGTAAAATGCCTTTTGGGAATTTGACTCTATTATTATGCAATACTTATGGGGCCATTTTCTATTGTTTTGTACACCAACATGGCCGTCTCATCACGTGGATGCAAACCAAGAATAGAATATTTCATAAAAAAGTGCTTTGTAGGGATTTTTATTCACTCGTTACAATACTTTGGAAAACTCACTCGTTCGCTGCGCTCACTCGTTTGTTAACCAAAGTATTTCAACGAGTGAATAGAAACCCCTACAAAGCAGTTTCTATGCTGTAATTTGTTTATTATACATATAACGAAGAATTAACGAGAATTAAACATTTCCTTGGAATCAATTATATTTTTTGAGACTGAAAAATTCAAGTCTGGTATCTAAGTGAACGAGTACTGATAATAAAACAAATCCTGTTTGCTGTCCAGGAACAAGTAGCCATATTGGAAGCGCGTGAGATAGTCTGGCCCGTGTGACAAAACGTCGGGAGGGAAAAACCGTTTTTCTTTCCCGATTCCACCCCCCCCCCCCCCCCCACCCTGTCGTTTTGTCACCCGCTTCCGACTATAACACCCACTTCCAATATGGCGTCTGATAAGTGCTACGTGTCGGCGACAACAACATCAACTGCCTGACAAAGAGCCTACATAAGCTTAAATATCACTTCCCTGGAAAATACAAATGCAAAATCCTTTCGCTTGTCCCTAATGGCTGTCAGATTCAATCATGTAATGGCGGCACTTCACGCTGTGCAAAGACAAATTTGGACTCTCTTGACTTACACTGTTTATAGAAATGTTAAATGTTTCTACGTTTTCGATTGCGTCTCGATAAAATAATCTTATGTTAAACCCAGAGGAACAAAAGGGGAAGCCAAAGCCATGTTTTCGAAACACAAACTTCCAGCGGGCGCTGATTTCAAGACCGCACTTTTCGGAAGCCATTTGAATGCTTTGCTCCGATTGGCTAAGTGATTCTACTCTGAACGATGATTGGTTATATGCTACACACGAAGCTGATTGGACGTATCACTTTCTTCACATGATAGAAAATACATAATTTTATTTGCAAGATTTATCGTCCAAAACTCTTGCTATATATATAATATAAATATATTCCCTTTACGGAAACTGACATAAATTCCATTGCTGCTACTTTCTCACCTACCGAGTTTCTGTGCCCAGCAAAATAAGACTGACACTTTAATAAAGTCATTATCACATGCTAGTCGAGCGTAAGCACAGTGTTACAGGGAGAGGCATAGAGCGACCACTCCAAAAAAGGGCCGCAAAGAAACCCCTTAAAGGTTCTAGCTTTGGACCTAAAAAAGAGTGCGTTTTTTTAAGTTTCTTGCCAGGTTCTTTCCATGCCTTACATCCCCATGTCGCAATGGAGGTACATGTGTTAGTGAATCAGAACTGGAAGTGTTCTCGTGTGACTGCCCGCTTGAAATCACAGCATTGCCTTATACTGACGACACGTGTAATGTTGGTAAGTTTGGAAATTTGGGTTCTGGAATATGGGAGGAAGTATGATGTTTCTGTGCTAGTAAACATCCTAATTCGAACGCGAGCATAATGCCTTACGTATACATATCGATGCATACGTAAATGCTGAGGGACTAGGCGTTTAGGATCCCACATGAAATCCTAGTAAAAGAAAGGACTAGTTCCCCTATGTAAAACGTTGGCTGTGTAGTACGCAACACGTAAACTGCATATTTGCACCATTGGTTAAGCAAAAATACTTTCGATTTGTAGTAAGCGAGTAACTAAGATATGATCTACTAATCAAGTTATAGTTCGACAGGTGACGGTAATCAAGTGTCACGCTTTCCTCAACTCTATTACACTACTACGAAAACCACGAGGTGGTCTTTAGATATCCGCTTTACGATGCTCAGATTTGTTCAGACTACAGTCAAACCTCTAGTATCGAGCGCCCTCTTTCAAGCGATCACCTTCTATTTTAAGCGATCACCTATCAATTTCCCCAAATTTGCTTCCCACATTTACTGTAAATTTGACCTCTACTAAACGGTCACCCTTTGGATTCCCACATGGCTAAATTTATTGCATTTCACCTCTATTTAACGGTCACATTGCTAGATAACAATCAATAAATGGCATATTTTTTGTCAGGAAGATAAGCGAACCGTGTCCAGATCCCTTCACAGCTCATCAAACGCAACCACGTCTCTGTGGTGGGTTAACCAGAACCCACGTCGAATTCCGCTTTTACTGGTTTCCTTTACATAATCGCAAGGAATCTCAAGGCCAAAGCCACCACCTCTGCTTATTCGTTTCCCTTTGACTATGGCCTTTCCACTCTTCGTAGGCCTCTTCTTTAGTAAACCCGTAAAGCCATAAATTGTGGGACATGACCAGTAACATCGAATTTGTTGGCTAGTTAAGTTATTAGGATGAAGTTCAACTGTCTGTCCGGTTTCCACGTCATCAGTAATTGTACTTCGACCGCTACTGCATTTAAATATGGAAACCCATCGATGCCAGAATGTTGGTTTTACCTATGACGTCATCGACCGTGCGTCCATCCTCCCCCCTCCCCCCCCCCCCCCCAATGTATGGCAATGTGACCAGTATCACACTCGTTTACAGCATACATCTTTGAGATTGGACTTCAAGCACAAGGTAGGTGCTGACCAGTATCACGTGACCATATCACTGGCTCAAGTTTAGAGCCCATTGAGGTTGAGAGGTTTTTTGGGTGTTGACCACTGACAGGTACTGGTTTTCTATTCTATTCGCAGCCTCAAACCAGGTTACCTCACCTAAACATAAACGAGGCCTCATTTTCGCGCGCTTTCTGTGGCTCGACGCGGCTACACGGCCATACTTCTTAACATACCTCATGTTCAGGTGGTCTCAAGCCAGTTTGACATATAGAGGTTACTTTATGGAAAATGCGCTGTACGATTTTTATTCACGAGTTGAGTAGTATCAGAAAACGAACGAGTGAGTTTTCTGATACGAAACAACGAGTGAATAAAAATCGTACAAAGCATTTTCCATGCTGTAATGTGTTTATTTCATAGGTACTGAGGGTTTTTTTTCGTGGTAGTGTTTGATAGACAAATTTATTTCGCACAAATAGGAGTGGGGCGATGAAAGCAATAAACAATGGTTTAAAATCGCCCAACCGACAATGTATTTAATAAATTTACAACACTTACTGTGTTTCAGATATTCCAAAGTAGTCCAAAGTTGAGTGTTTTTAGTTCGCCGCTTGTCAAAGCTATCGGCGATTAAGGTCGATTTCCCTTTCCTCACTTCTTTAGTTGTTTTTGTTTGGACTAAAGAATCTCTCTGGTTTTCTCGAATACCAGGTCGTTTGTTATGCTTACGGAATAGCCCTTTTTCTTCAGTTGTCGTTCCAAGCTAGCCACTAAACTTCGAAGGAAAGTCGGCTCGTATTCATTGACGTCTTTAGTGCGGACGGAGACGATAAATTGGTTGATGTATTCAGTATTCATTCAGCTCAACCGCTGGAATAACTTCCATTTTCCTGTCTTCGACTTTCGTTTTCAAAAGTCGTTTAAGTACTATTTCAAAAACGAGTGTGAGGGTTTCATCAGGTTTCCAAACGCAAGAAAACATTTGAAACCACGAGGCCGCAGGCGGAGTGGTTTTATTGTTTTTGAGTATTTGAAAACCTGATGAAACCCGAAGCACGAGTTTTTGAAATTTCTTCTCCAACATAGAAAATTAGTTTAAATTATCATTTGAATAAGTTTTCTGAATTGAAGTATTGTTTTTGGTAAGCGG
Source organism: Montipora capitata (assembly GCA_949126865.1). Taxonomy (NCBI): domain Eukaryota; kingdom Metazoa; phylum Cnidaria; class Anthozoa; order Scleractinia; family Acroporidae; genus Montipora; species Montipora capitata. The sequence goes on along the minus strand of OX421450.1, from coordinate 16,604,255 downwards.
AATGTGAATTTGTCACGTACTTAAGCTTGCTGCTCTGTGACAGTTTTTGAATATTCATCATGTCACGTTGTTACCTAGCTGTTTGTCAGTTGTGAGCGAACACGTTCCTTTGCAAAGAAAATGGCAGAGGGCAGATTCAGACCTCCTAAAACTAGCTGAGAAGAGCAAAAGTGTGTGGCCAGCGCTATCCCGAGGTAACGTGTGCGTCTAGTTAAATGCAGGAGTAGGTAGTGCCATTTTAGGTCGGACGTGTACAGCAAGGTTGGAGGCGAACCAAAAGACGAGGTTGCCACCATTGAGCGAGAATTTTTGGGGAGTTTAATAACTGTACCTTTACATTTAACGTCAGCAGTATATAATTTTAATTTAACTTTAAATAGGTTTAAAGTTTGTTTAAAGTTTGTTTTGTAAAATTTGTGATTAAATAAACTTTTTTATCGTCATGTGTTTTTCTTTCTCTATGGGTATGCAGATTGAGAAAATTTCCATCCGTGTTTGAAATTATTTCCAAACACGCCGTGGTTTTCAACTCGTTTGTCATTGGGTTTCTAAACCCATCCACCTGACCAGAATGAGATGCTCTGGTTGGGTAACAGCTGCATGAATAATAAATGAGTTTGAGAAGCAATCGTTCATCTCGTTCAGTTTTTTGAGCGGCATTTCTGTTTTCTTGTTCTAAAATAAATTCCTCAACTGAGCAAACAGAAGCAAACCTTCCCTCGGCCATTTTTCAAAGCTCGCGGTTTTTGTGCAACGGCTGTCGGATGACGTTCCATTCGATACGTTCGTTCATTCATCACTTCTGAAATTTGGTCGCTCGTGTTGCTGATTGGAGGAACGATATTTCTTCACAGTGAAATTTTGTCGTTCGTGTTCCTGATTGGCTACATTTAGAATCAGTACGAATTTTATTCACCATGATTTTCGTGGATAAATCTCAGTACCTATGAAATAAATCATGATAGCTGTGGTCCACACTGGTGGCTACGCAGTTATTCAAGTCAATCATTGGAGGGATATCAACTTAAAGCTATGTTTACTTTTTATTTGTTTAGAGCTGCTTTTGCCTCTGTATTGCAAGGGTGAGGCTAAATGGCGTGGGTGGGTGGGTCGTGGGTCGTGAGTCGTGGGTTGTAGGTCGTGGGTCGTGGATCGTGGATCGTGGGTTGTGGGTCGTGGGTCGTGGGTCGTGGGTCGTGGGTTAGGTTTGTTTGAAGATAAAAAAAAGATATATATTAGCTCCCTCAGTGCTCGGTCCAAATTTGCAATTGCCCGCTCACGAATATTTTCCCCGAACACCTTTTATGAAACGTTGAACAAAGGAAAACTGTCTCCCATTAACTATAAACATTTTTCCCTCTGGTCCGGCAAACAATTTCGGTAAACATTAACGAAAGTGTTCGAAAGTATATGCTTAACATTGGCGTGCGCGTTTGCCGAGAATGAATGCAAAAAAAGAAAACTGTATTAAACTTGCTTGTTTGTTCCGGAACTCACGCTAATGGAATAACGGAACTCACGTTACCCAACAACTTCGATATAATGATCTACTGCTTTTTGTCGGCATTTCAAGTAAAAGAAAAGAACAACTGATCAACTTTTGGGAAACATGAAAAAGCTGTGTCATGGCTGGAACCAAACTTTTGAGTCATTTTCTAGCAAACATCTCATGGGATTTTTGTCTTCATGTTTGGTCATGATGTATTGATTTCATGAAAGCTAAGGATCAGCCGTCATGCATCCGCCTCGTAGCAACCGTTCGGTTGTGCGTTTGGTAGCGTGGGAATGCTCAAGTATGATTGCTTAAAAATAGCTGAAATGCACGTCTTTGCCAAAAGCCTTGCAGTAGCAGCCTTCGTCATGGAGGATACGCCGGTGAGTTGGACATTCTTACATCAGAATTGTTGTTGAATGTTAATGTACATGGGAAACCAGTTAATTGTAGTTGAATTCCATCGTCGTCTGTTTGAGGGAAGGAAATCCACTGCTGCTGCTGTGCGAAGCGGCCGGCTCAATGGATATTGAACGAGAGGATGGCCACGAGATATTCGTTTTATTTTACATGCGGTCAGTATAAAACAAGGACTGCGGACCCGGACTGCGGACCGGGTATAAAAAGCGGACCAGGTAATTATAAAATGCAAACCGAACACAAAACACTGTGAAAAAGGCACAGAGCAAAGAAATAGCAATAGGCTGACGACCTGAAATGAAGTCCGACATGAGAATGGTGGAAAAAATGTTTCGCGCCATAATTATCAACCATAGGGTTAAACTGGATATTTTTTGGCTTCTCAAAACGACGATCAATAGCTCACTGAAGGTTTTCGTTGAAACTGCAAAACGTTTGTATGTTGTATTTATCAGAGGTAAGACACGAAAGTAATTTATGAAATCCTTCGCGGGTCACCAGCTTTACGTTTGAAAATCGAGAAATTTGACGGACTTCAGTGGGAGATGCTGATTTCAACAGAGTTTTGTTTTGATCCGAGACCACGCAAAACTAACTGGAGGTGTGGATATATATATCGAACATCACGCAAAGCGAAAACAAAACTATCTTGACCCCATCTACAAGCCTTCTTATTTTCCCACGAAAAATTCAGAAATATTCACTTATGCACATTCCGTGCACATGACGTCATGTGCCCTGTCTATAATGATTGACAGGGCACATGACATATCTTCTAAACAGATTCCACTGTGATGTTCTGACGGGATCTCGATCTATTCGCAAAATAAACACTTTGTTGCGATTGATACAACTTTTTGTTCACCTCATTGTCGCACGGGTCCGTCTGTAAACAGCACTCGACCAAGAGAACAACTGTTATAGTCTGTGTCCTGATTTACACGTACACACTACTGACTTTATCTGAAGCCTCTTACGCAGACTTTGGAAGTAACGATTGCGTGACGAGCCAAAACACTCTACGTGGGTGTTGAATCCATCCGTCCATCCTGGCTCGAACTACGACAACAACAGTCAGATTAATATGAAAGATGGAAATGTACATAAAGTTAAAGTTTATGCCAAAATTGTTTCCGTTCTTCCCCATAACAATTTTTCCACTCTAGTGCTTAACTTCTTTTGCGTTAATTGTTGATTTCAGTTTACAGTGTCCCCAATAAGTGCTCCAGCGCTAGAACGACTAGACACATAAATAAAGTTCCTTTCCTTTCCTTTTCCTTTTAAATCCGAGGAGTAAATTTACAATTTTGAGATAAAATTTCTACTCTTAGGCCCTGTTTTCAACGACGTGTTTACAAGGCAGCTAGGGTTACCTTGGCGCTAGGGTAACCCTATCTGAGCGCTAGGGTACCCTAGCTCTAGCTGCCTTGTAAACGCTCTCGTAGGGACAACTCGCCTACCCGGGAAAACTTTTTAGTGGTTTTCATTGTGTTTGCGATGCTGGCGGTTACCAAGCACGCAAAGTTGTCCCGGGTGGAAGGGTAACCTTACCCGTGAGATTTTGCTTGTAAACCCGGGCTATCTTTGACCCTTCTACTAGGGTAACCTTACCCTAGCAGTAGGGTTACCCTACCTGCTTGTAAACAGGGCCCTACTTTCTCTAGCCCAGTCGATGTTGTAACTGAGCATTTCTGTGTACGTGACAATGTTTTGACACGGAATAAGAGTACCCAAGGCCTTTTTCAAAATCTGTATCTGGGCCAGTACAAACCTAGTTTTGTTGTAGACTCCATTGTTGAAAACTCAGGCCTTACTTCATACCTAGTCCGCAGTCGGTCCACGTTTTATACCCGGTCCGCAGTCCGCAGTCCACGTTTTATACTGACCGTTTTTACATGCTAACTGCAGCCGTATTCCATTATCCCGGCAGTATTAATAACTTTAGTTCAACTCGTATTCAAGTATTACAAAGACGCTTCCTTGCGTTGAATCACTAAAATAAGCTTGTGAATTTCAGCCTCAGTGCTTGCTTTAAAATATTCCGCTCAGATAACTGAGATAATGCCACGTCTTTGATGATTCAAATTTCAATGGGATAGTCAATGACCTGCGAATTGAACCAAAGACTTAGAGCGGTGATTATTTATTGAAACGAAATACCAATGTTAAGCATTTGGACTTACATCTTGAAGTGAATAGACTTTCCACGGTCTCTTATGCAATCTTGGTTGAGTGGCAAACACGATAATCCCCAATTATTTGAGGAAGATAAACATTCTGATTATTATTTTTTTTTTATAATTACAAGATAAAGATACCTAGCATAAGATTTTATAGGGTCACATTTGAAGGATACAGCTGTGGCGGCGAGCGTTGAACCGCATTTTTAGTCGTTCATTCCCCCCCGGGGGGGAAGGGGGTTCTCCAAAAAAATTGGACAGGGGCGTGCGGCTCTCTTCCCAAAACCCTTACCCCATTTATGACCTGACCCTTGAATGGCGGCAAAATGGCTGAAATCGATACCCTATTTATGACCAAAACAGCTGAAAAACCATTTCCTTTGGGCCCGAACATACCTATATAGCCCATACAAGGGAGTACCCCCTCCCCCGGGTGGTCATTCAAGGTACGTAAATTTTCCTGTGAAGGTTAAGGCAGACAAATGAATTGCCGCTTTCATAGCAAGGTTAAGTTCCTAAATTTTTTTTTTTTCAGTAAACGAATTTACACGGTGTCATGCGTTTTTGATTCATAAATATTTTGGAATTCAAATTTTCCGTGAAGTATTTTATTATTAGATTCCCCACGTTTCCCATACATTTACTGTAATTTTCTCCGTTTTTGTCCCCAACCAAGTTGGCGTCAGAAACCACGAAAAGTTCTATTCTCAATAATGGACCTTTTTAATTTACCTTAATTTTTCCTCGTGCACCTCAAGTTATTTTTTCCTTTGTTTGGTTTTTGTTTTCGTGTGAGGGAATCTTTTTTGGAAACTATCTCCCCCCCCCCCCCCCGCCCTCCAAAAAAGGCCTCCCCCCTCTGCATGTGGGAATTTTAGCTCACGTGTTTTCTGTTGAGACTAAAATGTAAACCGTGTTAGTGCGCCATTACATCTAAGTTAAAAAAATCGTCCTTTTCAACAGTCAACAATCCGCTCATTCGCAAAAGACGACATAGCCTGGTCTAAATAGAGTTAATACTGAATTACTTTTTCTAGCACTGCCAGACTCCAACAAGTGCCGAAAGCTCCCCAACGAAGTGAAGAAACAAGACAGAAGTTTACGAAGCTTTGTGACGCCCTTCTTTCCGCTGCAACGCCTCCTGCTTACTATTCAGCTAAGGAAGATTTAACCAAATTCATCGACCAAGCACATGAAGAAAGGGAACATTGAATTACCTGGATAAAGTGGTGGGATGACCGCCGAGCATTCATCTTTCCAGCATTTGCGCCATGGGATGGTGCACCCAAGATGAACCAGGCAGAGGTTATACACGCCAGTTGGGCACATAGAGACCGAGAAAACATGACCCCCCTGGATGCTGCAGAATGTCACGTCCGTGATCGTGTTCTAATTGAAACAGAATATGAAGGTACCAAGCAAGGGAATTCTCGGCCTGGAACTGGACCCAGTCTTATGCAGAGACGAGCATGGGAAACGGCAATTCAGCAAAGAAGGGCTGCCAGATTGGGCGAAGAGCTTTTGCGAGAAGATATCACTATTGCTGAACCAGAGCTTCAACATCTGGGAAGGAAAGTTGATCCAGCTTGTAGTCATCGCACAGACAAACCAAGAAAAAGAAATCCCTCTGGTACAAGTCGATTTCGTTCCACTAGGTCTACACACTTTTTGTCACGGCTTCAGAAAGCAAAACAAGATAAAGATTCCATCAAAGTCAGAAAAGTGCTTTCTCAGTCTGACGTATCATCTCGTTTTGAAGTTCAGGGCTCAGACGGTCAGAGGAGGTATGAAGTCGAAGTATCCGAAGCTCCAAGTTGTACATGTGAGGATTACAAGAAGTTCAATGGGAAGGAACTTTGCAAACATGTTATATGGGTTTACCTTTACGTCTTAAAAGTTGATGAGGAAAGTCCCTTAATAAACCAGATAACTCTGTCTGAAGATTCTGTCAGACAAATACTGATGGAGTCTTTGGCAATTGCAAGCAGCAGCGTCGACAACATCTCCCCCTCCAACGATTTCAGAAGCCGAATGGAACGAGTCGAGTCTATCCTATCAAGGGATAAAAGGAAAGATCAGCAACTTATGCGGTATTTGGTGCACAAGGAATGAAAACCAGGGAAAAATCCACACTGCAAGGCCTTACGGTGCAAGAAATAAGTTTTACCTGGGAATCTGTGCGTCTTTGTAAAAGGACTAGAAGTCCCGTACCAACAGGCATTTGCTGTCCAGTCAAATTTCTACTTTTGTCCACAATTGGAGTGTGTGCAGCAGATTCCACCGTGGTCCAATTTGGCAATTCCTGACAAGGTTTCAATCAAGGGAGATGTTTCAGATGCCGAAATTGCAAGTGCCTTGCGAGATGGCCTTCCTCTGTCATTTGATGATTGAACTGAATAAATCAGGCCTGCAGTTACATAAATAAAGGAACTTTGTGTTATTAACATTGAAATTTGTGAGACATGAAAACTGCTCATGACAGTGTCGGAAAAGGAACTTTCCATGTTGTCCTGGTTGTTGTTTAACTAATTCAGTTATTGCAGACTCTAAGACAGGCCTTTGACCAGTGCAGCATTTTGTTTCAGTACGCCGAATTGTAGTTGTTTTGTTTTGATAAAGATGTCACTGTTGACGTTCAATTATGAACGAACATAACGTGCATCTTTTTTTATAAAATTGCTAAAAAAGGGGCTTAAAACTGATCTTAACTTCTTAAAAGGTTTCCCAAATTTTCGAACCGTATCTCTGGTTCTTCTTCGCGGGACAATGAATCTAAAATTCAAAATCATATTTTGGTTCCCAAGAGATCTTAACAGCGGCACATATGCCCTTGGGAACTCCATTCTGTCATTCACAGAGTTCTTAACAATGTTTGAGTGTAAAGAGTCCAGAAAAATTCTGCGCTTGTAATTAGTTTCATTCGTTTCAAGAATTTCGCCGTAGCGTGGATGGATGTCGTGCGTGGGAACCAAAATATGAAGCAGTGATTTTGAATTTTAGATTCATTGTACACCAGAGATACGGTTCGAAAATTTGGGAAATTTTTTTAAATTTAGATCAGTTTTAAGCCCGTTTTGAACACTGATCGCCAAAAGAGAAACATAACGTGCATCTGTTGGTTATTGTTATCGTTGCACATTAAGGTATTTTATCGCAGCCTATTGTTCCCATAAAAAAATTAGACCGACTGCTAATAATGGCGATTCACAGAAAGAAGACCGCGGTGAGTCAAAAAATTTTATCATTAACAGCAAAAATGTGCAGTGTTAATCACCATGTCTTCTTAATTTAAAATTAGGTGTTTGCTTATGCTAATGTATATGTATGTAGGTATGGTCCAATCAATTAAAATTTGCTAAACAGTGGAGTACCAAGCATAAATTTACCATAAGTGAAATGAAAGCATGGTTAACATATATCCTGTGAACAATTCAGCTTTATTGAAATTATTCCCCCAAGAAATCCCACTGAAATTGTGTCATGCTAGTTACAACGATCATCCTTAGTCTCAAACTAACATCGGTACAAGTTCGAATACCAATGAAGAAACAGGTAATAGGTAGTTTAAGAACTTATTACTTGTTCTGCTTTAAGAACCGGACAAATAGAAAACAGAACAACAAAGATGAAAAGTTGAGAGTACTTACTTCGAATCCTCAAACGAAACAACCAGTATGGAGGAAAATTAAAATATAAACTTAAGTACGGATTGTGGTGCATCTTTACAGACTACTGTATTCTTGGAATCCCTGACAATTTTTGCGAACATAGGAGGTTTTCACGTGACGTCATCGCCGCCGTGCTGGTGGACGAAAACAAAAGATCTCTCATTAGCTTCTTTTGTTCGTCCACCAGAAGTCGTACATTTCTCTATTGTTATTGGTGTCCCTAGAGGTTGGTTGAAAACGTCCTATTAGCTAGCCCACTTGTTTCCAAGATGGCGAACTAACTGGTACCGTGTCTTGTTTCACATTGGTTGGTTCCAGAGTCTATACCGAGTGTCCACGCCGCAAAACATAAATTTTCCGACACCACTCCACATACAAACTCCTTCGGAATTAAGCGCTCCGATTTCCTATAACTGACATTTATAGAGAAGTAAATGATCCTTACCAGCCAAAGGAAGGATGTCCTTGTCAGTCAAATTGTTTTGTAAGGTCTTGTCTGTTTCGAGAATTTCCAGGCGTTGATAAAAAAGTAAAATAAATAATAAAATGTGAACCACTGACAGAATGTTAACGTAACATCTCAGAGTCACTCGGTGTGATCACGGACAAAACTGCTGTTGCGAGAGGGCATTTGAAACAGCATAAAAGTATGTATACATGACGTGTATACATGGAGGATCTCCAGGGTTGCCACTCATTTGAACCCAAAAAATTCCCTGACTTTTCCCTGACTTTTCACTGAGCTCAAAACAATTTTCACTGACCTTGCATTAGGCGAATTATGAAATAAGCCAAATCCACTTTTACATTAGCTTCAGTTTCTTCTGCAAACCATCAATATTCTTCTCTTCATTTTCAATCTCTTTACGTATGTTTTTCACGGGATTTTGAACGCATGGAATTTGACTTCACTAACAATTCCATTTTGTGTTTTGTTTCAGCCTCTGTGGTAAGTTCATCTGCTACTTTAGTAAGTTCCCGAACCATTTTCTCAAGTCTCTCCTTCTTCTTCCTTGATGACTGAAGCTCCTCCTGTACTTCTTTCTTCCTCTTCTCTTTTTCACGTCACTGGCCTCTTCTGTTTTCTTTTTCTGATTTAAGTAGCTCTGGTATCTTGCGTGAGCATGCCTGCAAGATACCAGAAGTTCCTTTGTTACAGAGTCTTCTATAGGACCATCTTGATTCTTGATTCCATCATATGCCATCCGATAGGAAATTAAGGTTTGATCTTGCATATAGTTGCTTATGTAACTCCCTTGCTAATTCTGCTCTAAGAGCTAGGCCCACTGGGACATTTGATATTTTCGCGCGTCAGGCTATTATGCTAATAAGACTAGTAGTTTAAATTCGGTGGCAACGGTCAAACGAGGGTTTTTCCTTTTGCGAGTTATTAGAGCTAGTGGTTGTTGCCATTATTGTAGATTCCCTCGCGATCATCGTTGTCCAGAGGCCTATCAGTTATTTCGGGAAAAAGCTGTAAGACTGAGTTTTTCGTGGTTAGTTCTTTCTGTCTTTAAAAGTTGTAAATAATTGTTTCTTTTGTTCTATTTTCAGTCAAACTCGTTGTTGTAAATAAACTTTAACATGTACTTGTTTTAAACGATGTTTGAAGACCGGTACAAATTGGCGAAATGAAGCGAGAGAGATGATGTCAGATTTTGGCGACCCGAACGTTATTGAACAAAAGCTTGTAGAGTTAGACGAAGCAATAACAGGTTTCGAAGCAGCGCACCAAGCGTATCATAATCAACTGGATGATCGGAACGAGATCGAGGATTCACTTGAATACTACGAAGTTACCATGCTTCTTGCCAGCGATTCCAAAAAAATTATCGAGGATTGGATACAGAAATTTAAACACCCGTCGAGAGCAACTAATCTATCGATCCTGGACCCCGAAGACTCAATTAGCAACGTTGGCTCTCGTGCTACATCAAAGGTTCCGCAGAAATCTAAGGCCAGTTCAAGAGCAAGCTCCAAATCTTCTAGACGAAGTTCAGTCAGTAGTGCTAGGATAGCAGCGGCGGCGAAAAGAGCACCTTTAACAGCCGAAGCCTCCATGTTACGAGAACAGCAAGCCTTACAACAGGAAGAATTACGCTTGCAACAAAGGAAGCAAGAGTTAGCACTTGAGACTAAAATTGCTAAAGCCAAAGCGGAAGAGTGTGCCCTCGCAGAAGCCGAAGCCGGGTTTTCAGTGCGTGGGGCGAAAGAAGGCTTTCGAAATTTGGCACCTGCCGTAAAGGTTGAATCCTGTTTAACTAAAGAGCCTAGGGAAAGTCAGCAGCCCCCTATAAGGTTCATAAATCACTCAGTAGCTGAAGTAAATGGAAAAGAAAGTCGGCGTCGTACATTTGAGGACAGGGGATCTCAATATTCCACTTCAAGTGAAGAGGGATTACGTCTATTAATGGATTTGCAACGTCAACAGCAGGAACAGAATTGCAACATGCTAAATATTCAGCAGCAGCAAAACCAGCAAGTGCAACAACTGCTAGAGCAACAACAGCTTCACACTTTAGCTCTAACCTTGCCACAACTTGAAGTCCCCACATTTGCCGGCGACCCTATCGAGTATTGCCGATTTATCACAGCCTTTGAGAGCATGATCGTGGCGAAGACCACAAGCTATAGTGCAAGAATGTATTACCTTGTGCAGTACACGGCGGGCGATGTTCAAGAGTTGATGGGTAGTTGTTTAGCAATGGATTCGGAGGAAGGGTATCGAGAGGCTCGAAAACTGCTCGCTAAACGGTATGGGCAGTCGTACAAGATTGCTTCTGCTTATGTAGAACGCGTAACTAATGGACCAGGGACAAAAGCGGAAGATGGCGGAGCGTTACAGTCGTTTTCTGCTCTCTTGACAACCTGTAAGAACATGTTGAATGAGATCGGTTACCTAAGCAAGATTGAGAACCCAGACAGTCTAAAGAAAGTAGTGGCCAGACTTCCTTTCAGCCTACGACAGAAATGGCGCGAAGTTGCAGATGAAATAACAGAGGCAAAGGCAAGGTAGGTGACGATTGCTGACATTGCAGATTTCGTAGAGAAGAAAGCCCGCATACTAACACACCCGATATTTGGAGACATTATCAGCGAACCGAAAAGCAACAGTGTCCTTGTCGGAAAAAGACCAGCAAATAGAAGACTCTCCTCGTTTGCGGCTGACGCCCATAATCCCAGTAGTAGTACTGATGGTGGTGTGTCGGATGACACCTTAGTGCTAGGACCCAGGGAACCCACCCTCAGCTGTCCATTGTGTAAGGCTACTCATTGGTTGTCCCAGTGCAAAGACTTCAGAAGGAGAAACGTCAGTGATAGATATCAGATTGCCAGAGAGAAAGAGCTTTGCTACAACTGCTTGATCCCCAGTCATTATGCTGCAGCGTGTCCAAAACCGAGCTTTTGTAAGGTGGATGGTTGTGACAACAAGCATTCGACATTCCTGCATCCTCCAGCTGTGCGTGCTACCAACAGAGCGCAGTCAGACGTCGGAACCAAGAGTGCGTATGTTAATGTCGACAAGCTTCAATGTGCCTTTTCTGGGGTCGGAGGCTCAGTGACAGGGCTACCCGTAGTGCCTGTAAAAGTGAGAGCCAAAGGAAGCGACACCACTGTACACACATATGCCTTTCTGAATGGTGGCTCTAACACATCCTTCTGCAGTGAACAGCTAATGAAGCGGCTCGGGGTTAAAGGCATCGACACCACCATATCATTAACAACAATGGAGAGAGATAGTAGTACGAGAAAGTGTGAACTTGTCCAGTTGGAAGTTTTCCACTTAGAGGAAGACAATTTCATTGAGCTGCCCCTTGTATTTTCTACACCTAAACTTCCAGTGGCCTCAGAGAGTGTTCTCCGCCAAGAAGATGTTGACAGGTGGCCCCATCTAAAGGGGGTAATGGTCGCGGAGATCAATGCCAACGTCAGGCTACTCATAGGCCATGACGTTCCTAAAGCTTTAGAACCGAAAGAAGTTAGAGAGAGTCAGAATGGAGGTCCATACGCGGCCAAAACGTTGCTGGGCTGGGCCATCAATGGCCCACTTAGTAGGAACGGAAGCGCTAAACGCACTTCAAACTTTATTCGAGCGGACACTGCCCTTGATCAACAGTTTCAGAGGTTCTGCAACATGGAGTTCAACGATTCTTTGCTCGACAATGAGAGAGCGATGTCGCTTGAGGACAAGAGAGCCCTAAACATCATGGAATCCACTGCGGTTCTAAAAGAAGGCCATTATGAGATTGCGATGCCATGGAGGTACTCTCCACTCTGCCTACCAAATAACAGAATACTAGCCGTACACCGTTTGGAACTGCTACGAAGGAGGTTCGTCAAGGATCCAGTCCTCTTCCAGAAATACTCAGCCTTCGTAGGTAATCTTCTTGACAAAGCATATGCTAGAAAGGTCCCAGATAATCGGCTTTGTCGATCAGGCGACGCTACCTGGTTCCTGCCACACCACCCAGTCTTTCATCCAAAGAAACCCGGGAAAGTTAGAGTGGTGTTTGACTGTGCAGCGAAGTATAAGGGTGTGTCCCTTAACGATGTGCTGTTGCAAGGCCCAGATATGACCAATACCCTGATTGGTGTTTTGACTTGTTATCGACAAGAGCGAACTGCTATCATCGCCGACATCGAATCCATGTTCTACCAGGTCTTTGTTCGTCCAGACGATTCTGATGTACTGCGTTTCTTGTGGTGGCCCGGCAACGATCTCCAAAGACGACCTGAAGAATATCAGATGACAGTTCATCTTTTTGGCGCCGTTTCCTCTCCAAGTTGTGCAAACTTTGCTCTTAGAAAGACAGCAGACGAAAACTTTCAACGATTCGATTTCGAGGTAATCAATACAGTCAGAAGAAACTTTTATGTAGATGACTGCCTGAAGTCTGTTCCTAGCGAAAGTGAAGCTATCCGTCTGACCGCTGACCTCAGAAGATTGCTAGAAAGGGGAGGCTTTAATCTGACTAAATGGGTCTCGAACTCTCGCAAGCTTATCAAATCATTACCCGAGTCTGACAGGGCAGGCTCATTCAAAGACCTTCATGATAGTCAAATGCCTGTTGAGCGTGCTCTTGAGGTCTGTTGGGACGTTGAAGGCAACATATTCTGTTTCAAGATCGAGGTCAACGACAAGCCCTTCACAAGAAGAGGATTGCTATCTGTCATTTCCTCAGTATATGATCCGCTCAGGATTGCAGCCCCAGTGATACTCCCAGCCAATGCGATATTGCAAGATTTATGTCGAAAGAGATTAGAGTGGGATGACCCAATCCCTACCGAGGAAAAGGAGCGTTGGCTAAAATGGTTGAAAGATCTGCCCAAGCTCGGACGCTTCTTAGTTGATCGCTGCTTCAAGCCACAGAACTTCGGGAAAACTATGTTGCTGCAGCGACACCACTTCTCAGACGCCTCGCAACAAGGGTACGGTGCAGCCTCTTATCTCAGATCTATGGATGACAAGGGTATAACTCACTGTTCATTCGTGATGGGAAAGGCGCGCACTGCTCCGCTAAAGTCTATAACGATACCAAGGCTAGAATTGTCAGCAGCTGTCCTTGCATCAAGGCTGGACAAAATTATTAGACGAGAGATTGACCTTCCAATACACGAATCCGTGTTTTGAACAGACAGTACCTGTGTGATGAACTACATAAGAAGCAATGACAAGCGATTCCATACCTTTGTTGCTAACAGAGTGGCGATCATACATGATTGATCTTCTCCGTCTCAGTGGAGGTACGTGAACACCAAAGCGAACCCGGCGGATGACGCCTCAAGAGGTCTGGCAGTAGATTCTCTCATTAAGAAGAATCGTTGGATACGCGGTCCCGATTTCCTTTGGGAGCAGGAATCAAGGTGGCCTGCACAGCCGACTACCGTCCAAGAAGTACCTGACGACGACCCCGAGATCAAGAGGGAAACTCGCACGGTTTCCGCTGTTTCGGACGCTGAAGCAAGTAGCATGAACAAATTGCTCGAAAAATTATCATCATGGTCTCGACTTAAGAAGATTGTGGCTTGGATCCTGTGCTATCGAGACAGACTGAGAGCATCGTGCCAGAGGCGTAAAAGGGGGTCGTCTTTAGCACTGAAATCCACCGCTGGAAGGGAGAGTGAGTCGATTAATGTGGATGAAATTAACAGAGCAGAGAAAGAAGTTCTAAAATTCGTCCAACGCCAAAGCTTTAAAGAAGAAATGTCCCATCTCGAGCAGAAAAGAGGAGGCAGTGGAGACAATAGCTCAAAGCGCAGCAAGGAGAAGGAATAAGTGGTTAAGAAGACGAGCACGATTTACAAGCTTGCACCAATGAAGATCGATGGTTTACTCTATGTCGGAGGACGTTTGACGCAAGCTTCCATACCAAATGCCGCCAAGCACCAACTGATCCTGCCCAAGAAACATGTCGATTTGATCGTGCACCACTATCATCTAAAGTCAGGTCATTCAGGCCTGGAACATGTGCTGTCCTTTATTCGTGAAAGGTTTTGGATCCTTAAAGCAATAACTGCTGTGAAGAGTGTGTTACGCGGCTGCTTCGACTGCAGAAGGAGGCAAGCGCCATTAGGGGAGCAGCAAATGGCAGATCTGCCCACAGACCGCGTGACACCTGAGAAACCGCCTTTCACGTTTGTAGGAGTCGACTGTTTTGGCCCGTTCATTGTGCGGAGAGGAAGAAGCCTTGTGACAAGATATGGGGTCTTGTTCACCTGTTTGTCCTTAAGAGCCATACATTTGGAGGTCGCTCACAGCCTTGATACAGATTCCTTTATCAACGCCATGCGACGGTTCATCGCCCGAGGGGGACAACCCGAAGAAGTAAGATTGGACAATGGTGGAAATTTTGTTCGTGGGGAAAGGGGATTGCATGAAGCGGTCGAGGGCTGGAACCAACACAAGATTGGCGAATTTCTGCTGCAACGGAATGTTAGATGGACGTTCAACCCCCCAGGAGGTTCTCAACATGGTGGGGTTTGGGAACATTGCATTAGGACCGTGAGAAAGGTTATGGGCGCTTTGACA
>OX421450.1:16571965-16584465 GCA_949126865.1 Montipora capitata | reverse complement strand
TCCTTTAGCCAGGGTTTTACTCTGAAGGCAAAAAAAATCGTAGTAGTGCACTCCACTGAGAAAATTAGTAACAAATCTACCTTTGAATTGCGAGCAATAAACCAACACTGTTAAATATGTAGGGTGTGAATTTCTATTCCTTTCAACAGCCATGCTGCCAAGAATTCCTGAAAGTACTTTTTTTTATCATCCAGGGCATAAGATGCAGCAAGTCATAGTCAATAAGTCAAAGTACTCTATATTTGTCAGTAATTTTCAGCATAAGAATATTATGGGATGCCAAGGGGGTAATTGCATACATCTTGTGAGGTAAAAAACTGGTTTGAATTTTTTTTACACCCTTTGTTTCAGATTATAAGTACAGATTTACTGTATTCTCAGACGAAAGAAAATAAAAGTCAATCTGCTTTCAAAAAAAGTTTGAACGAGACCCAAATTCACACTGACAACATGTATACCGTAAACTTCCATGTATAAGCCATATCCGTAGATAAGTCGCACCCTGAATTTAGAAGCGCAGATTTTGGAAAAAATGTAATACAATAAAGTTAGAAGTTCCAGTAACATTCTATCGCTATAAACCAGCAAGGACAAACAATCAAGGTTTCACCATAAAGTTGAGATTCCTTCGATATTGAAACAAAACGAACGAATGCTTAGCAGCCAAGCTTTAAATGTGGGGAGGAGTCTGGGCCAGGGCCTGGGTATCTGTTATGATATCTAGAATTTTCTAGAGTTTCCTTACCTTTTCTTGTTGTTCCAGAACGTTCTAGAAACGAAGTTGTCAATTTCTATAATTAATTTAATGGTCACGAGTTCGCTATTAATAGCCTGTTTACATAAGACTTGTTGTCGACCAGAAGTTTCGGATTTACGCGAGCGAGCTCAAGTTAAGTGAGAAGTTCTAGCTAACGTTGTTGTTGTTATTGGATCGAAGTTGTACCTACTGGTTACTGCCTGTACATGTTCTCATGGTAAACGTCTCAACTGGACTGATTAAATCTGTTGTAGTTGTTGCGTGATCTGATCGTCTCTCTCAGTTTTGAAAAACAACCGACGAAAACAAAACTTGGTGTCAGAAGTTTTGGAGACAATTCATGACCTCTGGATACGTTTAAGTCATGACCGAGCCGTCGACTAGTGGACAAGTGTCCAGCACTATGGCTGCTCCTCCAGTGTTCGCTTCTTCTATGCTGCTAGCCAAACCGCCAGATACTCTCAACATAGAGGACAGATCGCATCGAGGCGATAATTGGTTACATTTTAAGAGAGCTTGGCAAATCTATGAAAAGGCAACTGGGATCAGTAAACTAGAAGGTCCAGTGCGTGTTGCTCATTTTCTTAACGTTGTAGGCAAAGAAGGTGTTCAGATGTTTGATATCTTTACTTTTGACGAAGATGGTCATGAAAGTGCTGACAACATAGACCATGTATTGGCGAAATTCGAGTCTCGGTGTTTGCCACAACGCAACGAAACTTATGAAAGGTACCTTTTCAATAAAAGGGAGCAAGAACTTGGAGAAAGTGTTGATCAGTACTGTACAGCACTGATGCGTCTCTCCGAACACTGTGGCTTCGGGAACCTCAGAGACAGCTTGATTAGAGATCGCCTCATCCTTGGAGTTAAGAATGATCGTGCTCGCAAGAAACTACTTGAACAGAAAGATCTTACTTTGGACAAAGCCTTGGATATCCTTCGAACAGGAGAACTAACTGACATACGTGCATCAGAAATCTCAACTGAAGAGCCCAATGTCAACCTCCTAAGAACGCTACTGAAGGCAAAACTTCACGTAGACCCACCTAAAACGGAAGAAGTCATTTTCCCGGAAACTCAAAGGGAAAGGGCCTGGTAATAATACTAGCACACCTACTGCAAAGAATCGTGAATGCAACTTCTGTGGTACTGTCCATGAGATGAAAAAATCTTCATGCCCTGCTGTGGGGAAGAAATGCAATAAATTTGGCAGAGATGGACACTTTGCAAAGAAATGTGCGTCCAGTTCAGTCAATCATGTGGAAGATTGTGAGATTTACAGTCACAAGGCCACCTTCAAGTCAGCCTATGTGACAGTCCTTATGAACAACAAGGCCGAAGTACAACTACAGATTGATACAGTTGCTTCGTGTAACGTTCTACCAAAACGTGATTACGTCAGAGTGACTGGCGACAATCAGTGTAATAATCTGGAAAAGTCGTACTCAAGGCTCGTCATGCACAACAAGTCTGTAGTCTGGCCGCTTGGACAAATCCGACTTCTTACCGAAAGAAAAGGAAGAAAGTATGGAGTCCTTTTCGACGTAGTGGAGAAAGATTTGACACCACTTCTTTGCAGAACCACGTGCGAGAAGATGAATCTCGTCAAAATTTTGAATGCTGACATAAATGTCACTCACGATGATTCGGAAAGGACTGATGTCCCTTCAATTGTCAAAGGAGATCCTGTCCTATCTGAATTCACTGATGTTTTTAGTGGAGTTGGGTGTCTTGATGGAAACTACTCTATCCGAGTAGATGAAAGCTTTTCTCCAGTGGTGCATCCTCCTCGCAAAGTCCCTGTCCCACTAAGAGAAGCACTTAAGACAGAGTTGGTGAAGGACGGTATCCTCGCCAAGGTAACAGAGCCCACAGCATGGGTCTCTAGTCTCGTCATAGTCAAGAAGCCCAATGGGAAAATTCGAGTATGTTTAGACCCTCGAGATCTTAACCGCGCAGTCAAACGATCACACTACCCCCTGCCAACCATCGAGGAAGTCTCAACTCGACTTAGTGGTGCAAAAGTCTTCAGTGTGTTAGATGCTAAGTGCGGATTCTGGCAAGTTAAACTAGATGAGAAGAGCAGCTATCTGACGACCATGAACACACCGTTTGGTCGGTATCGCTGGCTCAGAATGCCTTTTGGTATAAATTCTGCTCCTGAAGTATGGCAACAACGAATGCATGACTTAGTTGAAGCACTAGCCGGTGTAGAAGTTATCGCTGACGACTTCTTAGTCTGTGGTTTTGGTAATACTCCTGACGAGGCATTGGCTAACCACGAGCAGAATCTCAAAACATTCCTTGTAAGAGCAAGAGAAAGAAACCTCACTCTCAACAACGAGAAGTTGAAACTGCGACAGGTACAAGTCTCTTTCATAGGACACCTCCTTACAGCACAAGGTCTACTGCCTGACCCATCAAAGGTACAAGCGATCGCTGATTACCCGGCGCCCACCAACCTTGCAGAGTTGAGAACCTTCTTAGGAATGGTCCAGTATCTAGCGAAATTCTGCCAACATCTGTCTACAGTTTCTCAGCCCCTGAGACAGCTGGAGAAAAAGGAAGTTGAATGGTGCTGGCAACAACCACAAGAAGAGTCATTCAACAAGATTAAAGAACTTGTTTCTAAAGCTCCACTTCTACAGTACTTTGACGTGAGTAAGAATGTTACTATCCAGTGCGATGCCTCTCAGTACGGAATCGGCACGACGCTCCTTCAAGACGGACAGCCAGTACACTACGCGAACAGAGCTCTAACTCTCACAGAGCAAAATTACGCACAAATAGAGAAGGAACTCCTTGCTATGATAGTCTCCTGTGAGCGCTTTGAACAGTACATTTATGACAAACATGTCACTGTGGAAACAGATCACAAGCCGTTGATTGCAATCCAGAGGAAGCCTATCAACACAGCCTCAAAAAAGACTACAGCGAATGATGCTCCGTTGCAAAAATACGACTTGACCCTCGTCTACAAGCCTGGCAAAGAGATGCACATTGCCGATGCTCTTTCTCGTGCCTTACCCAAGAGTTCAAAGACCCTGAACACTTCACCCTTCTGCAAGGATCTAGAAACTGTTAATTCTGTTGAGGATCTGCTAATATCTGCCGCAACACTTGCAAAGTTTCAAGCAGAAACAGGCAAAGATGAACCTCTACAAGTGTTGTCAAAGGTCATACGCGCCGGTTGGCCGACAACAACTGCCATGGTACCCACTAAAGCACAGCCATTTTTCAAATACCGGGAAGAGATGACACTATATAACGGCCTGATCTTTAAAGGAACAAAGATCGTTGTCCCAGAGAGTCTCCACCGCTCCATGTTGCAGGAAACTTGTAAGTCCCATCAAGGACTCCAAGTGTGTCTTCAAAGGGCAAGAGAAGTTTTCTTCTGGCCAGGAATGTCTGCCCAGCTCAAGGAGCTGATCGATAAGTGTTCAATATGCCAAGTGTCAAGCCAGAACAAGCTAGTGAACCTCTTCAACCACACCCGGTCCCTGATAGACCTTGGCAGCGAGTTGCGACCGACTTATTTACTTTCGAGAACCGCAATTCCCTTGTCCTTGTCGATTATTACAGCAACTTCATTGAGTTGGATCATCTCTCCGATACTTCTGCACAAGCTGTGATTTGTAAACTAAAGATGCATTTTGCGCGTCATGGGGTGCCTGAGGCTGTTGTTTCAGACAATGGCCCACAGTATTCATCTTCAGAGTTTCGAAGATTTGCAACAGCATGGAAGTTCAAGCACGTCACTACTTCACCTCGGTACCCTCAAGCTAACGGGCTGGCTGAAAGTGCCGTCAAAACGTGCAAGTCGATAATGAAGAAAGCTTCTTTGTCCAAGTCTGATCCGTATCTTGGTTTACTGGATCACCGCAACACCCCTACTGCCGCAACGGGCATGTCACCGAGTCTATGTCTTTTTGGTCGCCAAACCAAGACACTACTTCCCTTCTCGGAATCTCTACTCAAGTCTTACAAAGCGGTGAGCGATTTTCTTAAAAGGGATCGTGTTAAGCAAGCAAAGTACTTCGACCAGCATGCTAAGCAGCTTTCAGAACTTAATCCTGGGAACATAGTACGTATGAAACTCCCTGGTGAAACTCAGTGGTCACAAGCAGTCGTTTCTAGTAAAATTGCACCTCGCAGCTATAGGGTCGAAGCTAATGGTAAAGTCTACAGGGGAAACCGCAAACAGTTGCGTCAGACAAAGGAAGAGTTACAAGAATCTTCGCTTGACATCGACGAAGGCGAGAGTATGAGTGCACACAATGTGCCGGACCTGACCGAGTCCTTTCCGGTAACTTCACCTAATGCTGAAGTGAAGAAAGCCGAAATCACCACCAGACCTTCACCCTCGCCCGTATCAAGAAAACTGGAACAGAGTGCACGAACACCAGAGACAAGTGTGAGCATGCCTCAACTACCCTTAGTGAAAGAAACAAGGTCAACATATGGACGCTTAATCAGGCCACCAAAGAAGTTTGACCCTGACTCATACGGATGAACATTATAGTTTTTTGAAAGGGGAAAGATGTTATGATATCTAGAATTTTCTAGAGTTTCCTTACCTTTTCTTGTTGTTCCAGAACGTTCTAGAAACGAAGTTGTCAATTTCTATAATTAATTTAATGGTCACAAGTTCGCTATTAATAGCCTGTTTACGTAAGACTTGTTGTTGTCCAGAAGTTTCGGATTTACGCGAGCGAGCTCAAGTTAAGTGAGAAGTTCTAGCTAACATTGTTGTTGTTATTGGATCAAAGTTGTACCTACTGGTTACTGCCTGTACATGTTCTCATGGTAAACGTCTCAACTGGACTGATTAAATCTGTTGTAGTTGTTGCGTGATCTGATCGTCTCTCTCAGCTTTGAAAAACAACCGACGAAAACAAAACTGTATCATGGCCACTTCTATAAAGATGTACCCGCAACAGGCGAAAAAATTCATGCAGAACAGGAGCTTGATAATGCAGTCGACAAATTTGCCGAGAAGGTGGTCAAGGACAATGAAACAGTCGGCCATTTACCTCGCGAGTACTCGCGAATTTTGTGGTATTTTATCACACGTGGTGGAAAGATATGCGTGGAAGTGACTGGCCGAAGACGTAACTGCAAACAGCTGTGCGGAGGAATGGAGATTCCTTGTAGGCTGGTGTTTACTTGTTCGAGTAAAGCGAAAGTTAAGCGCTTGAAAGAACTCTTGGAGAGCAGGATTCGCCGATAAACACTCAAAGACACAAACGGCTCCTTTAGGAGCCACCACTCATTAAAAAGTCAATGAACAACAGCAACATGCTCTCAGTTTCTTTTGTTTCTTTACTGAGATCTTAAGAAGTTGTATGAATATTAATTAGGTTTTTTAAAACTCCAAACACAGATGTATCCATGGATAAGCTGCACCCTTGATTTTTGCCTTCAATTTTGTGAAAAAAAGTGTGGCTTATACATGGACGTTTACGGTACATTTGCTCCTTGTGAATCCCATAATCAGCCCAGTCAAAATGTGCTTGCAGGCTGCGATTTTGCCACCAACAACAAAATATCTGCCGCCTACAAAAATTCATTGATAACAAATTAATGTGAGGTCTGGTAAATTGAGCCAAAAATTCGAGAAAAAGTCTGACTCAAACACTGAATAGCAGGGTTACTGGGGCCTAGGAAAGCCTTGAACATGACACAGGAAAATGAGCCACATGAACAGTCAACATTTAAAGCTCTGACTTGCAGTTTCAAACAAGAAGATCAAGTCTAAGTGATTTTGTGGAGATGATTCCACTGCTTCTCCAAAAATTTTTAAATTATTTTGTAAGATCTCAGTTATGTTGACTAGGAAACCTATAGTTTTGCATTTATACAATGTACAATGTATTTCCAAGGACTTGAAGAGTTTGATTAAAATTGTTGATTTCATAAGGACTTTCCCAATAAACCTACTGGTGGAAAATAACTGGCATTTAAAACCCTTTGACACCTAAACCGGCCAGACTTAGTATTTTACTCTGTCTAAAGCCAGACGATTTTACTCATCAATGGGGAACCCCCAGGAGTCAATAGGTTAAATAAAGGGAAAACGTTCTTGGGTAGTGTTATGTGTAAGCTCAAAAAGAAGGGCTGAGTTTACCTCCTTTGCCAGATACAACCATTTGAAGCCAAATTTTCAAAATATTTTGGGGAAGCATGCCCCAGACTCCCCGACTGGGCAAGGGCCAGATGCCTACTATTCAAGCCATCTTGCAAAGAATTGAATTGAATAGAATTCAAGATGGTCGCCGTGCCGGTAAAAAGGAATAATCGATCTTTATTACAGTAATTATCGAAATTAACGACATGTTATGCTCTACTTCATGAAAACCGATATAATAATGGGCGGATAATGGACGAAGTTGGGGCATTTCACACTATAGAGATAAGAAATTACGCGCTTACTTGTGCTTCTACATGTAAATCTGCTCTGGCTAGCTCCTCTTTGATAATCCGCTTTATAAGAAGTCGACGTCCAGACTTGGGGACGACCGCCATAAATTCGCGGTTGTCGTCCCTCAGCAAAAGAAGAGTGGACCCATCAATACCATTAGCTAAAAGAAAAAATGCCCGAGTTTAACTTAAACTTTTAGAAAATCGAAGATATTTGCAGTGATATTCCATTCACATGTTTCAACAAACTTTACCAACCTCTCAGCAAGTCAAGGGCTTCTTGTGGCACATTTCTCCTTTTTAAAAGTGAAAGAAGCTGTTCCGTAGTTGAATTTTTCAGGTCCATTACTGTCTTGAAGTTGACTTTGCATTGGAACGAGAAGAAAACCACACCGAGATTTGAAATGTTGCGCGTTTGCTCGACCGAGGACACGAAGGGACGCCACGCTTATTTTTCTTCCCTACAATTGGTTAAGAAGTATCATGTGACCATTTGAGGACGAGATAATCTGGGATCGACTTTTTATTCCAAAATGGCTGCCGACCAGCAACGACTATCGTGTGGGTACTGTAACTACAGTTGTTGTGTAAATAAAAGCAATCATTTTTTAAAACACTTGATCAAGTTCCACTCCAACGAACCCTAACTTTCTGGTTTATTGTTCGCATTGTGGAAGGTCTTTTTCGAAAGTGAATAGTCTGCAAAGACATTACAACCGAGAACATAAGGAAACGGATGATGCTGATGAAGTCGACCCTGGCATTGATTATGACGAAGACGTAGAGCCAGAATTTGACGAAGATAGAGCACGCCCAGATTTGTGCTGCCACGCTGCAGAGTTCCCATTACGTATAAAGGAACATGCGAAAATAACGCAGACAACTTTGGACATGGTTAAGGATTCGACCAAAGCATTGTATTGCGGTTTCATTTGTAACCGCATCGATTTCGATGCGGTTACACCTCCTGTTTACACGACACCAATAGAGACTGTTATCGAAACCGTGTTGATTTGAAACCGGTGCCAAAAGTGCAGCATTTTCAAAACGATGCGGTTTCATCTGTCGTGTAAACAGCGAAACCGCATCGATTTGAATACGGTTACTATTTTGGCGCGAAATTTGCATTGTTCAATTCAAAATTGTGAATTTAGCACGTAGTGCAGCGCTCGCATGTACCATCACGACTGGATTTTCTGGCCAAAACGGTTCCGTCTAAACACTTCCAAACCGCATCGATTTTAACTCGGTTTTGAAGTCATGAAACCGTGTCGATGTGAAACCGCACTTGTGTAAACGCTGCCTTAACTATGCGTAACACAAAAGCCCAAAACTCCCATGGTACAAATACTAAACTGTGTTCTTGACTGAGTCGACTCTTTCATGTCACTTTTCCTCGATTCCTTGTTTAGTGTATACAGGGTAGGTCATATAATGTACATGCCAGAGCTTTTAGCAAGAGCATACAGGTCCAAATCAAAGCTTCATGTAATTGTTTTACATGCATTATGATCAAATAATTGATGTTTTGATATCATAGTATAATTTTGAAAGGTATGGATGTGTAACAGGAATAGGCTATTATTGAAAGATTTATAGGTGATTTAGGTTGAGTTGTTAAAATAGACCTGAAAATGTGTTAGGTTCACCCCTGTGAAAATATTGGTAATAATGCATGAATTAAAAATGTCCTCAAACAGTAAAGGTGTGTTTTCATTAGAGGTGTGTTAGGATGACTCTGGCAGATTTCTCCAGTCAAAGAACATTTGCATCTCATTAATTTATGCTGTGTTGCAAACTGATCTAAAGGTGTGTTATTAATAAACATAAAGGTGTGTAATTCTTACACACCTTATGTGTTTCCTTACACACAATGGTGTTTTCTTGAACTGTGAAATAAAACAGTGAAAAGGTGTGTCACCACTACACACCTTGGTGTGTTAGGGAACTCACAAGGTGTGTTATGAAAACACACCTTATTTAAGAGTGTGCGACATCGGTTTTTCCAGTGAAATTTACTTTGCAATTCACCACTTTGGAAATAATTTTTTCTAGAACCGAATGAATTTAAAAAGAAACCAAGCATTCAGCACAACCTCAGCGAGCGAATTGAAAAGGAAAAAAGCCATTTCAGAGTCAACTGTCCATAGCCAGCGAATAGGAATGATTCACACTTCACGCGTTAAGTTATTTCGCTTACTGGTTTAATGTATGCAACTATTCTTGCAATTTATTTATCACAGCAAGTTTGCGTGAGTTGAAAGGTGACAACTAATTAGAAATTCAGAAATATATAAATCAACACTGTACTGCAAACGGGCAATTGCCTTTTTACGTTCCTCCGATCAAAAACGTTAAAGACAGTCAACAGAAGAAATCAAACCATAAGATCGTGTAGATTAGAAGACACAAATTGTAAGTATATATTCACGAAATCATTTCCATTCCTTTTTAGCCTATCTTCGGTATTCCAAAACATTAATCTACTTGTGTAATATTTTTCTTTCAGTCGACTATTTCAACGACTTATCGAGCAGCTAGTACGAATAAAAGTCAAAATCTACAGGGTCTTGGCGCCGGATCTTGCCCTAAAATAGTGCCTCGAACGTAGGTGCGAATCAGTCGAAATTTGTCCAGAGGATCCCGCCAAATCAATGCTGTAAATCATCCACGCCGAAGATACCGAATCTCCGAACTTTGCATCGAGCCTACAAAGAAAGATGCCGCCTAAAGTAGACGCAAAGACCCTCGCAGGGAAAATGGAAAATGCGGTAACAATCTTTTACGAATTAACAGAAGAATTTGAGAAAATCTTTTCAGTGAATCCAGAGTTAAAAACCTTAGAGGCAGCATTCAATCAAGTGGAGACAAGATACAGGTTCAGCAAGAAGCAACAAGAAACCATTTTAGACAGATTGGTTGATGAAGGTATTACCGTAGAGGAGGAACCATTGTTGACAACAAAAACACTTGGAGACAAAGTAAAAGCTGATTTCCTTCAGATTGCCTTAAAATTTGCTGCCTATCAAAAGGAACAAGATGCCACGGAAACGTCTTCAAAAGACTCTGAAACCTTGAAGACCTTGACAGCTTCAATGTCATCCATGACATCAGCAGTGACGAAAGTGGCGGACACCTTAAGGTCAAAACCAAACACTAGTGGTCTGCAACGATTACCGGTACCAACATGGGACGGCAGTCGCAGATCCTATGCTACCTGGAAAAAAGAATTCAATCATTGGATGAAGAAATACGATCAAGATAAGGATGAACAACTGCAACGGTTCCGAAATGCATTGCCGAGAGGATCGTGGTGGTCTGACCAGGTAAAAACTTGCAAAAGCATTGATAGCGTGTGGAATATATTGGACACAGAATTTGCAGACAAACGTAAACTAATGGATGAACTGCTCCTCGAAATAAATAGCCTTAAGCCCGTAAAACGAGACTCCAGGTCGTTCACGCACTTCGCCACGACAATATCATCCTAAGCGAATGATATGGAAGATAATGGATGTCCAGTGTTGGAGTCTTCGGAAGCGCCATTTCTTGTGTCTCAACTTTTGTCCAAGCTCGATCCGAACGATAATTCTCATTTTGAAAGAGAAATGAAAAGAGAAGGTAAAGAGGAAACTGTCAGTAACCTCATCACCTGGTTGCACATAGAAGCAAGTGTCCGCTCAAGGGGCAAGAATAACACCGTGTCGGAAGACAGAAATGAGAGTCGCAGATACAGGACCCCAAGGAAAACTGAGAACAATGCCACAAGTGGCAAAGAACCCGATGATGACACCTGTCCACTAAACTGTAAAACAAAAGATCACCTCGCTGCCTGTCCTGTGTTCCAGGAGTTAGCTATCAGTCAGAGATGGGAGATTGTAAGGTAGCATTGGCGACGTCGTAAATGTCTTAGAAAGCATCATACAAGCAACTGCAGGAAACCAGACGACTTGGGTTGAGTGGATCAGCAACACATCTGACCATGAATTTGGCTGGTGGGAAGAAGAAAAGTGAAGCATCACAGATAATCGACATCACTGTTGCCTCACCTGCTGACGAGGATATTAAGAAGACCCTTCAAGTGTACACTGTTACAAGGCTCTGCAGTAAAGCAAAAACGCTTTCCAAAGAATTAGTGCAACACTACCCTCATGTCAAGCACGTTTGTGATAAACTACACCTTTCCAGTGGCGCCATAGATCTCCTTGTCGGTACAGACTTTGTAGAAGCCTTCATTGATATCCACACAGTGTCCAGAGAGCCAGGGAAACCTGCCCCTTAATGATTACCTAGAGAAAGGGCCAAACTACATCAACAGTCTCCTCGATGTTTTGGCAGCATGGAGATGGAACGAAGTAGCCTCTATTGGCGATATACGCAAAATGTTCCATCAAATCTTGGTTCATCACGACGACCAGGTTTTTCACAGGTTCCTTTGGAGGAGTAAGATTAGCAACTCGCCAACAGTATACCAATGGCTCAGGTTGAACTTTGGACATAAGCCAGCTCCCGACATAGCAACGAATGCCATCAACACACTAGCAAAGATATCTCAAGCCGAGTTCCCAGAAGCATCAAAAAAACTTCAAGACCATATGTACGTGGATGACATCGGAAGTTCCAAAGCAACTACAACGGAAGCAAAACAGATTATCAGCGACATTGACGCCATTCTTAAGAAAGGTCATTTCCAGATTAAAGCTTGGCATTCAAATCGTGCGGAGATTGACCAGTCCAACCGTGAATGCTGGGCAGATCGTCTTGGTCTAAGATGGGTTAAACAAACAGACAAGTTTTCCCTGAAAAAGAACGAACTCGACCAGATGGACCTTTTGACAAAGAGACGTTGCCTGGGTCTTATTGGACAATTGTGGGACCCAATCGGTCTTGTGATGCCGGTAGCTATTAAATTTAGGATCGACTTGCAGGACTTATGGCATTCAGGCTACAATTGGGACGAAACCGTACCTACAGCAGTCAAGAGCAAGTGGATGGACAATTTGCAAGCCATGAATCACCTCTTAACAGTCGAATTCGATCGCAAGTTAAAACCAAGCCACGCGATTGGGATACCACAAATTCATGGATTCTGTGATGGTGGCAAAAAAGCTTACGGAGCGGTCATTTTCCTCCGATGGGAGTTAAAGAACGGAAGTTACAAGTGCGTCCCTGTTTTAGTCAAGTCCTTCGTCGCCCCTATAAAGAGAAAAACGATCCCGAGACTGGAGCTCATGGGCTGTTTAACACTTGCAAGGATATATCAAACTTGCAGATAGTCTCTACAGTTTGCGAACATCCAAGACAGCAAGAGGATCTTCTGGGT
>OX421450.1:16551965-16566965 GCA_949126865.1 Montipora capitata | reverse complement strand
TTGTTGGAGATCTTGTTTGAGTCTAATTTGTCCCTTCATGGTCGTCATATTTTACGGATTCTTGTTCCTAGCGAAGCTGGCGTGTTTCAACGAGAAAAAATCAAAATGTGAATGATCTCGTTCTTAGAGGTAAAGTGGAATAAAGTACATCAGTAAAACTCTTTATTGACCTTGAATTGACAGTTTCCTAACGATCTTTCACATCACGAGCCAGTACTTCTGTGATTTCTAATTTTAGCGTGATTCCTATTTGATAGTTGACTCTGAAATGGCCTTTTTTCCTTTCTGTTCGCTTGCTGAGGTTTGTTTGTTTGTTTTTCTTTTAAAACTCCTGCGATTGAAGAAAAGTTCATTGCCTAACTAATGAATTCCACAGTAATTTAACTTGAAAAACCGATATTGTACTCATCGTTTCGTGACTCATCCAATATTGTTTTTCTGCGTGAAGTTTACCGTGAAATTCACTAATTAAACCGCATTTACACACGCTAAAAAATCGGCATGGCACTGCACATTTTTGGCACCATGCTGACCATTTTTGGACACGGCACTCCAAATTTTCCACGAGTAAACATAGCGGTCCTAAATGAAATGTGGCACCAGTGCCCAAAATTCTTGGGGTGCCGAGATTGACGTTGGTGTAAAAGCTTTCCCGTGCCATTCCAGGCCTTTTTGCCATAAATCCACTCCTGGCGCATGTGTAATTGTCACAAAAATGGCGGCCGAAGAGATACAAACACGTTTACATTCGCCAAAGAAAAACCTGAAGAACCGTTGAATAAGCTGGCCCGACGAGGGCCAAAATAACAACTATTAAAAACCAGGTCTTTTTCTGTCTTTTTTCTTGAGTTTTTCCAGGAGATCTCGATAACTTTCCTCCCTGAATAGACCGGCTATTAACGTTTTTAACTTAACTTCACTTCAACTTTATTTTTATTAAAAAGGTCTCACAATAGGCTGGCCCACAAAAATAGAGATTGCTAATCCGTTTTGATCAAAGCATATGTTAAGCTTAAAGCGCGATGCAAAATAATTGCTTGTTGTCTATCCGTCAAAAAAAAAAAGAACAGACAGAAATTAGGGGTGCCAATTACATATTTGAACTGTGCCCAGCACGTTTTCTGCTTACTGTTGACTGGACAATGCGAAGAACAACAGAAAGGCATAGAAATGGCATCAGATGGAATTTCACAAGTACGCTTGAAGACCTAGACTTTACAGACAATATAGTCCTAGTTTCATCAAAGTACGAGCACATACAGAACAAGACCGTGACTGACTAGTAGATAATGCAGGAAGAGTGGGGCTGAAACTGAATGCCCAAAAATGCAAATTGATGAGAATAAATACACGAAAAGAAGACAAAGTAATGATCAAAGAAGAGGAAGTTGAAGACGTCGAAGAGTTTGTATATCTGGGTGTGACGGTGGCAAAACAGGGTGGTGGCACAAGGAGCATTTTTCAACTTGAAGATCTGGAACACATAAATCAAACTGTTTAAGACCTTGGTACGACCAGTTCTACTGTATGGATGTGAAGCATGGAAACTAACAACTGCTGAGGAGAAGAAGCTGAACGGATTTCAATTCTCATGCCTGAGAAGGATTCTAAGAATTTGGTGGCCGCAACGTATCCAAAACGACACAATTTCCCAAATAACAGACGCAAAGAAGGTCAGCGATGAAATCCGAAGGAGAAGATGGAATTGGATTGGCCACGTGCTCAGAAAGGGGAGGAATGATGACTGCATGGTGGTGATGGAGTGGCAACCTGAAGGGAAGAGAAAACCACATGGAGAAGAACGGTGGAAAAAAGAATCCAGGCAAGAGAGGTGGACCAGCTGGGCGGAAGTCAGGGGCACAGGGCAAAGACAGGGCTAGTTGGAGAGAGAAAGTTACAGCCTTATGCGCCTCATGGCGTGGAGAGAACTAACTAACTAACTAACAGCAAGACAAAAATCTTTAGTTTGTAGTCGTGTAAATGGGTAGTGCTGTGCCAAAATGGTTTGGGCAAGGTGCCAAAAATGTGCCGTGCCGTGCCGATTTTTTTGACGCGTGCAAATGGGGTTTTAGGCAATGAATTTTTCTATAGAAGAAAGCGAAGAAAATGATTTAATCAAGCAGTACCCAGAAACACCAAAACGCGGACAATTCCAAAATCCTTTATTTCCGCTAACTGTACAGCCAGTAAGAATAAAGTTGTGAACGATAAAATGTAAATAGGGATTAATGTTGCTCTCCTGGTCAATTTCTGCCACGTTCTGAGTTTAATTTTAGAAGACCTCCATTAAGCAGTCAACCTCTATTAAGGACGGTGTCTAGTATTGTTATTGCGCATGCGTTCTGCACATCTCGAGATACTCGCATTTCCTATTGCTGGTGCTTATTAATACAGGGATATTTTTGCGTGGTTCAAAAAGAATATTGGGGGTAACCACGCATTTTTTAGAGATAATTGAGCTTCAATTTGGAAAAGAACGCCACACATTGCTTTGTATTTTAAAACTTTTTACAAATTAAATTAATTATCTTCGAAAAAAGCGTGGTTACCCCCCAATTTTCTTTTTGGATTTCAATGACACTTGTTATGATCTGCTTTTCCTGCATACTCAGTAAACCGCGCAAAAATACCTGCCAATTGGTAGGCACCGTCCTTAAGTGGTCACCTAGCCATTTCCCAAGGGTGACCGCTTAATAGAGGTTTGACTGTACTACGAAAACCACGGGGTGCACGATAGTCTTTACGTATTTGACGTATGACGTCATTAAATGCAGTGTCAAAAATCTCAAGAAAAGTCACCTTGCAACCACAAGACACCCAGGACTATGAACTGCATTCTCCTTCGTCAAAAGCAATAATGACAAGAAATAATCTCCAGGTGTGCTAATTCAAGGATTTAATTTTGTTGCCACCATGAGGGTTCTGAATACTCTTTCTCGTTGACATGTTTTAGTGCAATTCGTCTTTTCAAAGCAAAAGAGGAATAAGAAAATGAGTAGAGAGAATACAATTATGTAAAACAAGTGAGGCATTGTGCTCGTTTAAAGAAAGTAAAGGTAAATTAAGGTAAAATTACTTTTTTCAACGTCAGTAGTTCCGTCGGCTCTGAGGCTGAGCTGGAAGCCGACTGTGCGCAAAGTTTCCGTTAAGCTTCAAAATTGTTTTGGACACCCTATACTCTTACTTCAACATTTATGCCGGAACTTTTAATTATCCCAGTTCTCCTCTACGCTTGAAATGACTTCTATGTTTATGGCTTGCAGGGCCAATGTTTGATCACAGGTAAAGTTCCTGTAGCTTCTAACGCTTTTTTTTTGCCTTTTGAATTCGAGATGACTCCCTCATCATGGTTTATGTAAAACCTCCCGTAGAAGGTGTTTTCCTTGTGGCAGTTGGTACCTATCAGCTAAACTATTTCGAGGCTGAGCGACTTTGCCAGATACATCAAGCAACATTGGTCTCTTTGGATCAGCTCACACAGGCTTGGCAGGCGGGACTGGAACGCTGCAGGTAGTGCCTACAGCTTTGTTTTCAGATCTCGAATTTCAGAAGCACCTTACTTTAACAATAGGTTTTTAGTATGTTAAGGAAAGACGACCAAATTCGAAATCTCTCACTGGTGTAGCAAGGTTTTTGCACACGGTTGTTAGACTGTTCACCACTTGCCGTAATTTTGCGGACAATAATAATAGCGAGGCAATTAATGTTCTGTTCTTTCTGTTTTGAAAGTACTGAATGAAGAGATAACCAATGAGGTCTTGATTAAACATTACACCAAAAATATTAATACCACCCAAGTTGTGATATGGCATGCGGAAATAAGTAAACAAGTCAATGAATAATTTTCAAAAGCAAAAAATGGGAGCATAACCTCATTGTGAATTAGCTTTCAAGGAGCCGTGTTTTTCCTTTAAGGGCTGCTTGCATGACCTGGCCAGCAAGAGGCAATTGGATTTAAATATTGTGATCACGGGTTTAAAGTCTACCTTGAATAACTAGGTAGACGCGTTTACATCCTAGGTGATCTAGGGGCAGTTTGTGATGCACAGGAAACAAAAAGTATACAGAGTGAGCTGGTATACATAATTCCTCGCATTCTTTCATTCTAGCCAGTGTCAGAGCACCTGACGAGACCTTTTTACCTGATAGTAGGATCCACAAATTAATGGTAAAAATTCTCTTTGATAGTTATCATAAGCATCCTCATTAGTAATAGGAATAGGAGTGAGTGGAGTACAATTGCTTGCGCGCCAATTACGAAACAAACAGGTGTGCACAGAACCAATCAGATTCGAACATTTTGTAATAGATATATCTTATCAGATGTTTTGGTGTTTAGTATCGCTGAGTATTTTACCAGTTGTACTGTATTTTGATGAGTTCGCTAGGGCAAGTCAAAATGCAAACAATGAGTAGAAATACTCAGCGATACTACACACCAAACGATCTAATAAACCATTTATTATCCAACTTTTTTTGCACTAAATTTTTAGCAGATGAATTGTGAACAACCGAGAACGAGTGACAGATTTGTCCGTTGCGGGCAATGTCAGCCGCTAAAGTAGTCAAACAGGTTCTGTACTGTACAATAACCAAGTGTACAATATCGTGGAATATTTGTACTTGTTTCGTGTTTTTTTTTGTACAATAGCTAATACATTTGGATAATAATTACGATTATTATTATTATTATTATTATTATAATTACTATTATTGTCGTTGTTATTGTTGTTGTCATTGTTATTGTTTTTTTTATTTATTTTTTTTACAGAGCGGGCTGGTTGAGTGATGGAAGAGTCGCTTATTCTATGCAGCGAGGGATCAGTGGCTGTGGAGGCAGATCTGGTATTATAGATTATGGCATTCAAGCTGACAAAAATAATACCTTCTTTGACGCGTGGTGTTTTCAGAAATAAGAGTCTCAGGGACTCTGCTTTCGAAGACCTTATATTCACATCAGAAATTTAAAGAGTACCAGTCTCATCATTGAACTGATAGCCTTTATTATTTATGAAGGAGAGTATGTATGATAATGCGAGGTTTTAAGTGATATTTTAGATTGTAAATGTCTAGCAATCAGGTTTCTATTATCTTCACTACAGTTTATTACATGTGCATTTATCTAAAGAAGTTTTCTTTCTCTTTGTTTTTTAAAGGAACGTCATAGGCTCGACCTCGTGTTTCCTTTTCAAAACGAAATTTTTGTCGCTTTTTTTTCGAACCTCTTGAAGCCAGAAAATGCATGTTACGTTAGATTACGTTGGGCTACGTTACATTATGTTACGTTAAGCAAAGTTAAGTTAAGTTATGCTACTTTATGTTACGTTTTGTTATATGTAAAAAAAACATTTTCGTTGAAACGACTTGGGCAGCAATTTTTAGTAGTCACGCTCAATATAAGCCATCAGTCAAATACAAACCATACCACCTCCAGACCCATGATATCACGGGGAATTTATCATTGGCTTGGTGTTGAAATTTCTCTGTCACGGGGTCAAGTAGACTTTATATAGTACTCACTGTATAGCGAAGTAAACATACTCCCCTCCAGGATTGGCCTAAATTAAAATGACTTGGAACCCTTCTTGTCTGTCCCCGGTGGAGTTGGATTGAAATAATCTGCCAACGTCTCCCGGATAGCGTCGATTTCATTGTCCGTGTATTGGTATTAACCTTAAACTAAGCACCAACCAAGTAGTGGGAACTCTGTTGATCGTTTTTACCTCAAATCACATTAGAAAGGTGGACTACATTGGCAAGTGTTTCAGCTTACACACCACATGAACTATCAGGAAAATTTGGTTTCATCAAACGTGTTGATAAAATTACATCTCCTAGGTGTTCGCGAAAGTGATCCGCCAATCTTCTCCCTGTTTCGCCTATGTAGGTCTTCTTACATAGAGTGCAGGTTATGCCATAGATGACATTTGGGAGATGCATGTAAAGCGGTCATTGATTTTAAAGCATCGATTCGGTCCTGAGATCTTAAACAGGTTAGAAATAAAAGGACAAGTGTTGCATCGTGTTGTGAACATTTGAAAGTTTCCGGTTGCTTGTGAGATGACGACATGACGGTTCAAGTTAGACTTACTATCAGGAAAATTTGGTTTCATCAAACGAGTTGATAAAGGTCGAATTACCACTGTGAACGATTTGGAAAGCTGACGTTTTGAGCGTTAGCCCTTCGTCAGAGCAAACAGAGGAATTGTGGGTGTTGTGGGTGTTGTTGGTTTTTATGCGGGAGTGGGGGAGCTTTGCCATTGGTGGAAATATGGTAACATGAATTTGTGAATAAAGTAATGAATGGAATGACAGGCGTTTATTGATTCGGTGAAGATTTTTTTTCAATCAGTCAATCTTTATTTGCCTCAATTCTAAATAACATAAACTTTAAAACATTCAGTTAGTGGCGAGGAGACCTCTAAAAAAAACCATAGGGCTTATACTGAGAGGTCTCCTTGGTGATACGTAAATAAGAAATCAATTCCAGCAAAAGGTGAGCGTAGAAAACGAAATGAAAGGAGAAAAAGAAATCAACCTGATCTTTTTATGGCTTCATAGTTTATGTTATTTGCTTTTATTTTGAGTAACATTTACAAATGTTAATAACATCAACAAACTGTCTTTTAAAGTAAGATAAACTGGAAAGGGATGTAATTGAAAGTGGCAACGTATTCCAGATTTTTGGTCCTTGATAGAGTATATTGAACTGCTTAATGATAGAGGATAGAGGATAGAGTGTACCTAGTCGAAAGATGAATTTTTGTTCCAGATTCTTGGGGATTTCTGTGTTCCCATGGTGTAAGGATAGGCTGCAAATTGTCATGATGTGGTGGGAGTGATTAAGAAGATGAAAAGGGCACGCAACTGGTTTTGATGCATCTGTGTCGTTTTTTTCTACAACTCGTAGGTGTTCGCGAAAGCGGTCCGCCAATCTTCTCCCTGTTTCGCCTATGTAGGTCTTCTAACATAGTGTACAGGTTATGCAACAGATGACATTTGCGGAGGTTCGTGTAAAGTGGTCAGTGATTTTAACGGATCGATTCGGTCCTGAGATCTTAACCATGTTAGAAATGAAAGGACAAGTTTTGCATTGTGTGCGTGAACATTTGAAAGTTCCCGGTTGGTTGTCAGATGACCACATGACGGTTCAAGTTAGACTTACAAACAATTCGCAAAGTCGGATTCATTACCTACAACAAGAAGGTGTCATCAAATTGAAGATGAAAAGCATAGTGATTAAAAGAAAAGCCACTGAATTCGGGTTTGGAAAAATAACTCATCTATCAATACTTGTTGCCAAGTATTGATAGCAATATTTTAATTAATTACACATAAGAAATGCAAAGTATAAAAAATATTCCCTAACTGTTAACTGAACAATTCCAGATAGTTTGATATTGTAAGACAAAATGGTAGATTATGGCTTGCATGGTAACTCAAATGTTTTTTTCATTCATATTTTTAAAAAGAGCCTTTACAATCAAAACATCACTTGTATTTACCACTTCCCAAAAAAACCACGAGTAAGTCTAAATTAAATGACTTTGGAATTCACTTAAACTATACAACGGTATTACACCCTCAAAATAGGCGAGCATTCAATTAAAATTTCTCCATGTAAAACAGGAAACAGCGCCCAATGCTAACATGTCATCACATTCTTCTACTAGCTTGTTAAGGATCTCAGATTCGTCAGAATCTCCACTAAACATCGCAACAATTATGTCGTCCATAACAATGGTTTGAGGAAACTCCCGAGTGGGAGAATTGGACCGTTTCGATGGGAAAGTGCCATTCCATTTTTCATTGGTTGGTCCAGACAGTCAAAACCAGTAGGTATCATACAACGGAAAGCACCATGGACTCTAATGTCATATCATGCTTTTATTCAGCATGTGGGGAAATTTTCCTACTATGATTCTTTTTAACGAATTTGTTTTTTGGAATCTCCGCTAATGTTTTACTCTAAAGAGAGTCCTCATTAAAGTGGTCTTTCTATCTTCAATTTCTAGGAAACAAATCTAAAAGGTTTATAAGTGAAGAATTGAATGCTCCCGCCAGCAAATGCCTTTGTGCTGAAATAAGAGATAACTGCTTCATACATTGCACCAACGCTTGTGGTGACCTATCATCACTGCAAGACATCCAGTTATGGAAAACTCTTGTAAGAGCTGCAGAAATGCACCAGTCTTGGAGCTCGCAAAAATAGTGAGAGGAGAACATCTTAATATTACAGGTGCTTACCATTAAGCCAAAAAATCTGGAAATTTCGGTTTGAGGTCAAATGTAAAGGCAATTTTCGGGAAAATCTTTTCCGAAATTGTGGACAAGAGGTAGTCCAATTTTTCCGTTCGGAACAGAATTCGGGAAATTCCCTTACCATTTGCGAGAATCGTTCCATTTCCAGGCCCTTTCTCGTGATTTTCGCGCGGTTTTACATGTGTTTTGAATGTGGCGTCCTAATACCAATGTAGTTCTTGCCTGTTTGCCTCGCCCACTATGGAAGATTTGGTGATGAACCGTTTTGCTTTCGTTTTTTGCAAGTCAGGGCTATTCACGTGACTTAAGGACCTAGAATATTGCCGGCATGAATAGGAGTGGAGTGCTCCTGTCACTCAAAAATTTGTAAGCTTGAGCTTGCTTATCTTTTCGGAGTGGGAAAAATTTCATTTGTGGGGGAAGACATTCGTGCTGCTGCATTACAACAAGCAGGGGCCTCAACATCAACCGCTGAGAGCCCAGAATTCTTGGAAAGGTGGAAAATATAATAATGTTCGACTCCTGATTTCCTCCTACCCAAAATGTAAGGACCTCCTCGGTAGAGGTAAAACGACGAAGAAAGAAGTATTTAATAAGATTTGTGCTGAATTTAACGCGATATCAGATCACAAAGTGACGGTTGAACAATGTATGCACAAGTGGGTGAAGCTTGAGATCAAACAAAAAGAAATTAACAACGGAGATAACAATGGATAAGATAACAACGGAGAGTATGGGAGTGAGTCCAAAGATCAAACCAAGTTTTACTTTTGATAGTACTTCTTCTAGTACCAGTGGTACAAATCAGTGTGACAGTGATTGTGAGGAAGCGAGAAAGAAAAGGCTAAAGATGCCAAGAAGGAAAAGGAAAAGCAAGTCTTCTTCAGGAGAAATGCTGAAATTCCTTCAGTCGTACAGTGAGAGGAGGGAAAAAGTTGAAACAGAGAAACTGGCTTTACTGAAAAGTATAAAGGAAGACAAGAAGGAATTTTTTTTTTTGCAGTTCCATGATGTGCTTAAAAATAAATAAGAATTGCAGTAATTTTCTCTTGAGTTTACAATTTAAATGGGGGTGTTTAATTCAGCATATGTTGTTGCAGTATAAAAATATAAACATTGATAAAGCTGGACAGAGCAATGTTTTTCTCTACTAATCTCAATCTGTTACTTGACTCACACTTGCTGAAATAGTTTAGCTTGTTTATTTTACACCCAGATTAATTTAACTGTAAAGAAAAGGTTATTTGTTTTGCTAAATGTTGTCATAATCTGTTCATTTTTCCTTCAGCAGCATGATTAAACATATATAAAACTGTTGTATTGAGCCCTTAAACTGCTGTTTAAAAGTAAAAACTAAAATCCAAGCTTTCTCTGATCAACGGCATCATCAGAGATGAGAAAATATTCTGTGCACGCTATAATATATGCAAAGAAGGTGTAGGGTGAGATGCGTAAAAGATGTGATGTATGTATGAAAGCTATAGAAATAAATTGTAATAAATTGTAATAAATTCTTTATTACAATCGATTCTCCGGTGCCGACCACCTAGGCTTAACATTTCGAGTGGAAGTTCGACTGTATTAATTAACGCCTATACAAGTTGCACCTTGGACAACAATAATGCTGTAATTATCGACTTCATTTATAGGCATTGCTAGTCCACGACTGTGCTGCTAAGTTATAGTGTTGGGAGAGAAGACGCTTAGTAAACTTCATTGAAAAACATATAGCTAAGATGTTGTTACTTACATTTGCAGCATTTAAGTACTTAACTCCTAGTTATTTTTATAATATACTGCACAGATAAGTCCGGCAACTCCATCGGTTGAGTACCAATACCATTTACACAGCAAACACGTAAGGTAGAAGCACGGCGGTATGTGCCCCTAAACTATCAAGCATCTATTACGCAATTAAGGTGTTACTAATACCAAATCGAATCTCAAAATACTTCAAACAGGTTCCAATAGCACAAGCTGGCTAGCAAGGGATGGGTGCGTGAAGGCACAGGGAATGTATGCTGATGGAATGTTCACTGTGTCACACAATTTGCATGGAAGCCAACGACCATGAGAAATCATCCGATGCATAGACAAAGATGACTACAGCATGTTCTCGTTCCCTGTTGGAACAAGAGTACCTTACAGTATGGACGATACTACAACTGATGAAGAGAACCGGGAACTGAGAAGAGTAGAGTCTCATCTCGGAGACCAAGATGATTTCTCTAGTAGCAACAACACAACACCATTATTTAGCGATGAGGAAGACTCACCTGCTGAGGTATTTAGTGAGGGTACAGATGATGAGGACAACTGGTCAAATGGCAAAGTAATGTCAAGCCTCTGCAATGAGGAAGAGTTAAGAAACAATGATGAAGAA
Organism: Montipora capitata; assembly: GCA_949126865.1. Lineage (NCBI taxonomy): Eukaryota > Metazoa > Cnidaria > Anthozoa > Scleractinia > Acroporidae > Montipora > Montipora capitata. The sequence continues at coordinate 16,556,320 of OX421450.1, read as the reverse complement.
ACAAGGGAAGATGCCAAGAACCCAGCAAGTGGCAGCAAGAAGATCGCACGTGGAAACGCAAAAGTAAGACAAGACCAGAACAGGCACAAGTTTAGACTCAGTAATGAAATCAACACAGAGGAGAGCTTAGACGATGCCAAGAACCGGGCAGGTAGCAGCAAGAAGATGGTTTGTGAAAACGCAAAAGTGAGACAAGATCAGAACAGAAAAAAGGCATGTCTTAACAGTGAAGAAGAGTCAAGTACCAACGCAGAAGAGAGCCTTGATGGTGCCAAGAACCGAGATGGTAGCAGCAAGAAGATCTCACGTGAAAACGCAAAAGTGAGACAAGACCAGAAAAGAAACAAGTCAAGTCTTAACAGTAAGGAAGGGTCAAGTAGCAACGCAGAAGAGAGCCTTGATGTTGCCAAGAACCGGGATGGTAGCAGCACGTTAGAAGTGATTCAAGACCCAGAAGAACATACGTCAAGTCTCAGCAACAAAGAAAAAAAATTGAGAACCCCGACAGCTTAAAGAAAGTAGTGTCCAGGCTTCCTTTCAACCTGCGCCAGAAGTGGCGTGATGTAGCGGACACCATTACAGAGAGGCAGGAGAGAGAAGTAACCATCAGTGACGTCGCGAGTTTCGTAGAGGAGAAAGCTCGTATATTAACGCATCCCATTTTTGGAGACATATCTAGCGAACCGAAAGGCAAAGGCGGCCTTGACAAGAGAAAATCGACAAGCAGAAGGGTCTCTTCGTTCGCAGCCGACGCCCACAACCCTGATCACACTGGTGAAGGTGTCTCTGAGGAGATTTCGGTGCCAAGATTCAATCGTAACAGTCTATGCTGCCCGTTATGCAAATCTCCTCATTGGCTATCTCAATGTAATGATTTCAGAAGAAGAGGCATCAGCGAAAGATACGAATTTGTACGAGAGAAAGAACTTTGCTATAATTGTCTTGTTCCCGGTCATTACGTCGCTGCTTGCCCAAAGACGAGCTTTTGCAAGGTGGACGGGTGTCACGACAAGCATTCAACATTCCTACACCCGCCTTCGGCGCGGTTTGATGACGCAACCCAGCCAGAGACAGGAGCTCAGAGCGCCTATGTAAGTGTTGGCAAACCACGTCGTTCCGTTACTGGGGCCAGAACATCAGTAACCGGATTACCTGCGGTACCAGTTAAAGTGAGAGCCAAAGGGAGTAACACCCTTTTGCTTACGTACGCCTTCCTAGACGGTGGTTCGAATACGACCTTCTGCAGTGATCAGCTATTGAAGGACCTTGGAGTCAGAGGTATCGACACCACATTATCGCTAACCACGATAGAAAGAGAAAATAGCACGAAAGCGAGTTCTTTGGTCCAGCTAGAAGTCTTCGATTTAGATGAAAATAATTTTATAGAACTACCGCTGGTGTTTTCTACTCCCGTACTGCCAATTTCATCAGAGAATGTACCTCGTCAAGAAGATGTTGACAGGTGGTCCCATCTAAAAGGAATACGTATTGCAGAGATAGACGCCCGTGTTGGTTTACTAATAGGCCACGATGTACCTAAAGCTCTGGAACCTAAAGAGGTTAAGGAAAGTCAGGATGGAGGTCCATATGCAACGAGAACTTTGCTAGGCTGGGCAATTAATGGCCCGTTAGGCAGAAACGGGAACGGTGCTCGTACTACCAATTTCATTAGAAGAGACGCCGAACTCGATCACATGTTCCAGAGATTTTGTAATATGGAATTTAACAATTCGTTGCTTGACAATACGAAGGAGATGTCTCTTGACGACAAAAGAGCATTGGAGATCATGGAATCTTCCGCCGTTCACAAAGAAGGCCACTATGAGATAGCCTTACCATGGAGATATTCGCCATCCTGTCTGCCAAACAACAGAGTTCTAGCGGAACATCGACTGAAGCTGTTAAGAAGAAGGTTTGTCAAGGACCCAGATCTCTTCCAGAAGTACTCCTCCTTCATCGACAACCTTTTAGACAAAGACTACGCCAGACAGGTTCCAGATCATCAGAGTATTAAATCGGAAAAGGCTACTTGGTTTTTACCACATCATCCAGTGTTCCATCCGAAGAAACCTGAGAAAGTCCGCATTGTGTTTGACTGTGCAGCGAAATACAGGGGCGTTTCTCTCAACGACGTACTGCTACCGGGCCCGGACATGACCAACTCCCTCATTGGCGTTCTTACTCGGTTCCGACAGGAACGGATCGCTGTTATGGCCGACGTAGAGTGCATGTACTACCAAGTTCGTGTTCCACCCAGCGATTCGGATGTCCTACGCTTCCTGTGGTGGCCTGGGAACGATCTTGAAAGTCAACCTAAAGAGTACCAGATGAGAGTTCACTTATTCGGTGCAGTGTCTTCTCCAAGCTGTGCGAACTTTGCTCTAAGGAAAGCAGCAGACGACAACTTGCAGCAATTTGACTCCGAGGCAATCAACACGGTCAAAAGAAACTTTTACGTTGACGACTGCTTAAAGTCTGTGCAAGGAGAAGAGGAAGCTATTCGTCTGACCGATGATCTTAGAAGGCTTCTAGGAAAGGGAGGTTTCAATTTAACCAAATGGGTTTCAAACTCTCGCAGGGTCATTGAATCCCTTCCTGTGTCTGAAAGAGCGGGTACATTCAAGGATCTCCACGATGGTCAGCTACCCGTCGAGCGTGCTCTTGGGGTACGTTGGGATGTGGAACGTGACAAGTTCTGTTTCAAGATTGAAGTTAGAAGCAAACCCCTCACGAGAAGAGGATTACTTTCAGTTGTTTCTTCGTTGTACCATCCCCTCGGTTTCGTAGCCCCAGTTGTCCTCTCAGCCAAAGTTATTCTACAAGATTTGTGCCGTAGAAGATTGGAGTGGGATGACCCTATTCCTGACGACGAAAGGAATCGTTGGCTAAGTTGGTTGGAAGATCTTCCAAAGCTTGAACAGCTCTCAGTTGATCGCTGTCTGAAGCCACCGGGCTTTGGTAAAGTTGTTTCTGTGCAACTACATCATTTCTCAGACGCTTCTCAACAAGGTTATGGTGCGGTTTCCTACCTCAGATTTCTGAATGATAAAGACGCGATACACTGTTCGTTCATGATGGGAAAGGCAAGGACTGCACCCCTTAAGACTGTGACAATACCAAGGTTAGAGTTGTCGGCAGCCGTCGTGGCATCGAGGCTGGACAAGATACTTCGAAAAGAAATCGATCTCCCCGTAGATGAATCTGTATTTTGGATAGACAGTACTTGTGCAATCAGCTACATACAAAATAACGACAAGAGGTTTCACACTTTTGTTGCTAATAGGATAGCCATCATACATGATGCATCTTCGCCGTCTCAGTGGAGGTATGTGAATTCAGAAGGGAATCCTGCAGACGACGCTTCGAGAGGTCTTACGGTGGATTCCGTTATCTCCAAGAACCGTTGGATAAATGGTCCAGATTTTCTGTGGAAGCCAGAATCAAGATGTCCCGTTCAGCCTACCGCCCAAATGCAGGACAACGACCCTGAAATCAAGAGGGAGAGTCAAGCCTTTTTTTCTCTTACCGACGCTGGTACTAATTGTGTCAACCAACTCCTTGAGTACTTTTCATCATGGTATCGTCTTAAGAAATTCGTTGCTTGGATTTTGCGCTATCGGGAGAAGCTGAAGCAGTCATCCAAAAGACGTAGAGAAGGACTGGCACTAGTACAAGACTCCCCTGAAGACAGGACGTACGACCCTTTTAGTGTAGACGAGATCGACAGAGCTGAAAAGGAAATTCTCAAATTCGTCCAACGACAAAGTTTCGAAGAAGAGTTGTCACGGCTCGAAGAGCAAGAAGAAGTAAACGGAAGCAGCGACTTGAAAAGTGCTAAGGAGAGGAAACTGCTAATCAAGAAAACGAGTGCGATCTACAAGCTTGATCCAATGAAAGTTGGTGGTCTGCTGTACGTCGGTGGGCGTTTGAGACAAGCATCAATTCCATACCCCGCGAAACACCAAATTATCCTGCCGAATAAGCACCATGTCGTGGATTTGATTGTGCGCTACTACCACTTGATGTCTGGTCATTCGGGTCTAGAGCATGTGTTATCCATGGTTCGAGGAAAGTTTTGGATTCTCAAAGCAAGGACGGCTGTAAGGAAGGTTGTCATCGACTGTTTCGACTGCAAAAGAAGGCAAGCCCCGTTAGGTAAGCAGAAAATGGCAGACCTGCCCACAGACCGGGTGACGCCTGCAAAACCACCCTTTACGTTTGTAGGAATTGACTGTTTTGGTCCGTTTCTCGTGCGAAGAGGGAGGAGCCTTGTCAAAAGATATGGTGTTCTTTTTACTTGTATGTCCATACAAGCAATCCATTTAGAAGTCTCCCAGAGTCTGGACACGGATTCC
>OX421450.1:16526965-16544465 GCA_949126865.1 Montipora capitata | reverse complement strand
GTGTATAGAGTCTTTTGTGCGTATTTTGTTAGCTTTGAGGGGACTGGGGTAATGTGTAGATTTCCCTGGTGAACACAGGAGAACAGTTAATTATTAAACCTGCAATGGCGTTGAAAGTCATTGTAACGCGAATGGCGTCTTAGTGGAAAAAATATACCTTTATGAGATGAAGAATGGAACGTCAATTGGAGTAATGAAACAGGCGGGGAAAATAAATATCTGGATCTTAAAAGCGACGAGGAATGGTCTTCGACAACAGTTGCAGTCGGATATGAGAAAGTGTGCGTTGTTTCTAATCTTATTTTATAAACTGTGCTGGTATGTTGAACACTGACAGTAAGTGGGAAATTCAGTATGGGTGTAAAAGGAATCGAACATCTTGAATGTATCACAGTGTTTACCGAAGTGGCATCTCATTTGTCTGGCAATTTGCATTTAATTTGTAGTCAAGCTGTATAGTTTTCAGGTAAAAAAATAATTGAAAATGTGACAGTGAAGAATTATTGGAAAGAAAGCTTGTTGTCTATTTTGTGCTTCGGAAAAGGTTCCTTAGGAAAGAGTTTAATCTTGAACTGAGAAATTTATTCATTTGCATATCGTATGGTTTGTGAGACGGATTGTTTCTTGTTTGCACGCACGCAATTGGAATAGAAAGGGTTTTGTTTGTCTCCAATAGCAAATATGTTGTTAGTTTCAATAAATTTCACGCTGGAAAGGTTTTTGTGAGATGTTTCAACCGTTGTGATTCATTGTGCTGTGTAATATTCGAGCTTAACTAATTTGCATAAGTGAGTCGAAATTTAATACGCATTAAATTAAGATGACAGGAATTTGTTGGCGTGATCGTTCTGGCAAATGATTACAGCTGGCGATTGTTTTTAATTAAGGTCAGAAAAAGATTTCAGTATAGTCACTCTTGCGTAAAATGAAGTTATTGTTAAGTTGAGAAAGCAAGAATAGGGTCGATTATACGAAAGAAAATAAGCCGCGGCTTACTCTGGACGCAGCGTACATAATACGCGAAAGGAACTATTTATACGAGTATAAACTCCCAGGCCTGGTATACACGGCCCTTATCTTTCTTTAACTTTCTTAAAGAGAGAGATTTCGCGCAAATTTTATTTCAAGCTATTCAGTTGAAATATTATTTCTCGCCATTGGCTTCGTTTGCGTGATCATTTACTGGTCTTGACATTTAGGAGGTGGTTGTTTGGATCTAAACGAGTAGGAATAAAACGACCAAGAATGTGCGAATTTTAGTGGGTGTGCGATAACAACACGAGACAGGAGTCGAGAGATTCTAACGATAGACAGATATCAACTAACCCCTCCTGAAATAAACGAAGGAAAGTAACCACTCTTTGTTTGTGTGAATTTATACCACTAAGAGGATCGAAGTCGTCATGTTTTGATTGGGCAGCTTCAGAGACGTTCTTCTGAGGAAACAAGTTGTTAAAATAGCTAATTGTGATTAAAGAATTTCGATCCTACGTATAATAAGTATAATAATGCCTTATTGACAGGCAAAACCATATGATTGAGCGTGATCAGACCAAATATCATTTTTTTGCGCGATCAAGTTGTGGTGAAGTGTGTAGCCCATGAAAGTATGTCGTTTGTGAGCATATTGCTTTTTGTTGTATTAAGCTTCTTCCTCGGAACGCTCAAACAACTGACTTATGCACACGCCGTTTGCGGTAGACCCACACTAAAAGATGCTGTTGAGCGATTGTTTTGGCCGGGGTTGGTCCGCAAACTGAAAGAAAGTTTATATGTTGAGAACAAATGTGTACTAAATAAGCAAATATGTGAAAATGATGATATGAACTGCACTGAAACCAAATGCCAAAGGAGAGAAGCACAGAACTGTGAAAGTTTCCTGAAGAAGAAAGTTCCTGATCTCAAAGTTAGTGCTAGCGGTATCGAGTCGGAGAGATGTACGCCTAGCCGGATGCATTTAGTTAAATTTCTGAAAAAGGTGAATTTTCTGTCTATTTGTATTATCATGGCTTTTTGTTTTCTGCTGTTACTGAATCCCTTTGTATTTGGAGCTGTAACGCTATTTCATGTGCAATTACTTGTATCGTTTGCAATGATCCTCACTAGTGCTGTTGTTAGCATTTTTTACCATACTTGGTGTAGCGTTTTGTGCTTGAATGAAGCTATTCTGAATGCTTGCAATGACTGTGGCCAATTTGAGAAAGACTCATCGGTATCTGTTGTTGTGAATGTCGAGAATAAAGAATCAATAAAAGACTGGCAACTTCAATCTTGTTGTGCTAAGTTGGTTTATTGTGAATGTTTAAAAGGGTGTCGCCATGTTGTTGTCAGGGATGGAGAAGTAAGCAGTGTTTCAGCGAAACAGCTAAAAGGAGCCTTGCAGGAGAATATATTTGAGAATGAGGCTCAGTCATGTGTTATTGTGGATATTGATAATAAAGAATCAGTAGATGACTTGCAATTTCGATCTCGCTATGCTAAGTTTGTTTATTGTAAATCTGTAAGAAGGCGTCACCAAAGGGATCGAGAACCAAGCAGAATTCCAGTGAAGCAGTTATCACGAGCCTTGCATAAGAGCAGACATTTCAGGAAATTTGTTCGAAAATATATTAAAAAGAACGTACCGAAATCTTCTGCCATGCATTTATTTACCAAGTTGAGTGTACTTTATCGTAAGTTAGACTATATGTTTGTAAGACCAAGGTCTGCTGTCAAGAAGAGGAGTATGAAAAGGAAATGGTGTACAGCACATCAAAGGAAAAAACCTAAAAGTTGTGGTCGAAAAGTGAAAGTTAAGTGTAACTACACTTCAGTAAGATCTGTTTATAAGGACGTTGACCATAGAATGAATCATACAGAGTTCAAGCTGTGTAATGATATAGAGAAAAACCCTGGGCCCATTGATCATACCAGAACTATTCAAGCGCCTTATAGTCAAGGCAATGTGGAAGTGTTTGGCGAAAATGCAGGTACTCAGTGTGTAGCAATGTCTCTTACTTCACTGATTTATAATTACAGGAGAAGTATTAGCTCATCAATGGATTTGGTTAACATCATGAACATTGGTAATGAATTGTATTCTGGATTATCTAGACTGTCCAGACAAACTTTCCTGTTATTGACTGAGTTGCCGGAAGTGCTGAACGTGTTTAATACAGATTATCAGCTTCAGTACAGTTCAAGTTATAGTGGTACTGTAAATGGCAGAGCCATTATACATGATTTAAGTTTCTGTATGCCTTTGGTTGATGCTTTGCTGACATTAGTAAGACAAAACTACGAATCGTTTCTTTTGACAATTGAGTGTAGTACTGTTTCTATGTACCGTACTCCAGATGGTAAATTTAAAATATTTGATTCACATGCTAGAGATGCGTTTGGTATGCCTCATTCTCAAGGAACATGTGTGTTATTAGAAGCACAAAGTATACATGATGTCATATGTTATTTGCAAATTCTGTATGAAAATTCAAATACTTTGTTTGAGCTGATTGGTGTTGAAATAACAAGACTAGAAAAGGAGAAGAATCACCCAGTCAATGAGTACAGTGAAACAACTCAGTCAGAACTTGCTGATGATGATGGAGCAATGGTGCATATTTTAGTAAGGAATGATGACGAGTCTTTCATAAAACGATGTTGTGCTTTATCATTTTATTGCATTTGTTTTTCAGTGATTAAGGCATGCACTTACTGGAATTCACAAACTCTAGATGCAATTATTGACCATGGAAATGAGTTTTATCAGAAACAATTTGCATGTTCTGATGCAAATTGCTGTTTAAGAAAATTTCCAAATAAACTTCAAATATATGATGCGACTGTTGATATTGTCTTTACAGCACAGAAAGAAAGCATATTTAGTTGTGCATCCAGCAGTAGCAAACTGCTCCTCCAAAACTTTATTTTGAATAACACAAGTGGCAATACTGGATTTATGATATGTTTCTCAAATTACTGTGTAAGTTGTATATTTCAGCACAATTCTAAGGCTAAAAGTACCAAGTACTACTTAGCAATATTCGATAGTGATGGAACACTAGATGAATTTCAAACTGTCAATGACAACAACCTCCTCCTTCAAGCTTTTGCTCATACTATTAAAAAAAATAATACGATTAATGATTCAAAGGTAGTATACATTATCAGATTTCTAAACTGTTACAGTAATTTGCCAAGAACTTTAAAAGAAAAGGTATTAAGGAAGCCCAAATCTAATCTGCACAAAAGATCACTTGCTGAGAAACGAAGAGAAGATTATGCAAAAATGGAACCTAGTGCCAAACGAAAATACTTAATTAACAAAGCAGAATGGTACAAATCATTAGATTCTGCAGAAAAAGAAAAACTCTTGTCTGACAGAGCAGAGTGGTACAAATCACTAGATTGTGCAGAAAAAGAAAAACTCTTGTCTGAGAGAGCAGAGTGGTACAAATCATTAGATTGTACAGAAAAAGAAAAACGTTTGTCAGAAAGAGTACAGAGGTACAGATCACTAGATCCTGCAGAAAAAGAAAAAGTGTTGTCTGATAGAGCAGAGTGGTATAAATCACTAGATCCTGCAGTAAAGGAAAAACTCTTGTTTGACAGAGCAGAGTGGTATAAACTAGATCCTGTAAAAAAAGATCTGATAAATAAACATAAAAAGCGGAAGTATAATGCAATGGAACCACTCGTTAAGGCACAACACTTAAACAATAGAAAACAGGAATATTGCAGAATGGATCCAATAAAAAAGCAAAAAGTAATTAAGCGTATAAGTGATGCAGCAAAAAATTCTAGGAAAAAAAATGTTCAGCATAATTTGGATCACTACATTTCAGTATTTCAGAATAAGATCACAGAGGGGCCATATTACATATGTTCAGTTTGTCACAGAATACTATATAGAAAAACAGTTATGTTACTTAAAGAGAATAAATATAGTGTACACCATCTTTTCACTGAGATTAAGTCATTTGATGACAAACAATACATCTGTAGAACATGCCATGCAAAAGTTTCAAAAGGACAAAAACCGTGTCAAGCTGTATGTAATAAACTGGAAGTTGATGAAACACCACCAGAACTCTCAGTACTAGAAAAACTTGAACAAATATTAATAGCACAGAGGATAGTTTTTGAAAAGATAGTGGTAATGCCTAAAGGCCAACAGAGGAAGATTAAAGGAGCAATATGCAATGTACCAGTTGAATGTGATCAAACATGTAGAACATTGCCACGTCCTCCTGAAAGGTCAGGTATAATCCTGTTGAAACTGAAGAGAAAGATGGAGTTTAGGGGCCATGTTTATTTTCAAGCTGTGCGACCTTAACTGATATTAAATGCTCTGATGTGGCTCAAAATGAATAATCCTTTGTATGATAATATATGTATAGACATGGACAAAATAGATAGGCATCTTACAGTATTACAGCAAAATGATGTTAGTTTAGAACATTCAATTTTGAATAATGACAACCACTCCAGTGCATCTGGCAAAAATGATGACAGTTCGTTAAATAATGAAAATAGTAAGAAAGACAGCACATTTGCAGATGAAGAAAATGATGATCCTTTAAATGAATTTCGAGCACCAACAAGTGAGACTTGCTTACAGTCTGTAATACCTGATTATCCTGTAAGTGTTGAGCAAAATGATGTATCATCTCAAGGAAACGAAGTCTATGCTATTGCCCCTGGAGAAAGTAAACATCCAGTTTCGTTCATGGCAGACAAACAATGTGAAGAACTGGCATTTCATGTTTTGTTTCCAAAAGGAAAGTATGGGTACTCTGTCAACCGAGAAATAACGTTGTCACCAGTTAAGTACTTCAATGCAAGACTTTTACATCACAGTGGTAGATTTGCTACCAATCCTGAATATCTCTTCTTTGCTCAGTTCATCATAGAACGGAAGAAAGTATCAGATAGCATCAATATTGCTTTGAAAAAAATGCATGGGCAGCCCATTACTGCTTCTCAAGTAAGATCAAATAATATGCACAGTTTACAAAATCTCATTTGTCAAAATCAGGCTTATTTATTTTTGAGACAAATTCCAGGAACACCACCTTATTGGCAAAAATTTATGTATGAAGTAGTAGCTATGGTAAAGCAGCTTGGGATACCAACATGGTTTATGACATTATCCTGTGCTGACCTTAGGTGGCCTGAACTTTTTCAGATTATTGCAAGAACTCAAGGTAAAAATCTCACAAATGAACAAGTTGATGCTTTGTCTTATAATGAAAGATGTTCAATGCTCAATGTAAATCCTGTTGTTGTTGCTAAGCACTTTCAATATAGAGTTGAAACATTCTTCACTGAAATTCTGCTAAGTAATACAAACCCAATTGGTAAAATAGTATACTATGCACTCCGCATTGAGTTTCAGATGAGAGGCTCTCCTCATTTACATGCATTAATATGGACATCCGATTGCCCTAAACTAACACATGATACCAAGGAAGCATATATCTATTTTATAGATGAACACGTGCAGGCATGCCTTCCTGATCAAAATCAAGACTCTGAGTTACATGAGATTGTAAAAACCTATCAAAAGCACAGTCATTCAAAGACCTGTAGAAAATACAAAAACATGAAATGCAGATTTAATTTTGGGCAGTTCTTTACTAACAAAACTATTGTGGCTGAACCTCTTTCTGATGATTTAGATCCAGAAGTAAAGACAAGTACGATAGACAGACAAAAAGAAATCCTTAGACTAGTTAAAGGAAAAATAGATGAGGTGTTAAATCCCAGTAAGGCTAACTATGATCCTACTTTAACAGAAGCTGATATTTTTAAATCTGTAAACATAACTGAAGAACAATATTACTGGGCTTTATCCATTTCACCTGACTCAGACTATGAGCTGCACCTAAAAAGACCAATAGACAGCTGTTTCATTAATAATTATTTTATTGCCGGTATTAAGGGTTTTAGAGCAAATGTTGACTTGCAACCTGTATTTAACCACTACAAGTGCATAACTTACGTGTGCTCATATTTTACCAAGGATGAGACTGAATGTTCACAGGCAATTATGAATGCTGCAAAGGAAGCTAAGAAAGAAAACTTGAGTGTCAGGGATAGCTTAAAGAGAATTGGTGCTGCTTTCCTTTCTACTAGAGAAGTTAGTTCACAAGAATGTGTTTACAGATGCATGCCTGAACTATGGTTACGAAAAATATTTCCTGCAACAGTTTTTGTTAGTACTGACCTACCAGAAAAAAGGGTACGTATTGCAAAATCACCAGAAGAACTTGATGAACTGGATAATGAAAGTACTGACATCTTTAAATCTAATATTATTGAGCGATACACTTTAAGACCACAGTGTGTTCCTTCTGTAGATAGGCTAAGTCTGGCAGAATTTGCTGCATACTATTATAAAGAATACAGAAAGGACTGCCAAGAAACAGCTGATGCTCAACCTGAGGTTTTAACTGACGATGCCATTGAATTACACCATGATTGTGATCCAGATACATTCCTTCCCAACAAAATAACACTAATGAAGACGAATGAAGTTATGAAGTGTAGAAAAGTCAAAGCTGTAATAAGATATCACAAGCCAAGCAAAACAAAAGAACCTGAACTGTATTTTCATCATCTCCTGATCCTGTACTTCCCATGGAGAGATGAAAGAAGTCTTTTAGGAAGTGATCAAACATTTGCTTCTAAAGTCTATGAGCATAAAGTACAAGCTGTAGTGGAACGAAACAGAGAGAATTTTGAGCCTGATGCTGATGCTGTTACAGAAGCACTTGAATTTCTTAGAAATAACCAGGGCAATACCACCCACTACAGCTATGATTGTATGAATGACCAAGAAAATGCAGATTTACAATCTGAAGAGCAAGGTGATTCAGTACCAAATGAGTCGTTTAATGAACAATTACCCACACATCTTGTTTCATCGTCAGAAACTGAGAATAATTCAAACCTAGGAATAACAATGTACAACCAGCCAACAGAAATAAGTGATGATGAGCTACAGGAATGTGTTAGATCATTGAACAAAAGACAGCGCTATGCTTACGATATAATTCTTGCCTGGTGTAGAAGTAAAATGAAAAACATGAATAGTCTAAAACCCGAAGAAGTAAAACCAATATATTTATTTATAACTGGTGGAGCAGGTGCTGGTAAAAGTCACTTGATCCAAACAATCTACCACACTGTCACAAAGACTTTTAGACATCCTCCTATGAATCCTGAATTATGTACAGTTCTTTTAATGGCACCTACTGGGGTTGCTGCTATTAACATAGATGGGACAACAATAAACACTGCGTTAGCAATTCCCAAAGAAAAAGGTGATAATTTACGTGCAATGTCTGACGAAAAGAAAACACAGATGAGAATGTCGCTAGCTGACCTGAAGTTGATCATAATAGATGAAATTTCTATGGTTGCTAACACTACTTTGCTTCATATCCACCAAAGACTAACAGAAATTTTTGGCACATCAAATGCACACTTGTTTGCAGGCATTAGCATTCTTGCTATTGGTGATATGTATCAACTTCCACCAATACGCAGGAAACCTGTCTTTGCAAATTACAAAAATGATGTGTTTAACCTGTACCACCCATGGCACCTATTCACAATGATTGAGCTTGTTGATATAATGAGACAAAAGAATGACCAACCATTTGCTGGACTTTTGAATAGGTTTCGTACAGCAAGTCAAACTGAAGAAGATATCAAGTGCATCCAATCTAGATCTATTGATCTATCAGATGTTAATTACCCATCAGATGCTCTTCATATCTGGGCTGAAAATAATCCAGTCAATCGACACAATGAAATGAAATTGCACCAAATACCTGCACAGTTGTTTAACCTTAAAGCCACAGATCAGTACCCTCCTAATGTATCACAACAAGCTATTAACAGAATTTTAGCTAGACCCAGGTCTGAAACTGGTGGACTTGATGCTAATATCTCTATAAAGGAAACTGCTAGAGTTATGTTAACCAACAACATTGATATTTCAGATAGACTTATAAATGGTCAACTAGGAACTGTTGTTAGAATTGAAGTAAATCAAAATAATAAAAAACCGATCATTATCTATATAAAATTTGATGATGCCAAAGCCGGCAACAGTTTAATTCAAAAGAGTACTAACAGTTTTGTGCGACAGAATAGAGTTGTACCTATAGAACCTGTCCTAGCAAAAATTAAAATACATCCAAATAAACCTTCTTCTCCCGAAATACAGAGAATGCAATTCCCTTTAACATTGGCTTATGCTGTCAGCATCCACAAAGTACAAGGATTGTCACTTAATAGTCTTGTCATTAGTTTTGAGTTGGTCAAACAGAGATCATTCAATTATGGTCAGGTATACGTTGCACTGAGCCGAGCTACCACTTTAAATGGTATTCATATTCTAGGAAAAATTAACAGCAAACATGTGAAAGCAGACCCTCGGGTACATGAAGAATACGAAAGACTGCGAGAAATGTCAAAAAGCAAAGGAACTAATGAAAAATATAAGGACAATGCAACGCTCACTATATGTCTGTTAAACATACGATCACTCAAAAAACATAGTGTAGATATCAAGCATGATGCAAACATAAAGAATAGTGATCTAATTGCATTGACAGAAACACAACTTGCACCTCATAGCAATGATACTGACATAAAATCTCATCTTTTACCATTCACTCTCTACAGGCAAGATCATCCTACTGATAGATTTTTGAGTTTGGCACTGTGTACCAGAAGATCAATAGAAATTAAGGAACATGAATACTTTCCACAAGCAAATGCAATGAAATTTGTAATAATTATGAATAGATCAACAACTATGTGTCCCAAGTTTACAGTGCTTTTTCTTTACCGAAAGAACAACTCAAATATAATACAGTATGTAAGTCATCTACGAAATATCCTTGGCACTTATCCATTTGACATCATTCTTGGTGATTTCAACATCAATTACTTAAATGATGATAGCATTAGACCGTTAAAATCTTTAATGACCTCTCTAGGTTATTCACAGTTTGTACAAAATGCAACTTTTGTCTCATCAGGAAACATACTTGATCAAATTTACTTAAAAACAACAAAATTTGACATCATAGAGAATACTGTAATTAGTGTCTACTACTCTGACCATGATGCTGTTAAAATATCCATAAAATATAACCAAGATACCAGTATTTAAACATTTATATTTATTTAAACTGTCATGCAAAGCATATAATTTATTTATAGCAATAACTGTAAATATAAAATTTTCATAAATGTATAAATGTGTCTTGGCAGGAACCATGATGCTGTTAAAATATCCACACACTAGCTATAACTAAAATGATATTATGAAACTTTCATGCAATGATCTTTTACAATGAAAATGATGAATTTTTCTGGAGATTTTGAAAAAAAGGTGTCAAAGATGTGGCAAAGAAATCATAAGTCCAGCTAGAACAAAACTGAAAATTCATAAAATCCTAATCTACCACAGTATCCTCAAAAGCAGACAGCTTGGTACAGCACCTTCACATCTTTGGTAGGTTTCCTCATAAATATTATCAACATTTATCTATAATTTTTATTATTATTGACATCATATGGATTAAATTTAAGACTCTACAACCAATGGAGAGAAAACCATGTTACACAATTTTATAATTAATTGTTTTGGATTAATAAGCAGAGATTTAGATAATCATATGTCAATTAATTTGAAATTATTAAGATAATTTTTTTCTAGAAGTTAGTAAATTCTATGAATTCCTTTATCAAAATGGATCATGTTCATATGCCACAAGAATTTCCAACCTTGCCTAAGCACCTGACGAGACAATCTTTTTTTTCTAAGCTAGAAGTTCCCATAGCTGGAAGGAGAGACTTGAAAGGTCTGCTGATAAGCATTTTCAAAGGCACCACCATATGGTGCCTCACGCCCTGTCTGTGCCCCGCAGCACAAGTAGGTAAGTTTAGATATTATTTTTCACCTTACTCAGATATTCCGAGGCAGGAGTTTCAATAAGAATAAATAACAGGCATGCTTCTCGCGTAACATACCAGTTCAGACCACCATTGAAGGAAAACTGAAGGCCAAAATCGACAATTTTTCCAACATTTTTTTTGGAAAGCCTAACATAACTAAAGTTAAGTTTGTGGAGTTATTTCTTCTTGTTTCCTGTTTTTTGTGAGAAAATTACATTCAAAGATGGGCTTTTCCCACTTTTTCGACATTTTAAGTGCGGGCTAAAAAATTAAATGAGCTGCCTGCTGTGACGTATGATATGGGGAACAAAGATTGCATAATCAAGAGAAACAAGGTAAAGATAAGTACTGCTTTGGATATTTTCTTTGTGGACTCAGTATTAACAACAAACATCAGTCTAAATACTGCTTCTATAATCGGCGTTCTCGCATGTCTTCCCCACATCATATATCATAACCTGCAAAAATTACTGCTGACTCCTCCAGTCTAAGCCGCAATGCTGATGGCCCAAAATTGCAATAAAAACATTTTTTCATGTGGAAAAGTGATGAATATGCCAGAAAAAAGTTGAAAAGATTATTGTGAATGGTCTAAAGCATAAATAAAAAATGCTTATTTTTTGCGTTCAGTTCCCCTTTAAAAAAAAAAAAAGAATCATGATAATAATAATAATAATAATAATAATTATAATAATTATTATTATAATTATTACTTATTACTATTACCATTATTATTATTGCAATATCATTAAACAATATTAAATGGTAAAAGAACAATAAAAGAAATATTTATAAAGCCCACCTTATTTACAATAACAAAATAATACTTATTCACAAAGATAAAATCTTGATTCTTGTTATTAAATATCTTTTTCTCTTTTACCTTTAGGTGTTAGGATGAAAATTCAATTAATTATTTATCAGAGGATTGTAGGTAGGACTCTTACTAAAGGAACTCTGATTTCTTTTTTCTTGGTTTGCTTTGCATGTGACATGCTGAAAAATAGATGTTTCAATAGTCCCCAGTTGTTGATATGAAAATATATTTTCACACTTTTTATGGTCCCATTGCTTGCATATTTTGTCTGTTATGTAAATTTCTTTAAAACCAAAAACACTCGAGTTAAACCCACATTCATCTTCCGTAAAAGTTAAAAGTCCTTAAAGTTTTCTTATTTGCTTTTTTCTGCAAAAATACAATGTACATCCAACAAGAGGGTATTGTTAAGCTGTTAAGTAAAAACTCAAGTGAAGTTATGATCCTCACAGTTATCAACGCAATCTTAGCAATTGCGTAGAGAAGCCTGAAAATTTCAGGATGTCAACGGGATCTGAACCCATGACTTTGAGTTACCGGTGTGACGCTCTAACCAACTGAGCCATGAAGCCACTGTCTCAGGGAGCTGGTCATTTGTGGATTCAAGTGCTCTCGTGATGAATGAATCAATGAAAAAAATGATATATGATCATTACTGATCAAGTAAATGCTCGGCATCTACAGCATCTATGATGAGACAGACATGAGCAGATAGGCTCCTGTTATGGTCTGGGATTCCAAAAGATTTATATCAAGAGACTGCAACAGTATCCTGCAAAGACCTTAAATCTGAAGCAATGAACCATTACGCTGACATATCGGTAGTACTTTGATAAAATCTGATAGTAGAATGAAAATTTGCACAAACAAGACAAAGAACATTTATCTTCGATCAGGGCAAGAGAAAGCCTACGAGTAACAACCAAATTGTGGCCGCCAAAACCACAGAGATTAATTGGCGTAAGACAGAATAAGATCCAAACTCTAAATGCGTTAAAAGGATTTATTCAGTATTGCACGCATGTAAGACTTATCTTCTGAACAACATTCAAGGTTGAACGGTTTACCGCGGTCCTATTACAGTTGTCGGATATCACAAATTTGTCACGTAACAATTCCTTTAACGGTTTCTAAACGAAAGGAAAAATATGGCTTGTATAATGCTTCGAGTAACACACAAATGGCTATCTGAAAACTGACTTACGGAACATGCTTGAACCTTTTCAGATTACAGGTGAAACAGTTAAGTCCGCCAAATGATAAAACAACTTGGCAAGCAAAGTCTCACATGTTCCCTGAGCCGTGCGAAACTGGGTGCTAAGGACACAAGTTAAACCGCTGATCAAACTCGAACTTGGAAAAAGAAGAATAAACTAGACGCTCCATGAGCGTACGGTAAAGCGCATTTTACTTTTAACTTGATGTTTTGTATACTACAACATAGATCTTTAGAAGTGACGCTTGAACAAATTGGAATATGATATATATAAAATTAAGAAGACTGATAACTAGAGAGAATAAGATAAAATTGTAAGATAAATAGATAGCAGTGAAAACTGACCGTTTAGTAAAGACATACTTTTTCCAACATGATGTCTTCTCTAAATGAACGATTATCGTTAATTCTTAATTTGCTTTGAATTTAATATTATCGTTAATTTAGGACCCTGTGTCCCATGATTTGTGGTAGCAGAGAAAATAAGGAAGAAGTCAAGGTTGAGAAAGAAAAATAACCAAAGAAACTTTCACCAAAAAAGTTGAAAATATGAAACAAAAGTTTACGCTAATCCTGGATTAAGTTAATCGGCTTTCGAACAACCGGGCCCTGAGTATTATCACAAGATCTGTATTGGGAAAACAAAATGTATAAGCCGAAAAGGTCTATTAAGAGTAAATTAAGAATTAACGATAATCGTTAATTCAAGGTAGAGAATGGGTTGACTTTTTCACTGCCAAGTTTTTCGTTTGACGTTGGTGTAAGGTCACGTTGAGTAAAATATCGTGATTTATTAGTGAAGGCTTCCGTAAATAATTTATCTGGGAGACATTGACAAATCACCATATTTAAGTGATAATCGAGTTCAATAATTTTTTTCAATTTTATCATTCGATCATTAAATTTGTTTTTCATAATTCCCATAAATTAAATCACTTTCTTGAAGCTTACGAAAGCGAAGTGCCATTTTAATACAAGAGCGTGGTTTTACTTATGAATGAGGAAAATATTAGAGGGAGTTTCAATGAAGCGTCGTAAAAGCAAAACCAAAGTTATTACTTTGGCCAATCAAAAAGGAGTGAGACTCCAGTAAAACAATTAAAAGTCGAAGTAATTACAGGTAGCCAACACAATGTGCGGGGAAATGTGCACACGCAAGCCACCGTTGATTTTGATTTCACTTCTGATTAGTGGAAAAAATGGCGCGAGAATTTTGAATTAATGAGTGAGTGAAGTAATCATAACCAAAGCAATTTGCTAATTAATTTCGACATTTAATTGAGAACTGGTTAGTTTGCACCAAAAAATGTTTTTGTAGACAGTTATTTGCAGGTCACCTGATAGGATCTCAGCTAACGAAAAACATCGAAAAAATACATTGAACGATAATATTAATTCTGTTCATGTATAATTGAAACTACAGTATTACGTCATGTATGATTCGAGCTCCTTTTTTGAGCAAAGGAACTTGAGGAGCCTTGCTAAAGACACGTTAAAATGGAGGCTTCTGATTGGTTCAAAGTACAGGGGTAGGCTATTAGGATTATGAAAGCTTTAATATTTTCAATAATTATCCAGCTGGTTCCTGATTGGCTGAGAGGAGATTTGATTGACAGAGCGTGGGAATTTTTCAGGGGTGTGGTCGTGAGCGTTCAGTGCGACCCATTTTTGTACACCTTTAAAGGGGGGAACCCGTTTTAGGCGTCGAAGATGTTTCTTTAGGTTCCAGACCTGATAGGGCGTTTTCACAATTAGGAAGGAGAGGTCCCAGGCCTCCTCGAATAAAAACACAAAACACACAAGAAAATCCAATCAAAAGAGATTTTAATGACTGTTTACAAGATCTATGTAAGAAGATGGTGCTTTAAAGTGCGCCTTACCCAAAATATTTTTTTCGCTAAAATGAATCTTTTCATCCGTAAGAGACGCACTGTGGCCTTTTTTTCCTTTTTCTAAAAAATCCCGCCATTTTATTGGCTTCGAAAGTTGCGAAAATCCAAGCATCTTTTTTTTACGACTGAGTCAGAAGGGGAGTGGGTCTATTCCTGATTTGACGTCACAATTTGCTTTGCATGCATTTTTACAAAGAGTTAATGCAATGTAAATCAGTTTGTGACGTCAAATCAGGAATAGACCCACTCCCTTTCTGACTTGGTCGTGAACAAAAGATGCTTAGATTTTCGCAGCTTTCGAAGCCTATAAAATGGCAAGATTTGTTAGAAAAATGAAAAAATGGCCGCAATGCGTTTCGAACAGGTTCAAAGATTCATTTTAGCGAAGAAAATATTTTGGGGTTAGGGGCACTTTAGAGACAGAGCGAGCACGCATGCCAGCTCGGAGATTTGTACAGGCCCATACTTAAAACGAGACTTCAATCCATGTAATATATATGTGATAAAAGTCTCAATTTTCATGACTTGTGGTTTAAAAAAATGATAAATTTACAGCCCAATCGGGGATGATCGGGCGCCATCTTGAAATGCGCGGCAGTCGTGACCAGGACTTCGCGGCTTTAGGGGTGAAACGAGTCAATTTGCATATTTTGGATTAATATTTACTGAGGCCCTGTTAGGGGTTTTAAAGATAAGGGATTATAAGGGATAACCGGCAAAACAATGACGCACGATAAGCCGGAGGTCTCATCTAATATCCCTTCAATGTCTATAATCCTGTGGGACGTAAAAGAACCCACATACTTGTCGTAAAGAGTAGGGGTCGTAGTTTCCGGTGTTGTGGTCTGTCTTCTGTTGAGTATCATGGTTGGGAGGGTAAAAAAAGGGCCACAGCAATTGGCGCAAGCTGTTGTGGGGCTCTGCCAGCTTGACCGGCAAAGTCTGTAAATCAAATCAAATTAAATCAATCATTAAATCAAATCTAATTTTAGGGATAAGGAATAACTGACGAAATAATTATGGGGATAAGAGATAATCGAAATAGTTTTAGTTATAACAAAAAATAGCTTTGATTTCTCAATTATCATATTTTTGGTGATTTTTTGCCGAGTATTTATTTCATTGGCGACTGTTAATGAATAGTAACGGGTCATTTTTCAGTCCAAATTCAGGCAAGATGTCCAAGATTTGCTCCTTAATTCGGCGAACTGTTAGTGGATTAGGTTATCTGTGAAAAAAGGGGCCGCTTTACACTTTAAAATTGCCACTTATTGTTAAATTCTATGGATACGAAATTTTAGGGATAACAGTCTCAATAATTTTAGGGATAAGGGATGACTAAAACACCTCTAACAGGGCCTCTTTACTCAGGACGAACCCAAACCTCCCTCAGAATGTTTTTGATACGTTGCTCGTGCTCGTCCTCTTTTTTAGTCTTGTCCGAGCTTGATTCCGTGGTACGTACTTTAACTGAATCCTGAAAAAGAAATTGGCTAAGAATTATTAAAATAATTGCACTTTACTGAAATACCCACAATTTTTTTTTGAAAAAGAATTTTGCCCACTTAAAATTGCTCCAAGAAAGAAAGTTTAGAGACTTTTGAATTTTCAAATTGAGATTTACCCTATTGGCTTATCCACAAAAATGACTACAAATAAACCAATGCAATAGTCTTGTGAACTGTCAATCAATATATGGAAGCACCAATAGAAAAGTGTTGATTCACTATAAAGCCACTACCCAGCTTTCCACCACCCAACCTTCGTTACATTCTAGAGAAAGTGCGTGGGTGTCGAAGTTGAAGAAGCCGACATGGGTAAGTCTTGCTTGCAAGAAAAAAAAAAGGAAATGAATCTGTACTTATTCCTTCTCATTACAAGTACGAATAGAAGATGTTATTTTTTCTGTTGTAGTTTTGCTTTTTTCGAAAAGAAAGTTTCGTGATGGTAATGTTTCGTGAGTATTTGAGTTACTGCGTTATTCAGTACTAGTTTTGCGGAAAAGTTTTTTCGCTTAAATTTTTGTAAAGATATTGATCGGTTTGAGCTAAAGGATACGTTAGTTAAACGCACTTAGTCAAAAAGTATTTTTAGTGATTGAAATTGGAGTTTTGAAGCTGAAAATGATGCTTACCTTCAGATACGTAGTTGTTGCGCAAATTTTATTTCCTGAGGTTAGAGTGGGATAACTTTATTTCAAACCATTTGATAATAATTTCATTATGAAGTCAAAGAATTTGCTGATTTTTTAGGGGTTTTTAAAAGTTATTTTGTATTTCATGTTATTTATTAGATTATGAAGGTTGTTTTTTGACTATGCAATAAATGTTGATGAATTTGTACACACTTGATTTTAAAGACTTTAATACATACATATACGTACTACTATAAATTTTGATTGAAAAAGTAAGTATTGCACTTTTTTTGTGCTATATCAGTATTCTTTGATGAAGTTATTAATTAGCTGGTTTTTTTGTACGACTACTGAAAATGATCTTTGAAATGTTGAAGAATTTGCCGGTAGTTTAAAAGTTCCTGAGTGAAATACAAAAAAAGTGCGTTTTTATAATTTTCATTCCCTGTCCTCTTTTCCACGAAGTTCCCCTTATTTTGTTA
>OX421450.1:16511965-16521965 GCA_949126865.1 Montipora capitata | reverse complement strand
GTTACATTTCTCATGCTTTCAGCCATTTTTAGAAACTTGAATGCCAGTGCTTGCTCTCAGTTCTACTCTTGCTGCACATGGGGATGGGACACAAAGTTAAAATCAGTTAAATGCAGCACCCCCTGAGGACAGATTGTTGTTCAAAACTGCTTCAATGCCCTATAATTCCTGACCCTTCCCTAGGACCAGGGAAATTGACTGGTACATTATGCACCTATCAATGTTGAGCCGCTGGGGGGATGGGGGGGAGAAGGCCGGGTGTAGGAGGGGGATTTGTCATTAGAAGTCTGCCTGTGGTAGGGACTTTTGATCATTCGTTCAGTTCCGGAGGTCAGGACTTTTGACTTTAACTGTTAGAAGAGTGGGGTCTACTGACGCCATTTTAGCTGATCGCCATTTTGAATGACAGAGAAAGACTGAAAAATAGTATTACCCAGAAGTCACTAGAAGCAAACCGATTCTCTGTGATTCCCTCAATGCCATTAGTGAAAGAAAGGTGAGTGAATCTGCTCTATATTTTGTAAGACAAAGGCCATTGAATCTTTTTAACAAGGTTGAGATGTAATCCAATAGGAAAGCTTTTGTTTCCATTGTGTTCTGGTGCATATTTTTTGCATATGTTTGAATATTCATAAGTTTTCTTCATGCAACTTGTGTATGCTTGCTTGAATTCATATTGACGACGAAATCTTGGTTCAGCAATTCGAAGACGAATGGCAGGAGTTCGTGGATGTTGATGCTCTGGAACACGTAGCAGATCGTTCTAAGCTCCGGGTGCCCCTGGGGTGAGGAATTTGCACTTTTTTGACCCAGGATGACTTCCCTGGGGTCGGGCATTTGAACATAAAAACTGATCTGAGTTCAAATCCCCTGCCTATGCCCAGCCTCCCCCCCCCCCCAGCAGCTTAACATTGATAAGTGCATTAATTTTACCAAAAGTTTTTAAAGTAAAGTCAAGTATGTTAGAGGTTGAGTTTTGCAAGCTATTAACATTTACCATTTGATGTGTGTAGAGTATGTAGTGTTGCACTGTTGTTATATTAAAATATCAGATTCATTTGACCATAAGACATTATTTACAAATTATTAAAATGCACATTGGAAACCTTATTAGTTTGGTGTATTCTTACTTTCACTTCGTATTGTTAATGAAAGATTACAAATTTGGTAATTTGTTTAATAATTAACAATGATTTGCCGAAGGCGAAGTGATTATTGGTAAATATTCACTGATAATCATTGAGCCTGAGGCGAATAATTGTTTTAGTATAAATACACAGGTGATTATTCCAAAAAAGAGAAAAAAAAAACATTTCAACGTGAAATCATCTTCACTTACATTGGCAAAATGACTACTGGCAGCCATTTTGTCCATCAAGGTGATTATCGGCTGATAATCTGAGATAGCGAGCCAACGAGAGTGCGCTATTTTGTATAATCACCTGTGTATTTATACTAATGACATTTTAGAGGATAACTGGAAATTTAGTTTAAGGTGCTAGTATGATCAAAAAATCAATAATTTTTGTATTGTTTGAATTTCAAAAGTATGTTAATTCAATACTAAGTCACCCAAGTTTTTAAGCCTTGATTTAAAAAAGAGATGTATTTATTTTAAGTGAAGTTTTCTTATTTTAGGTAGCTCAAACCAGTTTCAACAGTTCTAAGTGAGACTCTTATTAGAAGGATTGGCACCACAATGTTGTACCATGTATTAGCAATGTTGTGGTACCAAATGAAATACAGATTATTGCTGAACAAGATAGTTATTATTGTGATGTAATATGTTACTATAGCAACGGGTAAACAATATAAAAACACCCTTAATTTTGTCTTCAGTTTTTTATATCTAAAAAACGAATTCAGTGACCACCATTTTTATAACTGAAAAGTAATCAGTAGGGCAAGATGAAAATTTCTGCAAAGTTTAAAAAAATTCTGTCTGGTGGATTCAGAGCCATTTTAATTTTGTGATTTTTTTGAGGTGGCTCTGATTTCTCTAGACATAATTTTTTTTAAATTTTGCTGAAAGTTTCATTGTGGCCTCCTAATAACTTTCCCCTGATAAAAAAGGGAAATGACCAAATTTGTTTTTGACATATGAGCAACTAAATAAAAAACAAAAGGTGTTTTTGCTGGGCTTACCAGTTGCCAAGGTAACTTATTACATCATAATAATGATCACATCCTGTTTGGAAGTAATTAGTGTTTGATATGGTACTATAATATTGCTGTTACATGATACAGTGTTATAGTGTTATTTGATCTAAATAGAGTCTTTTAAGTGTTAAATCCCTTTCAAGTGTCCTTAATGGTTTGTGCTTACTAATTTCAACATCTTGAAAGACCTGCATTGAGGAGAAAATGACGTCAAAGAGCCGATAGTGTAACAATGTAATGCATGTGTATGCAGGTGAATTAATTTGCAGCACAGGAGTTTGGGGGTTTCAGGGTTTTAAATTCATGTTTTGCATATATAAGAAGCTTTGTTACCACAGGCAGCTCAAGCTCAGTGTGAGCATGGCTGACAAAAATATAAGGATTTGTATGAAAAGCCCAATAAAAAGCTTAAGAGGATAATTATATAAAAAAGTTTTCAATTAAAAAGTCTAATCTTATTGCCAATGTGGGTAACTTCCTTTCTGTGTGGTTATTTTTCAGATGGAACGTGATTTGAGCAATTTGTTAATTTCGTGATTGTCAACGGTTATAATAAACCTAAGGCTGGAAACTAAATTCTCAGGTGCCACCAATTTGACTTGAATATTTATTGATAAAATGTTCCCACGGTCACAATTTCACATCACAATCAATTGACAAGGATTGAACTTTCGTTTCAAGCCATCATCAATGCAATAGTAGTCCTGAAAGCAACCCTAAATGGTAATATTGCAGGAAAACAGTTTTATAAATGTACCCTTCCACATTACAGTGGCCATGGCTTCGACCATTGGTAACGAACTGAGGCTTACTGGGGTGGTAGACTGTAAGTTTTGTCAACTGCAAATTTGTTTATTCCGTTTGGTCTAGACATGACATTGACTCAGTTGTGTTGTCCAATCACAGTCATGCCTTTTTCCTGTTTACAAACTTCAAAAACACATTTTGGAAGCTGAAAAATGTTGAAAGATGTGAGAATGAAAGCCATATAGTGAACAAACTTTCGTGCATTCATGCCGCTTTTACTAGTTAATATAGGAATTGTATGTAGTAGGCATTGCGATTGTAACTGTATTTATCAAGCTTTCAAGGAATAATATTACTTATGCAAATAAAATTTGCTCCTTTATCTTGTCAATTGGAGTTTTTTTTAATTCCCCTGAGTCTACTAACATGACTGCTTTCTCTTAGGTGCTAATAATTAAATTTCACTGGCTTCAGTAAGTCTAGCCACAAAATATCCTATGAGAACAAAGTTTATTTGCATGTCAATTTCTTGAAAGCTTGAGTCAATGCAGTCATGTCTGGACCCAATTAGGGAATAAAGAAATTTGCGGTTTACAAAATTATAGCCTGCCACCCTGGTAAGGCAACGCTTGAGGCCGTGGCCACTGTAGTGTGCAAGGGTATATTTACAAAGCTCTTTTCCTGCAATATTACTGCTTGAAGTCGCTCTCAGGACTACTACTGTCTTGATGGTGGGTTGAGATGAAAGTTCAATCTTTGTCAATTGATTTTGATGTGGAATTGTGACCGTGGGAACATTTTATTAAGGAATATTTGACTCAAATTGGTGGCACCTAAGAATTTAGTTTCCAGCCTTGGGATTTTATTATAACCGTTGACAACTACAAAATTAAGGAATTGGTCAAATTGCATTGGATCTGAAAAATAACCACACAGGAAGAAAGTTACCCATGTTGGCAATAAGGTTAGGCTTTTTAATTGAGATTTGTTTTATATATTAATTATTTTCTTAAGCTTTTTATTGGGATTCCCATACAAATCTTTATATTTTTGTAGGCCATGCTTACACTGAGCTCCGGGTGCCTGTGTGTTTATATGCTAGAATTTTAAAAATAGTGAGTCAATAAGAAGCTTTTTTCTAAGATCCAACCCTGAAGTTGAATTGGTCAGTTTGGATTCAAATAAAAAAAAGTTAAGTTGAAAAAAAGAATGACTCTTTTCTATAGCAAAATGTTTATTTTTGGTTTTGACCTATAAGAAAAAAAAACAGGAAAAAGAACAGAAAATTGGAAGATGTCTAGAAGAAATAATTATAAAAAATTGCTTTAATTACATACAGACAATCAACAACAAGAACAACAATAATAATAAAGCGAGTTTAAATCAAGTGTCATAAAACCAAAACCAAAACCAAAGTTATTACTTAGGCCAATCAAGACTTGAAGTAATTGCATGTAGCTGAGAGAAAGTGTGGGAAATTGTGCATGTGTAAGCCATGATTGGTTTTGCTTTCAGTTCTGATTGGTTAACAAAATGACATAAGAACTTTGAACCAACCACTGAGTGAAGTGATATAAAATCAAAGCAATTCATTTATTACTTTTGACACTTCATTGAAAATTACTCTAGTAGAGGAAGGTTCAATCGAGTGTTGTAAAATCAAAATCAAAGTAATTACTTTGACCAATTAAAAAGGACAGAGACAAAATGATAAACCAATGAAAACTTCAAGTAATTACGTGTAGCTGACACAAAGCGCGGGAAAACATGCACGGATAAGCTACGATTAGTTTTGGTTTCACTTTTGATTGGTTGAAATAATGAAGTGAGACTTTTGAATCAATCACTGAGTAAAGTGAACAAAAGCAGCAATTTGCTAATTGTTTTCTACACTTTGTTGAAAACTATTCTAATAATAATAATAATGATGATGATGATAATAACAATAATAATAATAATAATACTAATAATAATAATAATAATAATATTATTATTATTATTATTATTATTATTAGAATGGTTTTCAATTGAATGTTGAAAATGATTAGGGAATTACTTTGGTTTTGCATTACTTCACTCAGTGATTGGTTCAAAGTTCTTGTGCCACTTTTTTAACCAATGAGAAGTGAAAGGAAAACCAATCATGGCTTGCATGTGCAGATATTCCCGTATTCTGTGTCGTCTACATGTAATTATTTAGAGTTTTGATTGGTTACTGGATTGTCTCCATTGTTTTTGATTCGCCAAAGTAATTAGTTTGGTTTTAGTTTTATGACACTCATTTGAAAAGCACTCTATACTTAAGGAACTTGGAAGAGAATGGTAAGTATTTCATTTGAAATATTTGATTCAGACAACCATTATTTTGGTAACAAAGGAGGGTAGAAAGTTTATTTTGCATCACTCCAAAGAAAAGGTCCTGAAGAAGGTATTGATGATTACAGAAGGGGAGTAATTTAAGTGAAAATATTGTGACCATTAGATTATTGAAAGAATAATAAATGTTACTATTGTTGAAGATTTCAAGCATTTTTCTAATTGTTAACATATTTGTATTAAATGTTAAGAAGACCAAATATGTGTCTTGTGACTTTGGTAAAAAAATTAAAGTTATAATTTGATTTTTGATACACTGTATTCAAAAATGGCGAACACGTGGAACAACCTAGGTTTTAATCATGCTTAAAGGACTTAAAACAAAACGCTTGCTTGTAATAACGGTAAGCACAAGTAGTTTAATAGTTGATGTTTTTCAAATTACTCATTTCTTTCTAAATGCGCTTTGCAGACTGGAGGAATATGTGAAAAGTGGATGCAATCAAATGATAATAGATTCTGATCTGGACGAAATTTTTACCAAAAGAAAAAAAGAGGATTATGAATGTTGTGAGCTGCAATCCTTGGTCATCACCCAGCATGAAATACTCAAGCGATGGCTGGAAAAAATCTCTAGAAAGGATGCTTTCATTCACTCGCATTCACTCGCATTCACTCACAGGTTTCCCTGTTAAAGAAGAAAATTCCTGACCTGGAGAAAAAATTCAAGGGACTTGAGTTGCAATTATGGTTGCTTTGAGAATATTTCAAAAAATGATTCTGTTATTACCTTTTAGACAAGATTTCATAATTTGAAAACAATGAGGGCTTTGTATGAATTTAATGTTTTACCAGATGATGTCAATGTCAGGCAACAAACAATATTTTTTGTTTGGAAAAATGAACCAGGGCACAAGTACACAGTATTTGATTAAGCTTGTTTGTATTGAATAAGTATCACATTGAAAGGAATATGGTGTGTTGAAATACCTTGATAATGGTAAACATTATACATTACTGTGGTAGTGATACTCACAATGGATTTTCAATTCAAATTAATAAGATTTATCAACAAAGTGAAAGCTAACCTTAAAAAAGAATACCTAAATTGAATTAAGTTTTACAACTGGAGGATTTTATTTACTTTGTTGATACATCACATGTATCTTGAATTGTGTTTAATCCATAAATTTTTTGGATACCCAGATATCTAAATATGTGTCTTAGTTTCAACTGCATAAAATTAATGCAAGGTATTAAATTTCTGCTTACAGTTGACTGGGACACGTTAAATACGTGAGCCAAGTGTATTTTGGCAAAGCCTTGTCTGAGGTGACAAAATGTAAGAAAAAATTCGTCTATATATTTTTCAAATGAATGTTCACTATGACCAGTACAGTGCAGCCTGAATGTTGTCTCTTGCAGAGGACAAATATTGAATATCTTCTCCACTGTCGTCAGGCTGTAAAAATTCATACAAAGCCTTCATCGTTTTCAAATTAGGAAATCCTATGTGAAAGGTAATAAGGGAAGCAAAACAATTGCTACTCGAGTTCCATGAATTTTTTCTCCAGATTAGGAATTTTCTCCTTTAACAAGGAAACCTGTGAGTAAATACAAGTGAATAAAGGCATCCTTTCTAAAGATGTTCCCCAGCCATCGCTTAGGTATTTCACGCTAGGTGATAACGAAGAAGTGTAGCTGATAACATTCATAATCGTCTTTTTCTTTTGATGTAAATTTCGTCAGGATCAGGATTTATAATTAATTAATCTCGTCCACTTTTTATGTATTTCTTCACTCCGCAAAGCGCATTAAAAAAAAAAGGTAAAAGGTAACTGATAAACCTTGAATAACATCAACTGTTAAACTACTATTTAAAATCAAAGCCTTGTGCTTACCGTTTCAAAGGTTTTGTTTTAAGTTGTTGAAGAGAATCCCCACAGCATTGCATAATTTGTGCAACCACAACTGCACCTCTTCATTCTTTAGTCAAAGAAGTATTTAGCTGAGCTAATCAAGCTCCGGGAATGTTATGTTTAGTAAGACTAACTGAGTCATTGATTGGACTACTTGAGGACGCTATTTTCGCAGGATTTAGCTCTGATAAAACTGGAATATCATACAACATAAATCTACTGACAGCTGCTACTAAAATTTTCCAGACGTTTAAGTATGGAATGTATTAGAACCTAGGTTATTCTGCGTGTCCGTCATTTTTTAATACAGTGCATGTAATTCTTCAATTTTTAAAAAATGAATATTTTCTTGTATTTTGGTAGCATCAGTAAGATATGTAAAGAACAACAATAAAAATTATTCATTTCTTGCTTGTATTGGCTATACTATTACATTATTGAATTAAATGGAGTTAATCATTGTTTCTTCTTCTTGTTTAAGGTTTAAATTTGATGGTGATGATGATGATCTTTATAATAACAATGATGATAACAATAATGAAAAAAAATTATATTTGTGATGCAGTTTAGAGTTGAAAGATTCAAATAATCCTTACACTTAATTGGAGAAGTTAAGAAATATTGTTACCTTTATAGGCACCTGAAAAAGTCAGGCAAGTTCAGTAGTACTTAAACCTATGACCTCTGCAATTACAATGCTGTACTCTACCAAGCTATAAAGGCACTGAGGAGTACATCAATTTGTTGGGTCAGTATAGAGCTATTACAATAGCTTTCAGGATTGATTCAGAAAATCATGGACACAAAGAATGATAAAAAAAGAAACAATAGACTTTTAAGTCAGATAAAAAGAATAGAGCTGTATTTTAAAGGGATTTTAGGAAATTAAAGCTTGTAAAGAGTTGTGTCCTATTTCAATATGTGTGCCCATGAAAGGCTTGGTGAATGAAACAAATGTATACTTCATGTACTATATAAAGAAAAGGTTGATCTTTGCATTTAAGTGGACAATACTAAAAAAATTAAGCAGCTTTAGTAGAATTAAAATTCTTGACGTTTGCAATTCCAGTGCAATATTGTAGTAACTGAGCTGTGAAGCCATGATATTATTTGGAGGAGTAGAGAATAGAATTGTTCATTTAAAGTATGGTTTATAGATAAAACAATAGAGATGATTATTGCATTTAACTCAACAGTTTAAGCAGTTATTATGAGTGTTACAAAGGTTATGGATTTAAATCTTGTTCTCAACACAATTATTATCATCATGTTTATTATCATCATCACAATTACTGGTTATTAATATAACTGACTCAAGTTTTTGATGGTTTTTTTTTTTTGGGGGGGGGGGGGTTTGTCATATTGATCTGATGTCCTTCTTATAACTTAGAAACTCAAAGCTTCTCTAAATACATGGGTATTTCCAAGTATGGTCAATTCCTGAGTATTTGAGATGATATATGTTAGGTTAAGCCTTGGCAGTTGTTAAGTACATAATTTTCAGTAGATGTGAAATTTACTTTAAAAAAATTAATTTGTGAATATGCTCCTCATCAACTATGGCAAGTGTAGAAATTTAATCATTTTTTTCATTATAATCATTGACCTTCACCTCAACCTCAGAACTTTTTTCTTGTCTGAGCGAGAGAACAGCTTTCGGGAACCCTGAAATAAAATGACTTTTTATTGGTTTTTGTGAAAAACAATTAAACGTATCTCTAATTGATGCATTTGTATTTAATACGAGAAGTGAACAGGTGTTGTGATGTTCAAGTAGCCAATGTTTGGCTATAACAATCATTATGGTACGGAGCATATTCTCCTGCATAAAATTACTCAGAGCCTTGGGTTAATTTGAGGCTCTGGTGATGAAAATGATAAATTGAGATTCTCGCATAAATGAACTTCAATCAATCATCTCTTTTCAAGTTGTTCCTTACATCCACTTATATATACTCATACATTTAAACATTTACCGGTAACCAAAAATCTCTGAGAAAAGAAAAAAATATTGCTGAGCTTACTTTTCTAGTTTGTGAAAGTTCAGATTGATTTTAATTCTAGCAAGGTCATGTAACCTGCACAAAAGCAAGGCTTTCTATAAAACATTAAACTTGCAGTATGTGACAGTTGCAGACTGCACATTGTTTACAAATAGTGCTGATAAACAGTATTTGAAAGTAAGCACTATTTCAAATAACAATGAAATGATATATGAAATGGATTATATATGAACTGCCGACATAAAATCAAGTGGAGCTATGATCCTTGCAGTTATGAATGCAATTTTTGCAATTGCGTAAAGAAGCCTAAAAAATTGTGAAACATTTTGGACACTGATTTTTTTTAATGTTAAATGATATTCATTAAATACTTTTGTAAAGGCATTTCAACCAAAAATTTGTGGTCATTGTCAGAATTTGACAAAAAAGAGATAGCTTCTTTGAATGATTTACATTTGTGTATGTGTATGACTACATGTACAAGTACAATGTGATTACTGCAAAAGGTAAGGAATATTACCCAACTGATATATAAAATAATATGAGGGAGTTCTATGTTTATTTTTCGTGTTTTGATCCTCTTTGAAAGGCAAGCTTCTAGGAAGTTTCTTGTAATTTAGTTGCCCTATCAACTATAATGACATGATCAAAATTCATACTATAACCAAATTGATTTGTATGTTAAGCATTTTTAAAATTGCTGTTTTTTAAAGACAGACAGTTGTTCTGTGTTCACTAAGTCCCGTCACAAGTGCTCTATCTGCAATTAAGTCAAGTTATTTTTTGTGCTATATATTGAGACTGAAACAGAGTAGTTTTGTTCTTAAAAAGATTATACCTTAAGTGTTGAATAGT
>OX421450.1:16476965-16494465 GCA_949126865.1 Montipora capitata | reverse complement strand
GTGAATGGCATGTCTGGACCCAAGGGAATAGAGAAATTTGTGGTTGACAAAACTACAGTCTGCCATCATGGTAAGGCTCAGTTTGTTATCAACAGTCGAAGCCATGGTTAGTTTTGTGTGGAAGTGTACGTTTACAAAACTGTTTTCCTGCAATATTACCACCTGAAGTCGCTCACAGGACTACTATTGCATTAATGGTGGTTGAGATGAAAGTTCAATTTTTGTCAATTGATTGTGATGTGAAATTGTGACTGTGGGAACATTTTATCAAGGAATATTTATCTCAAATTGGTGGCATGTGAGAATTTAGTTTCTAGTGTTGGGATTTTATTATAACCATTAAACTTCAAGAAATTGAGAAATTTCTTAAATCGCATCGCATTTGGAAAATAACTACACAGGAAGGAAGTTACCCATGTTGGCAATAAGGTTAGACTTTTTGATTGAGAACTTTTTCATACATGTATAATTATCTTCTTGAGCTTTTTTAGGGATTCCCATACAAATCCTTACATTTTTGTTGGCCATGCTCACACTTTTTTTATTTTATTTTATTAACTTTGCCAGTCAAGCTGGCAGAGCACAACAACAGCTTGCACCAATTACTGTGGCCCCTTTTTTTACCCTCCCAACTATGATACACAACAGAAGACACACCACAACACCAGAAACTACGTGCCCTACTCTTAGCGGCAAGTGTATGGGTTCTTTTACGTCCCACAGGATTGTTTACATTGAAGGGTTGTGAGACAGGACTTCCAGCTTATAGTCCTTATCTGAGAAAACTTGAAAGTCTAACCATTTGCAGATGTAGTTACAAAGGCAGCACTTTCTCCTCAGTTATTTAAAGACCCTAAGTGTTGGTCTGGCTGGAATTAAACTCACGACCTCCTGCATGACAATCCGGTGCTCAACCAACTGAGCCACCGGTGCGCGGTGGCACCTATGAATGTAGCAAAAAACATTTTACAGTATTACCAATATGAATTTAATTAAAAATATTGTACAAGAATATAATTTACAAATTACTGAAAAGTACCACTACATATGTAAATTAGTTTTCACTTTAAGGAGGTTCGAAACAGTTTTTAACTGTGCACCTGCACATAATATGCAAACATCATAAGTATGAGCTGAATGAATCAAATTTGTACCAAAACTAATGTGTGCAACAGACCAGAAGTAAAAATACCAACTGGAAATAAAGCCAATAGAAAAAATTTGTCTTTATCTTGAAATTTTGCTTTGTGATCTATTTTGTACGTATTATTCACAATGGCACTTTACAAAAATTTGAGGGAGAGTTATGTAGTATAGTTTTCTGTGAACTATAAAACACCCTTTTTCATGTATGTTAAATTATTATAGTAGGTAACGTTTTGTCATACTCCCTAAGAAGTCTAAAAGTTTACAGTTAGGGTTGGGCACCAACTTAGTTTTTCAGATAATTTTCAAAAACAAAAATATAGAGGGCCTTTTTGTGGACCTGGCATGTTGCTATGGTGACTGGTATGATATGATGAGTATGCTTAAAGTATTACCCAATAATAGAGTTGTAGTTTGCCTACAACATGAAATATCTTTTTTTTGTATCTTTCATGTAGTGCAGAATTGGAAAGTCCAAGCATGTGTAACCTACAATTAGTTCTTAATTCATAGTCAAGATGACTAATCTGTATCTAAATAATTTGCTTTCTGTCAAAATCTTGATGGAGTAATATCAGAAATCATCCCAATTTAGTGTACTGAGCAACACGTTGTGTCTCCTTTCTGATCCTAGGGGCAATTTGGGTTTTACCTTGCCCATATTTGCTTCCTCCCAGCACAACATATGAACTGAAAGTTGTTTGACGTCATCTTTCATCACGACTCCTTTTAAAAATATGCAGGACTCTTAGTAACCTCTAAATAGCTAGAGTTGTTCCATTCAAAAATTTGTTCTTGTTGATCTTATTAATTTCATGCCTATCCTATAATCTTCACTGGCAGATTCTATTTCCACTTTACATGTTTCCATGCAAGTTAATTTGCTTTCCAGTATCATTTCAATTATTTTTATTTCTATGTTAATTGGCTATTTATTCAAGGTGCATATTAGTTTGGCATAAAGCATAAAAATATCCGAATCCTATGTCAACCAGGGCTTGACACTTGATCCCATTCATTTTCATTCTTAGAATTAAAAAAATCTCTTGTTCTTAAGTATTTGTGGCTATTAATAAAGAGGACTTCTTTGTTGTTCTTTTATTACCACTTATTCTGTTTTCTCCCCTGGCCTAATTATCCTTAATTATCACATAGTAATCAGCGATATTGGCCATACTCCACAACTTTGTATGATGTTTTGCTAAAGCAATATGCTGCTGGGTGGCTTTCAAATATATAATAAACAAAGACACTATTTTGCTAGTAATCTTCTCCTTTTGTTGGTGTTGATTTGCTTTGTGCAATCATTTGACCTGTAGGACATTTTATTGCAGTAGACACATCTCCATGTATCTGGTGTTAAACATTTCCTCTCTCCTCCTATGCGGTCTCTCTTTGCTTGTAGCACTTGATCAAGAACAGGATTTTTTCATGCTTACATTTATAGGGCTTTGCATAGTTTAGTAAATCCCACTTTTTCCACTCTTTCTCATACCTCACACAATACATACATGTAACCTCTGATGCCTGATAGTTTGTTCTATACTATCACAACATATCCATGTACTTGTGTGTTTAAGCCTTCCATAGGTTTCTAGTGATTGGATGTCAAAAAGTACATATAGCTTATAAAATACATAAATTTTCTTGGTGTTGCATCCATCAATATTAGATAGGGCTAAGATGTTCTTGATATAAGGTTTCACATATTACTTTGCTTTCTTTTCCATTTTTTTCTTCTAGAAGACTTCTTGCTCAATTGTACCCCCAGCTATAAAGGGCAATCCATCGATTTATGCTTACAAATTCTTTGAGAAATGAAAATTTGCTGATTCCAGCTACGTCAGATTTATCCATCATATCATGCAACTGTCCCCAGAACCTCACTCAGTCTTAGTGTTAGCTATCAAACTTAGTGATTGATAATAGTTCAGGCAACTTTACCATAGCTCCATTATTCCCTTATTGTTTGTTCTGTCCTCCCTGCATTCCAATCATAGTTTCAACTTGAAGCTCCTTTTGATAATGCATCTTCACTTCAAAAAATTCGTTTTAGAAAATCGAATTTCTGTTTCTTTAACCTTTCTTCAGTTTTCTCTTTAGACTCTGCCAGCAATCAGCACAAGCAGGAAATCTGTATGTCCACAATCCCAATCACTGGCATTTTCAATTTTTCCTGTACGATATTTTTTGCATTATTTACACTACTACATGTAACAATACTCTTTAATCCCTTCAAATGTCTCTCGATATGCTCTGCATTGCAAATATCTAGTATGCTCTGTCTTTTTCCAGTTGTAAGTTCTAGTTAAGTTAACTTTGTCAGTAACATTTTAGATGTACCGTCCATTTTTTGTCCTCACTCCCAAAACCAGTGATTCTTTTGTTTTAAGTCTCTCTCTAAATCAGCAGGTACAAAATGCAGGGCACAAGTCACAGATCATTGTTTTAACTATAAAGAAAGTATCATAAACATTCATCAAAGCTAATCTTAATCTTAGGCCCAAAAACTTTTCTTTAGACCTAATTAGGCCCAAAATTAACTTTTATGGATGTTAAGGATACTTTTCTCTAGACCTAATTAGGCCTAAAAAGGCCTAATTAGTCCTAATTAGGCCTAAGGTTAGCTTTTATGAATGTTTAGGATACTTTCTGTATAGGTTAAATAATGATCTGTGACCTTTGACCTGCATTTTGTACCTGCCGCTCTCTACATGTGCCATTCGAAGTGTTAGGTTTCAGAAATTGCTACATATAATTTCCTAATTAACTTATACAAATACATTAACAATATATTTTATAAATGTTGGTCTCTTGATGCTGTAATCTGTCGTCACTCACTTTTTAAAAATAGATCTCTCCTCTTTTTATACAAGGGCATTGGTTACATAGATAAAATACACTTTTGTATTGCAGTACTTATAAGGACTAGCTTGTCACGGTATAAAGGATTGTACAGTCATGCGAACAACAAATACTGCTGGCATTTAATAATATGAAAACTACAAAATCTTTAATAAAATACTATTAATTAACAGACCACATAAATCATCCTAATCAACAGTTATTTAACAATATTCACCAAATGCATAACAAATTTGAGTCAGCTTAGAACTTGTCATCACCATGAATTCTCTGACAAATTTTGTTTCTTTCAAATGAATGATTTATTGTTTATTCTTTAGATTTCAACCAAAATACTAGTTCATCAAGTGTAACATGTAAGTTATCTTGAGTTCATAAATAATGGTATATAATTTTACTTAACTAGACCCTTTTTTATTTCACAATTTCCTATTTAGTCTTCCTCATTCATAATATTAATAGTTAGATTTGTTCATTTGTTTTCAATAGATAATTATCTGAAACCATTCTTGCTAAACTTCACTGAGGTTTCAAATGATAATAATTACATGGCTCCCAGTAAATAATAGCTGCTATCATTTATTGACACCAACAGTCTTCTCGTAAAATAGTTCCACTTAGTATATTTTGTTTCCTTCAAATGAATAAATTATTGTTTTTTTTTTTCAGATTATAATCAAGATACTACTACATATGAAGATAACTTACATGTTACACTTGAGTGTAACATGTAAGTTGTCTTCATAAATAATGATATATAGTTATTTTTACTTAACTAAACCCTTTTTTATTTCACAATTTCCTAATATTTAGTCTTCCTTATTCATAATATTGATAGTTAGATGTCTTCAATAAATAATGATCTGAAACAACCATTCTTACTAAACTCCACTGAAGTTTCAAATGATAACAGTTACATGGCTCCTTGTAAGTAATAGCTAGCTGCCATCATTTATTCACACCAACAGTCCTTTTGTAAAATAGTTCCTGTAACATAGCGACACCAAATTAGCACCTATTGTATATTACATTTCGCATGCGCATATATAAGTAGGTTAGCACATTATACAAAAGCGGAGAGCACACACAACCACGCAGTGTGTGTGAATAACCAGAATAAACTCCATCGACATCTGACTACATGGTGACAGCATTTCACAAGAATAATCGCTAGAGTCAAATCGAAAGAGGCCAGCAGAAGCAAATTATGGCAACAGCAACGTCTTTTGCGTGGCCACAGATGAACTGGGATGCTCCTGATCCGATAACGCATTCGCAAGATTCAAACAAAAATGTCAGCTTATGTTCTCAAGCGTCCTCAAAGACGCTGATGACGAAGAAAAAGTGAGCTATATTTTACTCTGGTCGGGTGAAAAAGGTCTGGATATTTACAACAGTTGGACATTCACAAAGGAGGAAGAGAGGAAAAAGCCTGCCATTATTTTCGAACGGTTCGAGAATCAATTGGAGCCGAAGACGAGTCATCGAATTCACAGATACACACTACAAGGAATGCGACAAGAACAAAACGAGCCAGTGGTCAATTTTATCTCAAGATTAAAAAACCTAGCAGCAAAATGTCAATTTCGCGACAGCACCGAAGTCGAAGATAGAGTTCTAGATCAGCTTATTTGGGGATCAAAAAACCCCGATGTCCAGAAGTCCCTCATAGGTTGAGACAAATCATTGACCCTTGCGGGCGCTATCGAGATTGCAAGAAGCCACGAGGCGACAAGTAAACATATGAAGACACTGGCAGGAAGTAGCGAAAGCCATCAAGAGGATAGAAGTGTAGATGCCATTCATAAGGAACAAGAAAGGGAATCCTGTAACAACTGCGCAAAACAACACCCGAGGAACAAATGCCCAGCCTACGGTACACTATGTCGAAAATGTGGCAAAGCTAATCATTGGCAATCTGTCTGCCGATCCAGTAAACGAAAACAATTTATCCAAGGTAGAAAGCCGGTTTTCAAAAAATCTATTCACACGATTGAAGACAGGGGTGATGAAGACAATGATGAAATTCTCGCAATTAGTACAATCAAGGTTAACACCATAGAAGACACACAACATTCGACGACACACGACACACACGATGAAGTCTTTGCAACACTGGAAATAACCCAGCCTGAAAAGAAGCGGAAAATTAATCTCCAGTGCAAGGTGGACACAGGTGCACAGAGCAATATTTTGCCTATCAGGCTACTTCGCATAATCGCCCCAGAGAAGTTTGATGACGAAGGAAACCTCAAACCAGAAGTACTGGAAAAGAATGAAGCTGTCCTCTCACCATACGGTGGCTCTGTAATCAAGCAGCTTGGCACTATAAACATCTCGTGCAAGTACAAAGAGAAGAAGATTAACTGCATTTTCTGTCACGGATACTTCAGAGCCAGCTATCCTTGGTCTAAAAGCGTGCATTGCACTAAAACTAGTCTCCCTCCACTGTACGCTAAGAACAAATCAATTAAACCAGGCTGATCCAACTAGCAGCTTCAATTATCCAGCTCAAAATCGGGGTACTTACAAGAAAAGCTCGAGTTACATTGGAAGTCATGTACCACTGGAAGAGCGGCCATCAATCACAAGTAAACAAGAGCTGATGGATATGTACCCAGAATGTTTCAATGGCACAGTTGGATGTTTTGATGACTACACATACCACATCACACTGGATCCTGAAGTATCACCAGTGGTCCATGCACCCCGTAAAGTACCCATAGAGTTGAAAGACAAATTACAAGCCGAATTACGTGAGATGGAAAGCCAAGACATCATTGCGAAAGTAACCCAAACTACGGATTGGGTCAACTCCCTGGTCATTAAAGAAAAAGAAAATGGGCGACTTCATTTATGCCTCGATCCCAATGACCTAAATAAGGCGATCAAAAGAGAACATCATCCCCTACCCACCCTAGAGGAAATCACACCTAAATTATCAGGAGCAAAGCTTTTTAGTAAGCTCGACGCTTGCAATGGCTATTGGAATGTCAAACTAGATGACGAGTCCTCGTACCTGACAACCTTCAATACACCATTTGGTCGGTATTGTTTCCTCAGGATGCCGTTTGGCCTACGAATGAGTCAAGATATCTTCCAGTTCAAGATTGGTGAGACGTATCGTGATTGCCAGGGAGCCATTGGTATTGCAGATGACGTCACAGTTTATGGAAAGAACGACAAAGAGCATGACTTATACCTACATGAAACCATGGAACGTACCAAACAGGCCAGCATCAAGCTCAATGACGAGAAGTGCATTATCAAAACAAAGGAGTGCAATTTCTTTGGTATGCTCTATACACCAGACGGTGTCAAACCCAGCCCAGATAAAGTCAGAGCCATAGAAAATTTAGAACCACCTAAAGATAAGAAGAAGCTTCACACCTTTTTGGGGATGGCAACCGACATGAGATCATTCATCCCCAATCTAGCTGACCACACTGCCCCCTTAAGAAACCTCTTAAAGGAGAACACTGATTTCACATGGAATCCATCACATTCGAAAGCCTTTGAGAAGGTGAAGGCATTGATATGTACCACAACGACCTTAGCCTACTATGACAGAAATGAACCAGTTATCCTCCAAGTTGATGCATCAATTAAGGGCTTGGGTGCAGCTCTCTTCCAAAACGACAAGCCAATAGCCTTTGCATCGAAAGCACTTACCCCTGTGGAGACCAGATATGCTAATATTGAACGGGAACTATTGACAGAGGTATACGGCTGCAAAAAATTCCATTCGTATCTCTATGGAAGATCGTTCGTGGTTAAAACAAACCATCGTCCCCTGGAACAGATCCATAAAGAGAACCTGATGCAAGCACCTCCACGCCTTCAAAGAATGCTGTTGCGGTTACAACCTTATGACTGCGTCATTAAATATCTCCCAGGAAGAGAAATGGTTACAGCTGACGCCCTGTCATGCCTTTCGCCGTTGGATGAATTTGAAGTGTCGGACATGAATGTGAAAGTTCACCATCTAATCAGAATCACCCCAGCCAAAATGGAAGAGTTCAAAAAAGAAACTGCAAAAGATGAAACCCTGCAGCTTCTAGCCCACAAAGTTATGCAAGGTTGGCCTAACAGTGGGAAGAAAATCGTTTCGGCGCTAAAACCATACTGGCCCCTACGAGATGACATATCAGTAGAAGATGAGCTGATACTTCTTGGAAGCCGTGTTATAGTACCTGAATCCTTGAGAGGCAACATCTTGCAGCAAATCGACAGAGGGCACTTTGGTATGGAAAAATGCAAACTACGAGCCAAATCCTGTGTTTACTGGCCAGGCATATATAAAGAAATTGAAAACCTTGTAAATTCATGTTGTGTTTGCCAGAAGTACCACAATTCCCAGCAAAAGGAGCCAATGATACCAACAGAGATCCCTTCAAGACCGTGGAAAACACTGAATGCAGACCTTTTCTACGTTCAACAGTCGTGGTTCCTCATAGTCGTCAACTATTATTCCAAGTTCCCATTTGTCAAGAAACTTCAAAACCTCACATCCGGGGCCGTTGTTAATGAAATGAAAATGCTATTCGCAGAAAATGGAATCCCAGAATCTCTTCAATGCAACAATGGCACTCAGTTTACATCCGGCGAGTTCCATCAACTGCCAAGCCGGTACGGGTTTGAAATTGTGACGTCATCTCCACATTACCCACGTGGCCATGGGTTCATTGAATGCCAAGTCCAAACAGTTAAGAAGACGATCCTGAAGTGCAGAGAGACTAAAGAAGACATAGATCTAGCCCTGCTGGCTTTATGAACAACGCCCCTGAGTTCCAATATACCGTCACCAGCTGAATTACTGAATGGCCAAGTATTTAAATCCACACTTCCTGGTAAGATCCAGCCATCAGAGAACCAAGAAGAAGTTAGAAATTGGCTCAAAGCGAGACAAGACAACCAATGCCACTATTACAACAGGCACACCAAGGAGCTCCCTGAATTACACAGGGACCAAGCTATCTATGTACAAGACCCTGTGAGAAAGACATGGAACCCTGCTAGGGTCATAGATCAGGGAGAGACACCCCGCTCATATCTCATAGAAACTGGAACTGGTGACCAATTGCGAAGAAATAGAATCCATCTTAGACCGAATAATGCTTCCAACAACTTGGCAAACAACTCTTCAGATTGCGTGTCCCAAAGAAGCATGACTGCGCAATATTCAAGCACCATTCTACAAGAATCCACTGCGGCAGGCAATTCAGCAAATGACCCATCAAGTGGCAATTTGACTATACAGCCCTCAAGCCCCAATCCACAATGTTCTAGTGTAACAGGAGAAGCCAAGAAAGGACCAAGAAAATCCCGCGCGGGATGTAAAATCCGGGCACCGGAAAGACTTAATCTCTGACGCTTGCTTTAATAGTTGATATTAGCATGATACATAAACACTAGACAGCAAATCCCTAT
The DNA here is from genome assembly GCA_949126865.1 of Montipora capitata. Classification (NCBI taxonomy): domain Eukaryota; kingdom Metazoa; phylum Cnidaria; class Anthozoa; order Scleractinia; family Acroporidae; genus Montipora; species Montipora capitata. The sequence goes on along the minus strand of OX421450.1, from coordinate 16,485,024 downwards.
ATATATATATATGTATATATATATATATATATTGGTACTAGTTTTATTCTTCTTCAACATATGTACAAGATACATTGGCCCGAATGAAGATTTTGTGTTTGTTTGTTTGTTTAATTAATATACTTTTAAGAGAAGGGGATGTAACATAGCGGCACCAAATTAGCACCTATTGTATATTACATTTCGCATACACATATATAAGTAGGTTAGCACATTATGCAAAAGCGGAGAGCACACACAACCACGCGGTGTGTGTGAATAACCAGAATAAACTCCATCGACATCTGACTACATGGTGGCTGCGTTTTACAAGAATAATCGCTAGAGTCAAATCGAAAGAGACCAGCAGAAGCAAATTATGGCAACAGCAACGTCTTTTGCGTCGCCACAGATGAACTGGGACACTCCTGATCCGATAACTGCATTTGACATCTGACTACAGTTCCACTTAGCATATTTTGTTTCTCTTTCAAATGAATGACTTATTGCTTTTCTTTCAGGTTACAAACATGATACTAGAAGTACATCAAGTGTAACATGTAAGTTATCTTCATAAATAATGATATATAATTTTACTTAACTAGACCCTTTTTTATTACACAATTTCCTATAATCTGAAACAACCAGTCTTGCTAAAGTCCACTGAAGTTTCAAATGACAACAGTTACATGGCTCCTTGTAAGTAATAGCTACAGTCTGTGACAAAAATCGTTGGAACAGTACACGACTATACAGATCTGAAGCTTCCGCAGCTCACTCTCCCCTCACAATGTTGTTTTAACGCGAGTTTCTGAGCCCAATTGCCAAAACAACATTGTGGGAGGGCAAGAAATTGTAAAGTGTTTCAACAATTTTGTCCGGGACTGTATTTTTGAGGAATTTCAGTTATGAAAAGAATTGGCGGGAAATATGCTACATTTTAGAAGAAGGAAACCCTTGATTTATAGCGGCCTAGAGTGAGATGTTGCGCCATATTTGTGATAAATTCGACAAGAAATGGAAACATACATCATGTTCAGGTTTGTTTGAATTTGGTTGGTTGTTTCTCGTTCAAAAAAGAAAGCCTTTTCATAGAAGGTTGACTGTGGCTGAGCATGTTCTGCTTAGGAACGACCTTAACCAGGATGAATTTGCAGAGGCCGTTCGAGTTTTATTGCGTGAAGGAAAATATCGTAATATCTTGGTAACTGGGGTTGCTGGTTGCGGCAAAACACTTTATAACTCCTCTAAACTCTGTTTTCCAACCGTTTTGTAATCCTGGTACGACCACGATCGCTTTGGTTGATACGGCTGTAAGTACTGACAGCGATGAAGTTATTCTCTCTAATGACGTTCGTTGGTGTCCCTAAATTAACGCACGGCACGATTTTTCACTTCTTTTGGAAGGTCACAAAGTTCATTTACCTACACTCAAATAACATTCCGCACGGGATGTTGACTTTTAACCCGATTCTCCAATATTTTGCACCAGCAAGGAAGAGTTCACCTTTGTTAGATGCGCGTTCGCTGGTCGAAGGTCTCTTCATTCATTTCATGCGGCACAAATTCCCGAAAAAGAACAACAGTGTATTTCCCCATGCTCCCGTTTTATTCGGCCTTGATCTTCTCACAAAGTTAATTAGCGTGCATTTGTAATTCAACGAGTCACCAATGAGTCACCATTTTTAAGAAAGCTTTTTTGGTGAGAAATATGCACAATTGAACCACGACGATAAAACAGTCAGAAAGGGCAGTGAACACAGAACGTGAATCGATTGTTTTGGACACTATAGCAGAGAAAATAATCATTTTTGAGGCAAATGTGCATGGTGACGTTGTCAATGCACTGAGAAAAAGGATCCTGCTAAATTTAATTAATACCGTGGTGACTCGTGCACACTAACACAATGTCGTTGTTTTCTTCTCTTGTTGGTTTTGTCTAGCGAAATTCGACTTGAAAAATTGTTAAGGGATATCAAATTAGCCTACAATGGAGTTGTTATGAAAAAACAGTCAGTAGAAACCGTCTAATCCAGTAACGTTTTCAAACTGCATGTCACCATTTTGGTACAAAGTTGCTCACGCAATGAACTAAAGTAAACAAGCTTTTACATCACGTGTCATAAGTTTCTATCCTTGTGCAAAATTAGTGTTTTTCATAACTATAACTTGTGTTTCCTGTATTTCCATGTCTCTCATCGACAGAAATTGTCGAAGAGTTATAAAATAAAAACTGTACTAACATAAAAAGTATTCTTTTAAATTTCCCGGGTCTTACGAAGTTTTACTCGTAACATTGGGCCTGGTAATACATATATGTGCAAACTAATTTTAAGCCGTAACAATATTTGACAGTTGGCGATACATCGTCATTTTATGTAAAATACCGCATCAGTTAGTATTTTATACGACCTCCTGAAGGATGCTACATCAAGGTAAAAGGCAATATCCTTCGTCCATATATATTCAGCATGTTGTCATCTCATTTTTTAGCGCAAATCTTAATCTGTTTAGCACATCCAAGAAGTCGAAAGTCCTTTTTTGTTGATTGTAGGCAGTAATATCCTTTAGAAGTTGGAAAGGACGAACTTTTCTCACAGATACAGCAATTGTAGAAACCCCGCCTCCCTTGCCTTCTATAACATAACTTCCATGGGCGTCCTCTGTTAAACAATGGCTGGATAGGTTTTCTCTTAACTGTTAAACCTTTGTATGTGCTTTTCTTTCCAGGAAAATCGTCACTGATTAATCTCCAATGGCATTTAGGAAAAATGTAGCGCGTTTTAGCTACTTTACGAAGAGAAAACCTTTGAATGCGAGATAAAACAAATACGCTCGTGCCCTTGTCACGCTATCAATGGCAGCAAGAAAAACCATATTTCAGATCATGACTCTCTTCTTAGCTAAATCTAAACAATTTCGCTTATTTTATCATTGTGGATATATAACAAAAGAAATTCGAACACTGTACATCAAACTCAGTTACGAATAAAAACGTTAAACAGCACTATTTTACCGGTTATAAAGGCGGCTGTAAAGTTGTGTCACTGATGACCCTGTCAGCACGTCCTATAAATAGTTGAAATTCCTCAAAAATACAGTCTGTGACAAAAATCGTTGGAACAGTACACGACTATACAGATCTGAAGCTTTCGCAGCTCACTCTCCCCTCACAATGTTGTTTTAACGCGAGTTTCTGAGCCCAATTGCCAAAACAACATTGTGGGAGGGCAAGAAATTGTAAAGTGTTTCAACAATTTTGTCCGGGACTGTAGCTGCCATCATTTATTGACGCTAACAGTCTTTTTGTAAAATAGTTCCACTTAGCATATTTTGTTTCTCTTTCAAATGAATGACTTATTGCTTTTCTTTCAGGTTACAAACATGATACTAGAACTACATCAAGTGTAACATGTACGTTATCTTCATAAATAATGACATATAATTTTACTTAACTAGACCCTTTTTTATTTCACAATTTCCTATTTAGTCTTCCTTATTCATAATATTAATTTGATAGTTACATTTTCTTATTTGTTTTCAATAGAGTAATGATCTGAAACAACCAGTCTTGCTAAAGTCCACTGAAGTTTCAAATGACAACAGTTTCATGGCTCCTTGTAAGTAATAGCTAGCTACCATCATTTATTGACGCCAACAGTCTTTTTGTAAAATAGTTCCACTTAGTATATTTTGTTTCTCTTTCAAATGAATGACTTATTGCTTTTCTTTCAGGTTACAAACATGATACTAGAAGTACATCAAGTGTAACATGTAAGTTATCTTCATAAGTAATGATATATAATTTTACTTAACTAGACCCTTTTTTATTTCACAATTTCCTATTTAGTCTTCCTTATTCATAATATTAATAGTTAGATTTGTTCATTTGTTTTCAATAGATAATGATCTGAAACCATTCTTGCTAAACTCCACTGAGGTTTCAAATGATAATAGTTACATGGCTCCCAGTAAGTAATAGCTGCCATCATTTATTAACACCAACAGTCTTCTCGTAAAATAGTTCCACTTAGTATATTTTGTTTCTTTCAAATGAATGAATTGCATTGGTTTTTTTTTTCAGATTACAACCAAGATACTAGTACATCAAGTATAACATGTAAATTATCTTCATAAATGATATATAACATTATTATTTTACTTAACTAAACCCTTTTTTATTTCACAATCTCCTATTTACTCTTCCTTATTCATAATATTAATAGTTAGATTTGTTCATTTGTTTTCATTAGATAATAGTCTGAGACGCCCATTCTCGCTAAACTCCACTGAAGTTTCAAATGAAAACAGTTACATGGCTTCCTGTAAGTAATAGCTACCTTCATTTATTGACACCAACAGTTTTCTTGTAAAATAGCTCCACTTAGTATGTATTGTTTCTCTCAAATGAATGAATCATTGTTGTTGTTTTTTTCAGATTACAACCAAGATACTAGTGCATCAAGTGTAACATGTAAGTTATCTTCAAGGCCGTAACAAGGTATAAGGGATTAGAGATCACAGCCCTGGAATCTGGAATCAGAACGCGTGAGATCAGGATCAGGATCAGCACTATTTTGCATAGAATCAGGGATCAAAATTCTCATTAATTTTGGATAAAAATATGGAATCAGGTATGAAACAATATACCTTGTTATGATCTTATTATCTTCATAAATAATGATATATAATTTTGCTTTAATACTAGACCCTTTTTTATTTCACAATCTCCTCCTTAGTCTTCCTTTTTCATAATATTGATAGTTACATTTCTTCATTTGTTTTCAATAGATAATGATCTGAAACAACCATTCTTGTTAAATTCCACTGAAGTTTCAAATGATAACAGTTACATGGCTACCTGTAAGTAATAACTCCCATCATTTATTGACACCAACAGCCTTCTCATAAAATAGTTCCACTTAGTATATTCTCATGACATAACAAGAAACAAAACTCCTTCTTCTTACAAATTACTGAATTATAATCAGGAATATTACTTTTTTCACAGATGAGACAAATTTTAATGAGCAGCCATTAGAAAATGAACTAAATGATCATGGTAAGTCAGTTTCCAAACAGAACAACTTGTTATTACTATCATGGACTTTAAAATATTCTAAAAGTAACAACTAAAATTTAATAGCATAATTTCATAGCAAAAATCAAAGTAAATGATATCAAAAAAAATACTTTCATTGATACCTGCATCCATATACTATATACATGAATCACAACAATATTATTATTCCTATAAAGAATAGTTGTCACTACTTTTTTACTAGATGACAGAAATATTAATCAGCAAAGAATGGAGATCAATGAAGTGAATGATGGTAAGTGAGTTTGCAAACAGTACAACTTGCAAAAGTAAATGATAACCAAAAAACAACATTTTCATATCTGTATCCATATACACATATATCATGGCAATTATCCCTATAAGGAACAGATGGGATGATAATCAGCCACTGAAAAACAAAGAAAATGGTGAATCAGTTTTCAGATGGTATAACTTATTAGTACCATGAACTTTTACCACGAAATTAATAATTGAAGATTTAGTTGTTAGTCTTAAAGTATGGTAAACTCGAAGCAAAAAATATCAAAAAATAATATTTTGATACCTGTATTTATATACACATGAATCACTATTATTCCTGTAAGGAATTAGTTGCGATCATTACATATAAGATAAACAATAGACCAAGTAGATTCATCGTGTCTTTAAATTTTGACAACAAATGAATAAAAACCAAGATCTTAAGTGACAGTTATATTTCGGTATAAGCTGTACCATCATCAGACTAAAACTGCATACAAAAATTAGGAACTTAAAATAATAGTTACAAGAGGTATACTCAAGAGAACAGGCAGAGTTCCCTCCTGGATTTTAATCCATGTTAAGTGATGACACTTAGCGCTTGATACCGAAAGCCTCTTTATACAATAGCAGGTTCCAATTGTCATCTTAATCTACATGTAACACCGTGGTATTATTCTGAACTACGTTGATTGCATATTCATTGTTGCCGAAAATAGTTGGTGTCATAATGTTATTTTAAGTATCCAGTAAATTGAATAAATTATTATAGATAATGGTTGAATGGTCACACATGAATAGATTGCACTCTCTTTATCAGTAACAGCGTGTTTGGGTGAGAAGGGTTCTGTCAGTTTTGCCAATGTATCATGACAGGCAACCAAGACAAATTAATTTGTAAGCGACGCGTGATTTGTTCAAAAGTGACACTTTATCTTTGCTGTTGGTGTAGAAGCACAATTTTGTGATTTTTTTTGCAGATTCTGAACTGGGTGTTAAGGTTTTTTAGGTGTCTCCGCGGCCTTCATTTAAAGGAATGTAGAAGTTGTGATGTTTTCTTGCCAGTATAGGGAATAGAAAACCAAATGGTGACGGGTTCATCTTTGTTTTTAGAGTTGTTGGCTGTTGTGTGGTTCTTGTTGAGGGCGTTAGAGGAGAAGCAACGACAGAAAGCTGTTCCATGAGGTGATTTTTTTTAGAAGGTTTAGTTCTAATTTAACCATATTGGGTGAGCAGATTCTATGGATGTGGTCGACTAATATTCTGATCCAAGAAATTTTGTGACGTCAAGGAATGAAACTGTTAATTTAAAAGTTAATGGATTGACCAGGGAAGATTGTCTTTTCAGTAGATTCCAATCCCATTGGGTGAGATGTTAATATTCAGAAAGTGCGAGGTGATGTTTTCAAACAAGTCATAAGTGAAGTGTATGTTCTTGTCAAACTTGTATCAGGTTTAATTAGGAGTAGCATGTCGTCAACATATCTACAGTAGAATGTTATCAATAATATATTTATGGTCGTTGAGAGGTTTGACAACTATCTATTCAAAGTCTGTTATAATAATGTTAGCCAGTACTAGTAGACCTAGAGAGACTCGTGCTCACCCCATCAGTTTGTTCGAATAATTTGTTGTTACATGAGAACACACTTTTAGTACAGGTATCAAGAATTAGCTTACGATGTGTAGATTTCTTGAGCTTTGTGTCAATCAGCTTTTTGCTAAAGATTCTCTCCAAAATAGTATTGAGAGTCTGTTGGAGAGTAACATTTGTGAAAAGCAATTCCACATCGAGGGAGACAAACTTGTAGCCTTGAATAAACAGATCTAGAGGTATTGATTTGATTCAATTCACTGTGTCAAAAGTATCCTTTAAAGTGAATTCGTTCTGGGTGAGTGGCTACAAAAGTTTGCTTATATATTTACCAACAAAGTAGTGCATAATACCTGTGGTATAATTATTATTATAGGGCGCAACTTTGGTAAGCAGTCAAACAGTTTGTGGATCTTAGGAAGGCCATGAACATAGGCGGGTCTAGCATTCCGTGGGTGAATTTTCGTGTATGTGTCTTTGTCCAGTTAGCCATGTTTAACGAGGGAGCGGAGATGTCATTGAACAGCAGTAAGGCAGCGATTGGCTCAGTGTTGATGGTTTTAAACTTTCTACAATCAGAAAAGACTGTTCATTGATTTCATATAGTTGTCTTTGGGAATCAGGACTACACCTTCTCCTTTCTCTGGTTTTAAAATAATAATGGTGATTTGTAGCTTCTTGATGATCTTAATGTGCACACTACTCTGTTGGTAAATATATAAGCAAACTCCTGCAGCCATTCACCCAGAACAAATTCACTTTAAAGGATACTTTTGACACAGCCAATCGAATCAAATCAATACCTCCAGAGCTGTTTATTCAAGACTACAAATTTGTTTCCCTCGATGTGAAATCGCTTTTCACAAATATTCCTCTCCAACGAATTCTCAATAAGTACTATTTTGGAGCGGCAACCCTAAAACCCTGAATCCGGAATCACAGTACAATACAGAGCTCAGAGTAAAAACTATCCTAAACATTCATAAAAGCTAACCTTAGGCCTAATTAGGCCTCAACAAACGTTTTTAGGCCTAATTAGGCCTAAGGTTAGCTTTTATGAATGTTTAGGATAGTTTTTACTCTCTGTATTGTACTGTGATTCCGGATTCCGTATTCCAGGTTTTAGGGTTGCCCATTTTGGAGAGAATCTTTAGCAAAAACCT
>OX421450.1:16469465-16471965 GCA_949126865.1 Montipora capitata | reverse complement strand
GCCCTCCCTGCTCATATCCAATAGACCTCAATGGTAGTTTTCTATCATGACTACAACTGCTCCTCCTGCCAACGCCCTAACTGTCACTTCCAGCACATCTGCAACACGATGGTTGTGGGGACAACCACCATGGTGCTCAGTGTCCCAAAGAAACCCAACTGTAACATACCTCTGCCTCCATTGCCTGCACCATCCACACTTATCAACATTCCCTGCCTGACCTACAAGGACGAAATAACTCAATAAAGCCTTTCCAATTGTATTTACATGTCCATGTGCTGGCTTTTGGCTAATTTCTAAATTCAGTAATTCAAATAACATTGGAAATATGCCTAGTGGCAATCATTGTACTGTGTGGGGTTGTGACAACAATCGAAGGTACCTACAGAAGCAAAAGATTCTTCCTCACATTGAAATATTAAGATTTTACCCACCCAACAATAACAATGATGTTTTGTCGCGATCTAGAGCTATGAATCATGACCAATTCAAAGTCTATTGAAATAATTGTGTATGAGGTTACACAACCTCTAAATGTCCTACAACAACTTTGTACATAAGAGAGTATAATTGTGGAAGCATTAAAACCTCAAAGACCCTCTCCAAAGATCAGATCTATAGAGAACTAGTATGAAAATGACACTTTTGTATTGGTTGAAGTCATAGTGAAACTTGACAAGTTTGCTTAGATCCAGTGACTTTAATACATATAATTCTACATGTACATGATAATTTCACAGAAGAAAAGGTTTGTTTACATGTAACAGCTGGGGAATATCAGACATGAATTCCCAGTGTTATCTAAATCTACCGAAACAGAAACGACTGTATTCTATGGAAAAGGAGCAATAAAACAACTGCCTCAAGGCAGGAGGAGATTGAAACGGTTTGCTTGAGCAGAATTATCATACTATACATTTAAGTGACTGGACTCTCAGAGTTTTTAGAAAATAATAGTGGCTCAAAAACCCTTGGATTTTTCTCATTTAAACAAGAACTGAACCTTTGGATTTCCCCATGTTTCCCATCGTTTATTTCATCCCTCCAAAGAGCAATAACTGTGTAAAAAGAATTTCCATCTCCTCTGACAACAACTTCTCTCCTTTGAGGAAGTATATTTCCAGAAGCCATAATTTGTTTACACAAGACGTAACTAATAAGAAAACAGGCTAGACACACGGAAGTACAACTAAAAAGGCTTCATTGGGTTATTTCCTCCAGATTTGTACCTAATTTTGTAATATGTCAAAACCATGACAAGATATCAATTTCAAAATAAACCTTAGGGATCCTCATGCAAGCAAGATTACTTCAAATGAATTTTACAATGTATGTCATATTTCATGGTTATTCAAACAAAAACTTATACTTGCCTTGTATCAAAATTGCCCCAATCAATTTCTGTGTCGAAAAGAGTGTTGATCTCTATCCAAAATAGTTTTTTCAATGTCAAAATAAGTTTCTGCCGTACATCTTCTTATATCGACTTGCAATGTTTGCCCCCTCGCAATCCCAGAACCCTTTGCATATAAACAAGAATACAATTACTGGCAACTCATTCATTGCCTGAACAACTTATCACTCACATTTTTAAATATTCAATTATCTTTTCCAGCCAAAAGACACCAGACAGACACTATCATTGGTAAATATTGCTGCATGAACTTATTTCATCACCAATAAACACACTTGTTAAATACATGTACTTATATGTAATGACACTTACCAACAAGTGTCATTTCCTCTTTACTTCAAGTCAACCACTCTGTACTTTTTGATCTTAATTTTTATTTTTTTATTAATTTTAAGGGCATCAATAAGGGAATCAACTGTCCAGAGCACAGGCAAACAACTCTAAGGATACAAGAGCACGTGACATCACGCTATTTTGAGACAGTTGTAACAGCTTATTCAACTTGTCAATGAAAATGTTCCATAAAAACTTCAAATTGCAATGTTTCTTTCCTAAAACTCATTTTATCAACAGCCAGATAAATAAAGTTCACTCACCTATTATTTTCTGTCTTGTCCTGAGTGATTTGACATGTTTTTGAGATGCTTCGATTTCCTCTTCAGATCACACCCATCGTCACATACAAGGTAAATAGACAAGGTGTCCAACTTCTAAGACCGCTCACAGCCAAATGCCTCAAGAATTTAACCAAATTTCTCCCCTTCCAAAGATCACTTGCGTCCCAACCTTGAGCACATAAAAAATCAATAATTTTACTAGCATCGTATCAAAAATCATCAAATTTACACAGCTCTACAACCTCAAAACCCTGCTCAATTTTCAACCTTTGCTCACGTTTTTGTTATAGCCAGATCATGTAGACAGAATTCATCCATCATTGGAATTTGATCAAATCAAACTAACCAATCAAAAAACGCAGATTTATAATTTTGTCCCTCTTCGAGAAAATTTGTCCTTTTTGATTGGTTAATTTGCTTTCATCAAATTCCGTCCACATCATCTGGTTATAACAAGAACCTCAGCAAA
>OX421450.1:16446965-16464465 GCA_949126865.1 Montipora capitata | reverse complement strand
CACTGAGGTCACGCTCTTCCACACAGCACTGAATGGTACGGCCGTTAACCTCATAGCTTGAGGAAATAGGCTTGTACTTCCTTATAATAAATTTCAGCTTACATTTCTTCTCATTGAACGCTAAACGGAAAAACAGACTCTGAATATCTTGTTGTAAAGCGGCGCCATCATCCTGAGACTTCCTTATAAACCTTTGCGTCGTCGGCGAACTTCACCACTCGAGTCTCGGTAACGACGTCATGGAGATGTTTACATATAACAGGAAGACAGCAGGACCAAGAATGAGCCCTTTGCAGGATAGTGATCACATGGTACAAATCCGCCATACTGGGACGCAAATTGCCCCTTGAGACATCTAAAACAAAGAAAATTAAGATTAACTAGCTTTGTTTTAGATGTTCCAGTACGCAATTTGCGTCCCATTATAGCAGATTTGTACCATGTGATCACTATCCTGCAAAGGGCCCTTGAATCCTAGATAACGCCCGACGTAACAGGAGGGTCACGTGAAATAGCCCCCCCCCCCCCTTCATCAAAAAAATAAAACAGCACTAACCCTAAATATAAAATCAACAAATATAGACACTAAAGTCCATTATAAACATGCTCAACCATTAGAAGGTAATGTGAAGTGCTAGTTTTACCCATATAAGAGTTTTTCTCTGTCCATGTGTCGGCCCATTTCCATTATTACGGCTAACGCTTACATTGTTTATATGGGTACGAGAATAGCACTTCACATACACTCCAATTGTTGAGTCTATTCAAATATAAGTATTACACCGCCAACGTTTGCAAAAACATAACCCTTCCTTCTCATTATAAAGATAACTACGTGCTAGGAAAGATTTTCAAATTAGTATCACTCTCTTTCCTCATAAACTTCAATGTACTCCTCCATGAATGTAAGATAGTCTTAACAGGTCAATGACACACTAATAAAAGTTCTTTTCAACAATACAGCCTTCAATAAATCTCTTTCCCTGCTATACATTAACAACATACACACTATAGTTTATTATTACTTCAAAACGTTATCACAAGAAATCTTCATATTACTAAACTATATCAGAATTATCACTTTATCCCACAAATGCACTTAATTAGATGCACGCCGATTTAATAAGCACTACCAAATATCTCCTTGCTTTTCTCCTCAGTCAACTCAAACAAAGGCATCCGAAACTATCCTCCAAAGAGTGCATTTGAACTAAAAAGACTCACTTGCACCTTCTTTGAGAAGTCACGCAACCATATCCAGGGGGGAGGGGGGGGGGAATAAAAAGAATATAAAATAAAGGAGGATGCTCATCGCACCTTTTAGTGGTTAAAAAAGCGGTTTTGGTACCTCTTACGCTGTTCAACCTCAAAAGGTCCACAGCAGGAGCTTTAGCAATATCTTTTAGAATATTGACCCAAAATTATGACAAGAAACATTTGACAATTACCTAATTTTTAATTTTGTCTAATAAAAATCCATAATTTGGTACCTCTTGGAGTGGAAAAAATTTCATCCCACACCCACAAGAAAGGATCTTGATACCTTTTAAAGGTTCTTTTCAAAATTTCCGACAAACAACTCAAAAAAAAGAACTTAAATGTTACTCAACACGCGCATTATCTCCTTCATTTTAACTTCTGTAAGACTTAATTTTCCAATTATTCACAGTATAAAAAAGCTCCCAACACAAGTCTTCCATTTTATTATACACTGTAATCAAGAGCCTTGCTGTAATACAATTCACATCAGTAAAAAAAATTCTGACTATTAATCTAGAATCAGTTCAATCACCTTTCCTGAACAAAGGCTTTCTCATTCCCGTGCTCAATCACTTCATCACTGACAACACTGGCACCATTCCCTTGATCCTCTGGAACGAAAAGATAAAAACAGTAATAATTAACAATTAGACCCGTGGCCCTTGAGGGCGAAGGGTCTAATTGTTTTAGTATCACCCAACTAGTCGGACAGAAATGGCAATAATATAGTTAACAAATGCAAGTTGAAGAAATATTTATTTGGAAATAAAACGAAAGAAAACGTCACGCTTTTCGCTACTCGAGGACTATTACTAATAGTCGTCTAGTAGCATAGCCAATTCTACCAAATCATTACGTACATCCGGGTTACCATGAGATGCGCACGCACCGCCGCAGGTCAGTGCACTGTGTCGTTCGCCGCGGGTTTAGTCGTGTGTATTTTTCTCCGATATTTCTATGCCGTTGGCAGCTGCTTATCACGGTAAGTTAACAGTTACTTTTTCGTTTATTTTTCTTTTACTGTGGATGCGCTCCACATTACATTTTCCAGCCGTTATTGTCTGGATTTTTTCCTTTTTCGTGCTCTGTGACGCGTCACAGGCGGGCTCGGCTCTTGTGCCGAATTATAATTTTATGAGAAGACTCCTGGACGTGTCTGGAGTTTAAACAATTGTGGTGTAACGCGTTTATACCCTTTCCTCGTCTCTTTACAAGTCTCAACGAGTTTGTGACTGTTTTTGATACCACGTGGTGGACGAGTCCGCCATTTTGTAGTGCAATAAGCTTGACGTTTTCCTTATCCTTCTTAATTTCTTCAGACGATGTCTGAGGAGTCTCAGAAAATTGCAAATTCTGGAGGTACTTCGCCCGTGGACTTCAAGGAGATGTTTGCCGAACTTTTAGATGATGCCAAAAGAGACATTTTGGCTCACGTGCAAGACTCTATCGAGAAGGTTTATGCCGATTTTGAAGATTATGAGACCGTACCTGAGACCAGTGAGGCGAGCACTGAGTGTTCGGATACAGCTGTTGCAACGACTGTTGCAACTAAAATAAATGATTTTATCCAGCCAAAAACTTCAGACCATGCTGAAGGCTCGGATGGCGGTTCCTTTAAATCACTCGCTGATGAATTTAGCGTTCTAGAGAAAACTTCACCTGCCATAGATGCAAATTTGGCAGAAATAGTGGAGAGTCTGCTTACAGAGAAGCTCACCAAAGAAAAGTTGGCCGAGGTACAGAACAAGTACCTCAGACCTGAAAACTGCACTAATTTGGTTGCACCCAAGATAAACAAGCAAATTTGGCAACAATTACGACAGGAGACCAGAAACAATGATTCAGCTTTCCAGAAGGCACAGTCTTTGCTGTTGTCAGGTTAATATGCTGTACTTCAGCTGTGCAACAGTGCAAATGGGGATCAGAGGAATGTTTTGACCCATACAGCAGTCCTGCTGTTGTCAGCAAACAGAGAGCTTAATCTGAAACGAAGAGATCTCATTCGTCCTGACCTGAACAAGCAATATGCTCCTTTATGCAACCCATCTACTGCTGTGTCAACATTCTTGTTTGGAGATGACCTAAACAAAGAAGTGGAAGAGTACAGTAGGGTTAACATGCCCATAGCACCCATATGTTCACACCCACCCCCTACGTCGTTTCGGCTGCGTTTTAGTGATCACAAAATTATTTTAAGACTGACCTGCGGCGGTGCGTGCGCATCTCATGTTAACCCTACTGTACTACTAATGATTTGGCAGAATTATCATCAAACTTCAACTTACAGGTAAGTCTTGTTTAATTTTCAATCAAAATGCAGGATTGGCATTAGTCCACTAGTTGGGTGATACTAATATACCATATTCCTATTCTCAATATTGAACTAGAGCTACAGCTTGCAATGGAGGCTAATGCAGGAAAATATATTAAAAAGTATATGCATTTGAAAAATCCCCCACATTATCCTTCATTACAAGCCACTTCAAATCCTGACAACACTATCACTAATGTGCGACTTGAGGCATTTAACCTTTTGGCCTCCTCGGAAAGAAATACATAATCAACTACATGTATTTCAATTACACAACTTCAGAAATCACTACAACCAACAATTCTATATTTTTCATTTTCAGTAACTACAGTAGTTTTCCGCAATACTTCGTCACTCACTCATTATATCAATTTAGAGAACCTTTGGTTAATATCTGCACACCTTATTTTTTTCACTCACGCGATCAACAACCTTTTTTTCAACGAAAACAAAAGAAACCTTTGTGTGATGATAGAGTTCACTTCCCACAGAATTGGGTTGGAGCACAAACATGGCCATCACTTCTTTAAAAGACACAAACATGACGACCATAACATCGTATAAAAACAAACAATTGCACTTATCTACTAATCTTAATATGAAACCCAAGTTTAAAATTGGGGCCGCTGTTTGCTGTCATTGGACTTACTTGCTTTCATTTCATTGCAAATCAACTTACCAAAGTATTTCTAGGTAACACCCTAGCAACCATTTTTCCAATGGTTGCTAGCGTGTTGTAAGATTTCAACTTTTCTTCTTGTTGAAATCTGCATCTTTTGGCAAAGTTCGGGTTTGCAGTTGCTTCTTCCAAAATCATTTATTAGCAGATGTCAACCACGATGTGGCACGTCGATTTTTCAAATAACACAGTTTTTTACCCTAACTTAATAAATATTCTATTTATTCAACTTATGTTAAGGACATCCTTACTAATTCAAAGGTATTTTTGCGCCGTTTACTCAATATACGGGAAAAGCAAATCTTACCAAGCGTTATTGAAATCCAAAAAAAAAAAAACTGGGGCTAATCACACATTTTTAAAATACAAAGCAATGTATAACATTCTTTTCCAAATCAAACCTTAATTATCTCTGAAAAATGCATGGTTACCCCCAGTTTTCTTTTTGAATGCCAAGAGTACTTGCTAAGTTCTGCTTTCTCCTCATAGTTTCGAACCGCGCAAAAATATCCCTGTATTAATAATCACCGCCGATACGAAATCCGAATATTTCGAAATGCGCAGAACGTATCCGCAATAACAATAGTAGACACCGTCCTTAGGATTTCGTCCACCCTACTTACAAAGCGTGAAAGACTACATGAATCAAGTAAGCCTTTTAATAAGCATACGCTGCATGTTGCTAGGATACAGTTTCGAACCCAAACTTAATATACGTAATAGGCTTGCTCTCGATTCATGTTACAACAGGCTCAATTATAACCCTCAATTTTATTACTAAACGGATACCTGCACTGGAAAAACCTGTTTAACGAGGATCAAGTTCAACATGCGGTGGCTCCAAATAGTTGACGCGAAAAGAACAAAAGAAACTTCTGCTCGCAGAGTAGATTTCCTCAGCCACTTTGAATTCTTATCTAGTTTATTGCTCTAAACTCTTTCCCAGACATCACTAGCAACGTACAAGAGGGGTAAATCACTCAAGAACATGCTTATTAAAGCAAAACTCACAATTAAACGTTTCACAATTATTTGCAACCTCAAACCTACAAAACACAAACCGTGCAGGCCTATCACATTCTTTCAAATATTTGTAGAAAATAACCCATTTAGATAGTCCATTATGGTAGTTCATGAACTAGAAATCAGCGAAATGTACCAACCCGGTATAAGCAGCTGTCAGTAAGATACTCCCGATCATTGATTTCAAACTCAATTTTTTATTCAATACAACAGAACAGATTTGATGCTTAACTACAGTAAGTCGAAAAATAAACAGTAACTTAATAATTACAGGTAAATGTACAAAATGGTGAAATCAATAACTTTCCTGAAATTTTGATATTTCATTTCTATTAACGAACTACAACAAATGCAAAAATCAACGGTACGCGTTCTACACCATAACTATTTCACTCTTATCAATTTAGTTGTTATAGAAAATAGTCAAATGTTTTAAAAGTAACAATTTTCCTAAAATTTAATAGTTACGAACTACAACAAATCAAAAACATCAACATAAACTTACTGTTTCCAAGTATTTCCTTCTACATCACCACACGTTTAACAATCCTTTTGTTGTTATACAAAATGGTAAAATTTTTCAAGAGTAACAACTTTTCTATAATAATATCATCTGTTGTGCTCTTGACTGACGCACCGATCATTTCTTCAAGAATATCTTGAAATACTACAAAATGAAGAAATCCTTCATCCGACTTATCGTTATTCTCGACCAAAAACTTAATCATCAAGTTCTCTTTGCAGGAAGCGCTTCTAAGGATGTGACCACAATGGTCGCACTTCACAGTTGCCGAAGAAGTAATTTTGTTGCAGTGTACACACTGCTTGAAACGAGAGAATTCTCCTATAGAGTGAATAGTCTCTACCTTCATTTCGAAGTCTGCAATGTCTTTTTCAGGTGTGATGTTTTCCACTACAAGGTTCTCCTTCAAGTTGTGATCAACTTTTCTTTAAATCACTGTATCTACAGTGGTGTTCAGATGAGCAGTATATCCATCTCTACGCAATCTTACTTGCTTGAACGTATATACCTCTTCTACTTTCACTTCTTCAATCTTGCTCTCCCACAGTATCAGTTTGATGCTGGCAGTTTCATCTGCAATGTAGCAATTCGTTTTTTTCAACTTTGAAGCCCCCACACTTTCTATTTCATCGTCTTTGTAGACCAGTTTACCTATTACATCGACCATGTCCATATCAACTGCATTATCTAACATTGACTGCAAAGTCAAATAGTTAGTGTCATGGCTCTCACTGAACTGGAAGTTATACTCAGAAGTTGCTGGCGAAGACAGCTTCGTCATGTCGTTTATGAAGATAGTTCGACCATCTTTCGCGGTGTTATACCGTTCAATTTTCACTGCAGTTTTGGTACGAACTCGATCATCGAAAAAACTTCGTTTCAACCGTGAAAAGCAAACGGCTGGCTGCGTTCCAGATGCTGACTGAAGCTTAAGGTTGAAATATTCCACAGATCCTGACTTACTGCGTTTCAATGGGGACATACTTTCAATATAGGCGATTAGTGGCGAAGTTGGTCGTTTCTTTGAACTTTGACATCCTGTAGAAGATTTGGATACAGCATTTTCATGCTTTTCAGACAAAGCTTCGTTTTCTGCAAAAACACTGAAGTTGTAATCGGCAGATAGCAAACTCTGTTCAGGTAAAGTTTTGTCTGGATCAATTCCAGTTGCGAAGTCCTTGTTTTTAGAGACAGCTTCTACTGTAAACGAAATGTCGCTTCCAGAAGAAATTTCTGTGGACTTCACTTTCTTCGATTTAGCAGCCCGAGACATAGTCGACGAACGCAAACACAAAGACTAAGTACAAACTGAAACTATCGCAAAAACTACAAAATGCATTGCGAAGTATCCTTTGACGGATAAATGAGTTAATGCATGCAGTTTTATATCACCAAAAGGATCGAAATCCTCCGATCACATAATGCCCATTTCTTTAGAAGAGAGGTGACCAATAGAAAATGCAGAAAATAAACCAATGAATAAAGACAGGATTTCAAATCCAATTACCTTTTTATCAAAACAAGTGAGAATTGTCACGTACAAACTTTTAGTAGGGTAAAATTCAACTATTTGTTAACCAATGAAGTTATCTCAACAGTGTTGATCACGTGTAAAAATGTGGGAAAGATCACGAAAACGACCTTTTTATCACGTGAATTCGGCGAACTTATCACCAAAGTGGCTAATAAAAGGAAAGACATTTCTTTTTAAAAAAACCGCAGGCGCCCCAAACTCATAACCCCATTTTGCAATGCATAACTATTATATAGTAAAACAGTTTAATGATGAAAACACTTAAAAATTAAGTTAAGTTGAAAAACTGTTCGTCTTTCTCTCGCAATAAACTTTCCCTATCTCAAATATGTTGTCCACTTTTGTTTTGTGTCGATTTATTACCCATTACTGATTTCACTATATCAGCAATGGCTAATGAATCGACACAAAACAAAAGTGCATTCTATTGCAAAATCCCTTATCAGCTTGGGGCGCCTGTGGAAAAACTTAAGTGGTCAACGTAAAGATTAAAAATCAATCACCTCTTGTTATAAACAACTGAAAATTTTTTGGTGGGCTTAACTTCGAGTGTTAACTAGCCAATGAATTTATGTCCACACTTTTCATCACATGTAAAAACCTGGAAGAGATTACAGAAAAGTCCTTTTTGTCAAGTGCATTGTTCTAAACAAGTTAATATTGTCACGTACAATATTTTCGTAAGAAAAAAGTCCAAATGCGTAACTCAATAAATTTGTTTTACCAGTTTCAATTACATGTAAAAATATAAAAACACCACAGAAAACAATTTTGAACACGTCAATAACCCATTTTACAGTTATTTCCTCAGTCACCTACCCTATGAAACTGCCGGTGACATTGTATTGATACAGACCTCACTCCACATTAACAATATCACAATAGGATCATCGGCAAGCTCACTTCAATTCTTAGCCCAGATAACCTAGCTACAATGTAAAATGATCTGTTATGTAAAGTCAGTACCTAAATAAACGAAAAAATGAAACAAACTAGTTTTGGAGAAAATTTAAACCGTCAAGACGATGACGAAAATAATATTTTCATTTAAGTCCAACAATTCTCCTTAGTTGACCATATACTTCAATACACTAAGTCGTAAGCATTAACTTCATTCTCTATCACCAATCTAAGAATAACATAATCATAATATATGGATTTGCCAATCTTAAAATCGGTATCATTTCCCCTTTCCTCTGTTGGAAATCACGAAAGTTCCGTAATGGGCTTGTTCCTATCACTCCCCTTCCAGGTATTGCCTTTATACCTAGAGTCCCCTGCACGACATAGCAAAAATGCCTACATTGAAAGAAGATTTTATCCGGTGAACACAATACACCACCTGTCTTGTTTATCCAATTTACCTTCCATTCTTTAGCTCCATAAGGGTACATTTTGTTTAAAGATCCTCCAAAACGCCATTTGCGTTTCAATCTTCGACCCCGTCCCAGGTTAGTGAAATATTCTACTGTATCACACCACAGAAATCTACGCCTTTCTACTACCCCCTGAAATCCTACCAAAATACACACGGAAGACTTTACCCACAAAGACACCACTTAGCAACGGAGTGACGAGATACTTTTCCCGACACAGAAAAAGCAAAAAAAAAAACCACGAACAACCCCCACCCATTTTCCGACTACGATTGCCATACAAGCAACCCAGTAAATAATATTTTCGCACTCATACAGTGTTAGGATGTTTGGCAATGAGTACGAAATTTTGACAAAGACCAACACGCACCAAACGCAACCCAGTTTACGCTCAAAAAGCGTCTTGTTAATCTAGTTGTCTGTACGCGCGGCAAAACAGAGGTCCATGTTTTTTCCTCTCTTGTTATGGCCCAAACACGACGCGCAAGGAAAAAACTATGCACGTATTTTGCCTTAAGGACCTAAAACTCGATTAAGAAGAGGTATACATAAGCTTAAAACTTAGCAGAAACGATCTTTCCTATGAAGTTTTGAACAGAAGAATGATATAATTCCGTAAACAACCAAGAAACAGAAATTTAAAACTTAGTAAGAAATATTAAATGGGTTTATAACTGGGAGACCTTATGTCCAGAGGGGTTAAAAGCGGTATAAAAGAAAAAAATTCGTTTGGAAATGAGCAGACAAAATTAAAACAGAATTTAAGGCTCTGATGAGTGATATATTGTAACAAAGCCACTCTTAAAAGGAGTTTGGTCTGCACTTTATTTTAAACCTTTTTCGTTGCTTGTTTCCATTGAAGTCTCATGTTGAGTGAGTCAGTAAGTTGGTAACACACACACACACACACACACACATATATATATATCCCGCAGCAGGATTGACTCCTCAGTTCACTATCTTTCCGTTTTACAAGATTCTCAGCCCCTCCGAGGGCATGAGAAAGAACAAAGAGAGGTTTTTTATTTTGAAATATAAACCTGTTCTTAATGATTTGAAATTACGTTAATTGCTCGCGCGCGCTTTGCATTACAAGAGCCATTATAATTGTAATTAGAATTACATCTGTGACGTAATAAGTCAATAAACACACTTTGCTATGCCTGAAGAGCCGCAACAGCGGTGAAACGCATAGCGCAAAAGCAAAGAAAAGGAAGACTCGTTTTTCATTGATTTTGATATATATATAATTTCTTTCTTTGAGTAGAACGTATTTCGTAGAGCGCTCAACTCAATCGATTGAGAAGCAATAACTATGACTTCACACCAGTTTAGGTTTCACGAGTAACCATCATTTTAATGCTACAGAACTGTTTCGTATGGCACAAGTACCACACTCATCAGGCAATTTTAACGACTGAACTGTCGAAATTGGAAAGCTGGCAGTTAAATACGGAAATTTGAATGGTTGCTATAGTACATGCGTTACATTTCAAGCGCTGCTAGGTAACAAAACATGATATAAGGGGATTATATATCGGTACTTTAAATTTACCTTACTCTAAAGTTCTGGAGTTCATATCGGTTTCTGTAGGGGCATGAACTTGCTAATTCGTTTCTTCTGTTAAGGCTACACAGTTCTTTCTTACACATGAATACAAAAGGAAGTCAGCAATGTGTTCAAAGCAAATGGCCTAAAGATCACAATCGATGCCAACAAAAAAATCGTCCACCTCCTTGACGTAACCTTCGACCTTACAGATGGAAGCTACAAACCATACATGAAGCCCAACAACAAACTATCGTACGTCCACCGGCAAAGCAACCACCCCCCAGCATTACTGAAAAACAAACCACTCAACATCAACAAAAGACTAACTAACATTTCATGCAGCAAGGAAGTATTCGACGAATCAATTGCCCCTTACCAACACGCACTCAAAGAAAGTGGATATGACCACAAACTAACATACAATCCAGAGCCCCCTCCGAAAAACAAAAGAAAGAGGAAAAGGGACATTATGTGGTACAATCCCCCTTTCGATTCAAGCGTTAAAACCAATCTTGGTAGAAAATTCCTACACATCGTCGAAAAATCCTTCCAGAACAACCATCCGTTCTACAAGATTTTCAACAGACACAAACTCAAGCTAAGCTACTCATGTATGCCAAACATGAAATCCATCATATCGTCACACAACAAACACGTTCTTTCAGATGCAAATACACCAGCCCCGCAACCTGACACCTGCAATTGTAGAAAAAAGCCTGAATGCCCACTCGAAGGAAAATGCCTTCAAACTAACGTAAGCTATCAAGCAACAGTCACCACCGAGACAACAACTGAAATCTACGTTGGACTAGCCACAAAACTTCAAGGAACGCTACAGGAACCACAAAACATCCTTTCGACATTCAAACAGAAGAAATGAGACAGAGCTTTCCAAACATGTTTGGAACTTACAAGACGCAAAGAAACCGTTTCAAATTAATTGGAAAATTCTTAAAAAATGTAGACCCTACAGCAACATTAGCAAGAAATGTAGTCTTTGTCTGAATGAAAAGTTAATAATCATGTGTAAGAAAGAACTGTGTAGCCTTAACAGAAGAAACGAATTAGCAAGTTCATGCCCCCACAGAAACCGATATGTACTCCGGAACTTTAGAGTAATGTAAGTTTAAAATACCGACATGTAATCCCCTTATATCATGTTTTGTTACCTAGCAGCTCCTTAAATGTAACACATTTACTATAGCAACCATTCAAATTTCCGTATTTAACTGCCAGCTTTCCAATTTCAACAGTTCAGTCGTTAAAATTGCCTGATGAGTGTGGTACTTGTACCATACGGAACAGTTCTGTAGCATTAAAACGATGGGTACTCGTGAAACCTAAACTTGTGTGAAGTCATATATATATATATATATATATATAGAGAGAGAGAGAGAGAGAGAGAGAGAGAGAGAGAGAGAGAGAGAGAGAGAGAGAGAGAGAGGGTTATGAGTGCTTCCTGAGCCAACAAAGATGCCAACCAAAAGGATCACAAGGATTCACAGTCCTGATTCGGTAGATGATAAAAAACTGGTTAAAAATGAAGCCGAAAATGGACAACTTTTGGTTTAAAAACTATAAAAAAATTTAAAATTCTATAAAACGTTTCGGTCTCTCGACCTTCTTCAGTTACAAAAGAGTCGGTAGAAAGATCTACAACTTAAATAGGGTTTTACAACAATGAATAAAAACCGGTTACATAAGAAATTCAAAGAAAACAATAGGAATCCCCGAAGGGGGCCCCTGAACACTGAAATAGCCACAATTAACACTTATAACTATCTAGAGCATACAAAAGGACTTTTTAAAAAATTCAGTGTTAAAAAACACCTTAAGAAATACGCAACAACTTGCCCTAAGTCCGCTAAAGTCAAGTATAGTGAATGCGATTTTTACACAGTTCTCTAAGTAGCGAATTGTGCATCCAGACTTTGCTTTTATTTTGGACACTAAATAATGTAGCAGAGCTGAAAGAAACAAAGCATTTTCGATATATGCCAACACAGAAATTATGTTAACGCAAAAAAACATTACTTGGAGGAAAATAAAAAGAAACATATTTTTAAATGGCACAGTAGATGATTTTGTGCGGACCGCGGAGGAGTCCTTCTCATGTCGAATGCGATCTACATTTAAATTTTTAGACTTTTCTTACCTTTCTCTAGTTATAAATTTAAGCTTATTTTGAGTTCAAGAGGACAAAACCTTTACTTAGAGAACTGTGTAAATACCTTTCCAATTGATAAAAATTGTGGCAAATAACATTCACAAGGTTGAAAGAAAACATCAGTAAATAAAGTAGCCACATCTAAATGTAGAAAAGAGAGTTTAAGGCTCACACTTCTCAAAACGTGAATTTAATGAAATAATTTGTTTTCAAAGCCACATGTCAATAAAATTTTTGTGTGACTTTTTCCCTTGTTTTCAGTATTTCTGCGAAGAAGGAACAGTGATTTGAAGAAAGAGACTCTGACCCTACAAAAACAAGTTACAAAGCAACACAAATTGTTGAAGACCACATCCTTGAAGAAAAACGACACAATAAAAAAACTAAGGGGGGCAAAATCTGTTGCAACAAAACTGAAAAACCAACTCACACAAAAAGGAGAAGTTCTCAACAGTTATTCTCTTGTGGATACATTTGCCCATGGCAAAAATGGAGCAAATCATAGGAGTGTAATGTTCATGGCTTGCATTAGATATTTACAACATGCATGTCTTTTATCTAACCAAAAGGCACCAATTGCATTACATTTAATTTTCAGTATTTTGTTTAATTGTAGTCCCCCAAAAAATCTGATTGTTTCCCCAACTACTTTGTCAGATTGGAATGTTCTTTTAGGGGAGGCAGACAAATTAATTCTGTGTAAAAGATTTGCAAACAGCAAATATGATTTTCATGTTTGGAGTGATGACTCTAACAAAGGAGGGGAGGAAAGGCACATTGTGGGGGTGCACACATGGTGCCATGAAACTAACAAGCCAAGGGCTTATGTTCTTGCTAACAGCATTGTAGCTAGTGGGTCAGGAAAACACCAGTCAGATGTCGATTTCCACATTGTTCATGACACATTTGGTATATCAAATGTGTCAGGGTTAGTTGGGGACAATGCCTCTACCCAAAAGGGTAAATCGAATGGATTGATTGCAAACAACTTCAAACTATTTGGCACGGAAATGTTTTTTGTGGGCTGTTACCCACACATTCTTAATATAATGTTGCGAAGAATGTGCCAGGCTGGGTTTGGGTCAAAGGGTGATATGAACAACAACCACATATTGCAATTAGTATACAAGATATCCTGGCTCCACCATGAACGCCCAAGTCAGTACTAGGCAATGTATGTTTCACTGGGAATTTTAAGTAAAGAGCCACCCCTTCCACAGACCTTTATTGACACAAGGTGGACATATTACCATGAGATGCTACAATGTTATTTCAAGTATAAAAAAGCCTGTCTTCAGCTTGCAGAGCGTATACTAGAAAGGATGCCAAAGTCAGATAACCACTCATCAGTCTGGCAAAATGTCATCAAGCTGAGCTCCTGCCCAATGATCCAAGTGCAAATTAAATTCTTATTTGAATTTCTTGACAAGTTCATGATCCCATCTCTTAATTCATCACAAGCAAGTGACGAGGAACTTGGTTTTTCCAGTGGATATCTGGCACGACTATGGCCTGCAACTGTTCTCAAGCAAATGTTACTGTGTCCATCACTGTATTTTCCTTTAACAGAAGAGCAAGTGCAATTATCTTTGAAAGATCCAGCCGCTATTAAACACTTTTACCAGGAAGTGCAGAGGCCCATGTTGCAAGAAGCCCTGAAAGTAATTAAAGAACATGGTGCTGAGTGGTTATCCTTTCCCAAGCTGTTTGGAATGGGAGCTGATCAAAGACTCCGAAGTCCATTCTGGTCATCTGTTTTGAAGGTCCTTGACATACAATTTGTATCCACTGAAAGCAATCAAGGAAACGCATCTGAAAACAATGTAAACGTTTATGGACAGGATCTTCAGAGATTGGTGTCTAAGGACAGAAATGGGCTGGTTAAATGGGCCGGTTAAATGGGCCAATATTTGGGAGCTGCAGAAACCTCAACTTCTAACTGAGATTAAAGCAATCTCAACATCACCTGAAAGCTGTCTTATTAACAAAGACACCACACCACACCTTTTTGAATTTTATGCCAAGCACATTTTTAGCATTCCTGTCAACAATGTCATTGCTGAAAGACAGTTTAATCTATCCCAACTTTATCTTCATGACAACCTGTCAGAACTATCAAAACAGGCCTCTGTAACATTTGTCGAGAACACTATTCACAGTGGTAAAACTAATGGTAGGACCACTGAGACAGCAAGGCAGATACATGAACAGAGAATGAAGGACTATGGTCAACTACTGACCACAGAGCTTCTCCAAAGGCAAGAAAAAAGCTCAACAACATCAGAAAAGGTAGTGCAGTCAGTGCCTCCCTTAGAGGAAAGGATGTCTATCCCAAAGCTTGGGAGGAAAAGAAACTGAACAAAGACACATCACTGACAATCCAATCTCTTAAAGATGAAGGTCGTAAGCTTGAACTTCAGTGGAAAGCTTCAACAAAAGGAACTGTAAATTTGGAAGAACAGAGGTTATTCAGGCCTACAACAATTGGATGGCATAGACACACTGGACAGGTGCCACCTCTAATGCACCTTGCACCACTTACGGTGTGGGATTATGGTAAGGAGCTTTCAACACATGACGTACCAGTGGAATGCCAGAAGTGCATCAAAAATCTTCCGCGTATCTTCCCAACCTCATCAGTTAATTCTGTGTCCACTTTGGATCTCCCCATGGATATGTCCATAACATCTGTCCCTGTTCATGAAGAATAAGACCTGACTGAGGGGTCGCTCATCAAAAAGGGGGAACTAACTTACATTTGGAAAGGTTAAAGTCAATTTATAGTCAATCTTCCTCACATGTGACCAGCATTTTTTAAGTTTTAACACGGTTTTAAAATTTACATGTCAGTTGTGATCATCGCCAGTGAGATTTAAGAATTTTCATTGAAACTTCCCTAGTTTATTGCTGAAATAAAGCTATAATTTTTTTTATATTACATCACAGCATACAGTATTTGAAAACAATCAGTTGTTTCCTACATGTATGTGCTTTGCCTTTTTTTTTTTCAGCTGGTACTTTTTTTTGGAAAGATTTCCAGAAATTTTAAAGACTCAGACCATTCAAACGCCAGAAGTTACAAATAGGACTTCGAATGTTCATTTCAGTCTCAGAAATATTGGTCATAGGTGACATAGATTGATTGTAATTGTAACGAATGAATCCATGGTCCCAGTTTCAGTAGGCAGAAATCACAGTCATGACTCATGCTACAACAAGAAACCTTAACTGAATATAAAGATGTGTGAGAAAATGTTATGTCATTGAAAGAATGAGTTTGAGTTTAAGTGTTAAAGCTTAAAATGAAGTCACTTTTCTTTGAAATACAGCAAATCACACACAGCCAGTGTTTGCTCTTGGTAACATGAGCCCTTGATTGGTAAGTGAACATTTTAGGATAAATTACCCTAAATAAACCACGGATATTGTCGTTAGGTGCTGTTTTCCAAGAATTTTTGGTGTAAGATAAATGAATTGCACCTAACAAAAGTTTGGCATAGATCACTTTTTACTGTAAAAGCCAAAAGAACAATTTTAGTGACAGGAATATTTTTTACCCCAATGCATGTAAAGTAAAGGCAAAAAGAGTTATTTATTTCAAGTGATATTGACCAAAAAAATGGACAAACCAGAATTAACATGCTATATTCCTGTGACAAGAATCAGTTTGATGAGATTCTTGTCTGGAGTATATGTATTCTCAGCATAAGTAAGTATATTCTTGTTGTAGGTGGTCAGTACGATAGCAAAACAACTCGAGAGTAAAGTGTCCCAGAAGCAATGTATCATGTTTAATATGACAGGAACAATACAGAATATTAATAAAATATCACAACAACTTTTAAGTGAACTGCCACAATAGAAACATACATGTATGTTAAATAATTATAACAGGAACAATAATTGTGAAATTGTGTCATTTGGACTTTTACCTTCCTAACAACATAAACAATGAGTAAAATTACCTTAGCGGTATAAAACTAATGAAGTTGACTGTTGAATTGATCAGTGTATTGTCAAGGTACATGTGTAGTAACAAGCATCCTGATGCAACACTTTACAGATGAAGCACAAGGGCTGAACAAAATTACCTATATTCTACTAGTACACCTGAAAGGTAGCAAATGCTGCCAAGGAAAAGGAAGTTGTAACTGCAATGATGGGAAACAAGAATGTAAAAAAACAAAGTTAAAATCATAAGGAATACCAGAGCAACAAGTCAATTGAAATACTCGAAAGTTAATGAGTTCAACTAGTAAGCCATATCTTGGCAATAACTGATAACTTGAACAATAGTGTCTCGAGATCAAATCGTTCTTCAGTCGTGAAAACACTTGAATTTGTGTCCTTGTAACCTTGTCCAGTCCAAAAACAGTTCATGTAGACAATTTTAGCACAAATGTGCTAAGTACAATTTAGCACAAAAACGTGCAGTTTGAAGCAGTCTTGTAGACGCTTGAGTTGAAATATTTAATCTGTGTCCTTTTAGCTGTAACAAGGAGGTGGGGGGGGGGGGGGGGTCACTCAATGAGGGTGTTAGGATCTTCCCTAGGGCAAACAAACATAGCCCCATTATGTTTGTAAATATGCATTACATTGGTCATAAGCAGATCTTGAGCTTCAATGACAAACAAGCCACTTGGAAGCTCCTCTTCCTTAATTTCATAGGCATTTAAATTAGCACAGAAATTCACAGTCTCAAATACTTTCAATGCAAAAAATATAAACCGTTGGTACATCCATCTTTTAGAAATAGACCCAAAAACAGGAAAGGCATCCTTCATTTCAGCTAATAGAACAGAGTTGATATCCACTTTATATAATGTTCCATATACAGTTATTGATGTTGCCTGAAATATTCCTCCAACAATTCCTGAATGTTCTTGTAGTTCAAAAGATGGGTAAAATGTTTTAACCATGTTGAGCATCTCCTTTATATCATCACCCTCAAGTACCTTGGCACTACCACACTTTAACTCCCTCCGGAAAAGAGGATGGTCTGAGGTATTATCATCCATGGAAAAAGGTATGGTGTCAGCAAAGACACCACTTTCATGTCTTTCAGATAGTGTTTT
>OX421450.1:16424465-16434465 GCA_949126865.1 Montipora capitata | reverse complement strand
GTGCGCAGGTCGTACTAAAACGACCGACCTTCACCACGGCAAAGAAGGGTCAAGTGGCATGGAAGAAATCGCTTGTTGTGGTGGACGTGCTGCCGTCTGGAGAAATCAGAGAAAAGTTCCAGGTGCATATGTCGCTCACCGAAGAAACTTTGTCGGTTTGTGAAGTACAGAGGCTCTTAAAACAGCAATTAGGCTTTGAGGTGATCCTTCTGGATGCAAAACATTTGCCTGTCGTGGGTGGAGAGACCACAAACGGTAAGTTGCTTTAATTCTTTGGTTGGTTACTAAAAGGATTGAGCTCTGCAGCAGTGGTCTAATATTACATAAATTGACCTACAAAGGAGTTGAAAATGATCTAAAATGGCATAAAAAGTGATGATTAAAAAAAGTGACCAAAACTCCTAAAATTATTTACCTAAAGTACTCTACTGAGACATAATCGAAACTTAAGGTTTTTGCACCGTCTGTTCTGCGCCAATCAAAACTGTGTTGCCGGGAAAATTCCATGCCGAGTTATGCACCGTCTGTTCTGCGCCAATCAAAACTGCGTTGCTGGGCAAACTAAATTTTTTGCACCGTCAGGTCTAGGCCAATCAAAACTGCATTGCTGGGCAGACCTTGAAACTTTAATACTACTTTGCGTGACTGTGCGGCTAACGTGTGTAATCCGGATGTCTATCAGCGTGATTTGAATTATTCGGAAGCCCAGTTCCAAAAAGTAGGTTCTGTGTTCTTCCGTCGAAAATTACTCATTAAAAAATTAAAAAACAAATACGTGCAAAAGGTTTTATTTGGAAAAAGTTGCAAGGTTGCGTGCGTGACAAGAGTATAAAAAGCAAACTCAGCAAAGAGTCCTAACACCCTGAACAGAACTGAAACAAGCGTCAACATAAAAGATATCGCGCCTTTATCGGCGTCCTATTTTACAGAATAAAAGTCTTCCAGAACCAAGTTTGAGTTCCAGCCGTGTTAACACCCTATGCGTAATTTCATGTAACGAGTACGGTAACAGTTGTGTAGTTCGAATGTGGACACATGATATGTCCGTAAGTATCTAAGTACTTCCTAATGTACACTTTTCTCCTTTGCTAGAATTTATCCCTTTTCGAGAAAAAAGATAAAACAAGCTTAGTATACATAAAACACACAATTTGAGAAATTTGTTAAGAAGTTGGCCCTGAAAGAAAGAGTGAAGAGTTCAGTGTTAATTGTGCTTCTATGACTGAACGGGGACAGTTCCGTCTGGAGGAGGTGCAATTTTCTGTAGGCTAGCTAGATGTATGTAAAAGGGATTTCACGAGTCCACTTACAAATTGACCTGAATAAGTCGGATCAACTTCACTGAAAAAAACGCCAACTTCTCAGTTGGACTCAAAATAAACTCAAAACTTTTTAGCTATAAGGCTAGTTAATGTATCGAAATGCTCATATTTCTCAGCAGTATAATAAATTTTAATTATGTAAATTCACACATTACTAGACGATATGAAAATGTTTGTTTTAATTACCTTCCTAAATTTCCGATTAAATTATCTACTTTTACTAATTAAACTGTTGTTTAACGTAAAATGAGTCTGAAGGGGACTTACTGAAGTAAACACAAAACAGTTTTTTATCTCCCAACTCTACAACAGTGAAAATAAGTTTTCGAGCAGTTTCATTTTTGTTATCTTTTCTTATTACATTCCACTTTTTTCTGATAGGGTCCCAATTTTGGAGAGGAAACCGCAAGATACTGGCAGCAAAGAAGAGCCAGCGGTCTTACCTAAGAAGGGGTAAGGGAAAAAGAAAAAATCCAGAACCGACGATATTCTGGACAGGTTAAGGAGGATTGTATCCGAACCCGCAGAGGAGGAGGAGGAGGAGGAGGAGGAGGAAGAGGAGGAGGACATCACAGAACTTGGCTTAGCAGGGCGATCTCACCAGCAAACCAAACAAGTGCAGGTACAACAGCTCCCTGCAGCAGCAGCTGACTGTTCCACACAACAAACAGTCGAAGAAGAAGCTGCGAAAATTCTTAAGGCCATATTTAAGTGCTCAATTTGTCTCGGTGAATGTAAATTACCAGCAGCAGCTTGTGCATCTTGTTACGCCGTCATTGGTTGTGTACATTGCTTAGAGCAATGGATTGAATCAAGCAGTTCTCTTTCCAAGTGTCCACTGTGCTGTACTACTGCAGATTATGCCCTTGTACCCCTGGTACGTGAGATTGCCAATATTTTGGAACAGTCAGTCACTAGAGCTTCTGGAGATGATGGAGGTAGTGACACCGACACCATTCCGTACGGTCATGTAGATAATGAACAGTATCATTCAGAGGATGACTTTGAAGTCCTTCCCCCAATGTTGTAGCACGGCTTTGGCTCTATTTCCAGAGTTCAGGACTGTGAACTGAAGAGTCACGTATTTTTCAGATTTAGTGCAAGTAAATTTTGACTGCTTGTTAATCAGTTAAGTTGGTCGGTTTGTTTACAGTTTACAGTTTACAGTGCAAAGAGCGATCAAGTTCTTCCAGATTGCTAGCTTTGAAATTTCGGTAATTGCATCAGGTTTTAGGTAGATTAAACTTGTTTTGCAAGTTTTCCTCAGTGAGAAGCAATACAGAGTTAACTCTCATACGAGAATGAGCATAATGTATTAACTGTATTTACTTATGTAAATCCTGCGGGACTACGGCGTATAAAACCATATACATTCAACATGGAATCCTAGCAGAAGAAGGGACTAGTTAGTATATTGTTACGAAAAGACCGCAAACACCTGCTATTAAGATTTTTGCATGTTTGCTGCGATCCTTTTGGGCAGCGGCATTCGATCCGTGGCGTCAGGAACAGGAATAATTAGTATAGAGCTTACTTTAACTTAACTACGTTTCTAAATTGCTCACTGTTTCATGATATGATAGTACAGGTAGCAACGTTTGATTCATTAAAAACATTTGATATTTTTAAACTGAACTGAACTCGTTGATATTTTGCATTAACCGTCAAGGTGTCAAATTTCTAGTGATGTTAATAAAAGACTGCAGCGGCCATAAAGGACCCATCTCCATTTATAACGTTGCTGTAAATATCGTCGAAAGAGGGATTATTCTGTGTAAATTCTGTTTCACGTCGATTGATGAGTGCGTCACTGCTTGCAGTGTACAATTGAATAGCATCCTCGACACTTGGAACCAAAGATGGATTTACTGAGTGTACTCTACACATCCTTTGCGCAACTATATCTGGAATTCGAGCGCTGTTTTCTGTAAAACAAAAAGAAAAAAACACAAAGAAAGAGAGAAAACGGGTAATAAATAGTAAACAGATATGACCTCGAACTCAAAAATCTTAGTAGTTGATAAAACGGGTGACGGTCAAGAACCCGTAAAGCAACTGTGACACACGTGATGAGTATATGATGGTTTACTTGAAGAACTGACATAAAACAATTATTTTTTGGGAAAAAATTGTCCTCAGTTTAGAACTGCTTTACTTAAAAAGAAAGCGTTTTCTCAAATAGGAAAAACGCCTCATAAACCGTTGGAATTTTTTTAACTCTTTCTCTCCCAGTAATACGGAACAGTACATCAGGTATAAAGTAATATCTTTCTAATAGTTTAAAGCATCAACGACACAACTTGTTTGACGTCTTGTTTGAGGAAGTCGGTTGGTTCCCATTGAAAGCGAACATTGCTTTTAAGGAACACTGAGTAAAACATGTTCTTGACCTAGATGTGTTCTTCTATGCCGCGAGTCTAACCTTCAATCGGATGCGAATTCCAAGATTCCTGCACCCTCCTGAGTCCGATCTCAGCTACATTCATGGTAATGAAAGATAGGCAAAATTGTACAGCAGGGTCAGATAGGTTTATCATCAGATTGGTTTCCATCCTCACAAGAACATCTTTTATCGGGTAAATGACTCGTTGATTGACTTCTGGCCACTTGCGTTCCGCAGGCAAATTCTGATAGTGGGAAAGGAATAACGTGTAGTGATGAGTCACAAAATGCTTGTAATGTCGCTATCGCGTTTATAGTACACTTAACACCGATGGAATCCTCCTTTCTACTTACCTGCCTAGACTGTGTCTGGATATATGGTTCACAACTCAGGTTCCCCCTTTCGTTTCTCAATAGGTTCTGTACAAAAAGCATCAGGCAAGCCTCGGTGCCATGGTCAACTCTTACCATATCCCAAATTCCCTCACAGAGGAGGATCTCCCTGCAGAGATTGACAGGGAAGGAAAAGTGTTTCTAAAATAAATACATTGTTTATACTGCAAAAGATAGATCAGCTGAAATTAAAATTAAAAAAAATATTTCACAAGGTAAAAATGATATACAAAGAGATAATATTATTAACAACACAAAGGTATTAAAAAAATTATAAAAATTACAACTAAGAATACAAAACTCGTGTACTCTTAAAAGGGGCAGAGAATGATTTAGCGGGAGACTAGGTTCTACAAACGTAGAAGGGGAAAGATACCATATTCCTGATTATTCCTGATTATTTGACAAACCTGAAATGTGCATATATAATGACTGCATTTTTTTTAGGCATGGAAAACAGTTTGATGATTCTTGAGCTACAGCCATCGCTAAGTGCATAAAACGTACATCCATACATCCCCAGTTTTTCATTTTGGTCGCAATGTAGCTTGTTTCCATAGTAAAGTGCATTATAGGGAACCGGATTTCTTCGACGCACCGTGTCCTCCCTCTGCCTCGCATGATCCGCTGGATTCACACGTCTCAACGACTTCGCTACCTGTTTTCTGCTTCTGCAAGCAAAGCAGAGTTTGAAGTCTGCGCCCAAAAAATAGTTCATCTGGTTCCAGAGTTGAAGGATCCAGATCCACCTGTCGAAAAGGATGTCTTTAAGCCATGGGTAAGCCTCCACTTGATACAGTTAAACTTAAGTTGGTAAAGCATGTGTACACAGGTTGATAATGATGTGTTAGCTTAAATAAAGTACTCGCTTACAAGAGGTGTGACCTGCATTAAGTAATAGAGGAACGTAGAAGAGCAACATTTGTTGTCTTTGTTTCACAAGTAACTCAACAGTTAATTCAATTACTACAGCACTTCAGTTACTTTGTTACTTTGTTACTTTGTACTATGTAGTTTTTATTTTTAAAATAAAATAATTATTATTTTTAATTTACTCAAAAAATAAAAAAAATTAAATTAAAAAAAAACGATACGAGCATAGCCTACGAGTTCCATTGCAAAAAAAAAAAAACTTGAGAGGCCCATGTGTGCCATAGACCAAGATGCAGCGTAATGCCCTGTTGTGAAACCCAATATGGCAGAGACGCGAGTAATAGTTAGGAACAGCGACGGGAAACATGACTTGCTTTTAAAGAACGACCAAGATAAGTACGTCAGACTGAATTTAAGGAGGTCGGAAATATAAGCCTTCGTGCGAAGGGATTATCCCATGTACGCATGGAGCATTAGAAGTCTGGCACGCAGAATGCAGTATTTTGCAACTGGGTGTCCGGAAAACTAAGACCTAAGACCCAGAAAACTAAGACCCTTTTCATTTTAGTTCTCACAGCAATCCCTGGGCGGTTTAAAAAGGCACAAAAATATAATAAATAAATGCCAAAGAAATCAGGAATAAATTACGCGCAAAGCAGCAAATAAACCATAGAAAGGAACGGCACAAATAACCCTCTATTACTGAAAGAAAATTTATGTATATCAAAGAAGATAAGTTCGATTTTGAGACAACAATAAGGCTTTATAATGACCGCATTGGGAGAAAATCTAGCGGCTCTTGATAATTCTTCACGCCACAACCATGATTTATTCCTGATTACCTTCGCATTTATTTATTATATTTTTGCGCCTTTTTAAACGGCCCAGAGATTGCTGTGAGAACTAAAATGAAAAGGGTCTTAGGTCTTAGGTCTTAGTTTTCCGGACACCCAATTGCAAAATACTGCATTCTGCGTGCCAGACTTCTAATGCTCCATGCGTACATGGGATAATCCCTTCTCACAAAGTCTAATATTTTCGACCTCCTTAAATTCAGTCTGATGTACTTATCTTGGTCGTTCTTTCAAAGCAAGTCATGTTCCCAGTCGCTGTTCCTAACTATTACTCACGTCTCTGCCATATTGGGTTTCACAACAGGGCATCGCACTGCATCCTGGACTATGGCACACATGGGCCGCTCAAGTTTTTATTTTTTGCAATGGCACACATAGTCCACAGATATTTATTTATCTATGTTTGCAATGGCACTCTTAGGCTCGATTACCAGCCACTGTTTCAGGAAATAAGCCAGCGCCCACTCCCGAAATCTTGGCTGGACGTGTGAGGTGAGCCATTGTTAATCTCCGCCAATCAGAAACTTGCCTGCACAAATCCGTCTGGCATAAATTATATGTTTTGGGCTGCGAAGGCATTCTTTGACCCGGCCTGTTCGAGGCTTACAGTGCTTTAAGATAGGAAACATCCAAGATTGCGACAACGAAAAGTGTTTGAGAAGCTGGAGAATGGGAATTGTGTCGTTTTCTACCGCCTGAGTTCGCAACCTTCACTAATTTTCCAGTTGACGCCAAAGTCAAATTACGGTTTTCAAATCCATTGCTATTGCAATTTTCTCCTCATACTTCGCTAACGTAAGAGCAAGTAAAATTCCTCAAGATCAATTGAAAGTACTGCTGAGTTTATTGCTGGCAAAACGAGGGGGCCGATGAAGTCGACTGAGAGCGAAAGCAGCCGAAGATTTCGTTGACGATTCGCTGGTTGAATTCAAACTCACATCGATCATTTAACCACAAACTCAAGCTCGTATCATCTGGAAACTTTGCACAGACGTTTTAAGCATTGTTATGTAATTTCTGTTTTCTTAAAATCAGTGGTTTTGGGATGTCTAATGCTATTTCCCCGCAACTATTAACTTCGCATAAATTATATTTTGAATTTACGTCACAGACACAATCTATCGCTCACGCGTCCAGCCGTCTCTTCTCGGGGAGGATACCCGAACTCGAGTGAGCGGCGGAAATCGAGCCTATCTTTGGCTATGCTCGTAAAATAAAAGTAATATATAATTTTAAATAAGTGATCATTTTTTCTAAGAAAAAAATGTGTTTTTGTAATAAAAACTAACGATAAAAAGTCACGACGTTTCGACCCCTCGGAGGTCATTTTCAAGTGAGAATAAAAGTTTTAGGAATTAGCATAAATATGTAAAAACTAGATAAAAATGCGGCGAACGCCGAAATGTGATAAAAATATGTACAAAAGTGTAAAAAGTGCTAAAAATATATGGAGTAATGAACGGTAGCTAGAGAAAACAATAGACAAAAAATAATTACAAGAACTGTTCTAAACAAATAATTTGGCGCGGATAGAGTCACACTGTTTGTTTAGCGATGGTTTCAGTTCTTTTATAAAAAGCATTTCAAAAACAAGACAATCAAACTTGTTCTGGCACTTTCTCAGGATTCTAAAACTCTTTGCGATGTTGTTAGGTTCCAATGCATGTTTCTCTCTCAGATGGTCGCCGATGGTTGCCCCTTTGTGCTCTTCAATGCGCTGGTGAAGGTGCCGGCAGGTATATCCGACATAACCTGCGTCGCACAGGTCACACTTGAATTGGTACACAACGCACTGTTGGCTTACAAGGGGTGGCTTCTCTTCACGGACCCGGATCTCTTCTTTGATCTTTTTGCTCGTGTAGACAGGGGTAATATCCGCACTGATCTTACGGCTTAGGTCGGCAAGTTGTCTCCGTACGGCGTTCGCAGATTTTTGGTCCTTGAAGGGCAACACGACTCTGATTGGGTCCCCACGCTTCTCATCAACGTGGGTGCGTGATTCCTCGGAAACTTTTGAATCAACGAAAAGGCGGATGGTGGACTGCACATGATCTTCAGGATAACACAGACGGGAAAAGATCTCTTTGAGGCGTTCACATTCCTCGTGAAAGGCCTTCCATGTAGACGAGAGCTTAAACGCACGGTTAAGCATGGTATTTATCAGTGACCGTTTATATCTCGCGTCAACGTGGCTGTGATAATGTAACAACAGTCCGGTGTCAGTTGGTTTTCGGTACACCGTTGTGTTCAGGTAGCATCCATTCCTGATTACGTTCATTCCAAGAAAGGGTAGTCTGCCATTTTCTTCGAGCTCCATTGTGAAATCAATAGAAGGGTGACTGTTGTTTAGTGTCGTTAAGAAATCTATAGCTGCTTCAACATCAGGCATTGCGCTAAGGGTGTCATCAACATAGCGCTTGTAAATGGCGGGCATCTTGTTTTCTGTTTCCAGCTGTTTCTCGATGTTACACATGAAGGCGTTTGCCATGAGAGGCCCCAGCGGCGAGCCCATTGCCACACCGTCCACTTGTTCGTACAAGTTTCCTTCAAACTGGAAAAGCTGATTTTTGGTGGCGATTCTTAACAGTTCTATCAGGGCCTGCTTCGTGATATTAAGATCGTGTTCTTTGTTGAACCAGTCGTTCTCAAAGGCTCTCTCTGCAATACTCTCAATGGTTTCGTCCACAGGAACATTAGTAAAGAGTGATGACACATCATACGACACCAAAACATCATGCTCTTTGATTTTCATTTCACGGAGTTCGTCAGCAAAAACAAAAATGTCACGGACGGTATGGTCGTTGACGGACAAGGGCTTTAGCTTTTCGTCCAGCCACTTGGCAAGTTTATAATTGTATGTTCCTGTGGCAGATAAGATGGGACGCATGGCTAACTTCTTCTTGTGGGTTTTAGGAAGACCGTACAAATGTGCGAGCCTGGAACCCTTTTGGACTACTGAGTCGGCGATGTTTTTGGGTAGGATCTTTTGTACAGTCGACGTCAACTCCTTCTCCTTTTGGAGTAATGGATGGTAAAATTTCGGAGGTCTACCTCGTGTTCTTGGTCTCTCAAGGCTTACTGGTGCAAATTTTTCTTCGTCATTAATGGATGATTCTTTCAACAGACGTACGTAGTCAGATTTATCCATTATAACCACGCCTGAGCCTTTATCCGGCTTTGTGATAACAATGTCATCCCTCTTCTTAAGTTGACTTATTGCTCTCAGCATTGCTTTCGGTGGTGTTGGACCTTTACGTTCGCTGTAATTGAGTGCAATAGATCGCAGTGTTGCAGCTGCTAGTTCTCTCTCGTTGCTGTCTTCGAGTTTCGGTTCTAGTTTCCAGTAAGCCTTCTCGAACGTTGCATGGATTTCTCTTGATGATATTCGCTGTGGCAGTGCAAAGTTTAACCCTCTACACAACACCAACTTTTGGAAGAAGGATAGCCTGTACGAAGATATGCTCTTAATGTGCTCATCAATGTTCGTGTCGGCGTTCAGAAGTCGTGCGATCTTTTTAGTGTGAACGCTCATCTGTTGTTGATACTGCTCATTGCGAAGGAAGACAATCGTTTTGAGAATGCAGATGAAGCGAAGAGGCGAGCATTCTTCTTGGATTTCTCGGTAAACTTCTCTGATTTCTCTTCTTAGCTCTGGTAGTTGCTTGGTTTTCTGGCGAAGCTCTTCACTGACGACATTCTGCTCAAACGCTGCTGATGATCGACTCCATTTCTCAGATTTAGTCTTGTCAACTCTCGCAAATGTAGGTGTCAGGTCAAAGTTTTGACATAGTTTTAAAAATTCAACTGCGGTCTCAAAGTTTACTTGTTTTATGCTGCACTGCTCAAGTCTCCTGAACAAGTGGAGCTGGTTATCGCGTTTCAAAATCTTAATCAGAAGTCTTTTAGATATAGATTTTGTAATAAAAACTAACGATAAAAAGTCACGACGTTTCGACCCCTCGGAGGTCATTTTCAAGTGAGAATAAAAGTTTTAGGAATTAGCATAAATATGTAAAAACTAGATAAAAATGCGGCGAACGCCGAAATGTGATAAAAATATGTACAAAAGTGTAAAAAGTGCTAAAAATATATGGAGTAATGAACGGTAGCTAGAGAAAACAATAGACAAAAAATAATTACAAGAACTGTTCTAAACAAATAATTTGGCGCGGATAG
>OX421450.1:16419461-16424265 GCA_949126865.1 Montipora capitata | reverse complement strand
ATCTAAAAGACTTCTGATTAAGATTTTGAAACGCGATAACCAGCTCCACTTGTTCAGGAGACTTGAGCAGTGCAGCATAAAACAAGTAAACTTTGAGACCGCAGTTGAATTTTTAAAACTATGTCAAAACTTTGACCTGACACCTACATTTGCGAGAGTTGACAAGACTAAATCTGAGAAATGGAGTCGATCATCAGCAGCGTTTGAGCAGAATGTCGTCAGTGAAGAGCTTCGCCAGAAAACCAAGCAACTACCAGAGCTAAGAAGAGAAATCAGAGAAGTTTACCGAGAAATCCAAGAAGAATGCTCGCCTCTTCGCTTCATCTGCATTCTCAAAACGATTGTCTTCCTTCGCAATGAGCAGTATCAACAACAGATGAGCGTTCACACTAAAAAGATCGCACGACTTCTGAACGCCGACACGAACATTGATGAGCACATTAAGAGCATATCTTCGTACAGGCTATCCTTCTTCCAAAAGTTGGTGTTGTGTAGAGGGTTAAACTTTGCACTGCCACAGCGAATATCATCAAGAGAAATCCATGCAACGTTCGAGAAGGCTTACTGGAAACTAGAACCGAAACTCGAAGACAGCAACGAGAGAGAACTAGCAGCTGCAACACTGCGATCTATTGCACTCAATTACAGCGAACGTAAAGGTCCAACACCACCGAAAGCAATGCTGAGAGCAATAAGTCAACTTAAGAAGAGGGATGACATTGTTATCACAAAGCCGGATAAAGGCTCAGGCGTGGTTATAATGGATAAATCTGACTACGTACGTCTGTTGAAAGAATCATCCATTAATGACGAAGAAAAATTTGCACCAGTAAGCCTTGAGAGACCAAGAACACGAGGTAGACCTCCGAAATTTTACCATCCATTACTCCAAAAGGAGAAGGAGTTGACGTCGACTGTACAAAAGATCCTACCCAAAAACATCGCCGACTCAGTAGTCCAAAAGGGTTCCAGGCTCGCACATTTGTACGGTCTTCCTAAAACCCACAAGAAGAAGTTAGCCATGCGTCCCATCTTATCTGCCACAGGAACATACAATTATAAACTTGCCAAGTGGCTGGACGAAAAGCTAAAGCCCTTGTCCGTCAACGACCATACCGTCCGTGACATTTTTGTTTTTGCTGACGAACTCCGTGAAATGAAAATCAAAGAGCATGATGTTTTGGTGTCGTATGATGTGTCATCACTCTTTACTAATGTTCCTGTGGACGAAACCATTGAGAGTATTGCAGAGAGAGCCTTTGAGAACGACTGGTTCAACAAAGAACACGATCTTAATATCACGAAGCAGGCCCTGATAGAACTGTTAAGAATCGCCACCAAAAATCAGCTTTTCCAGTTTGAAGGAAACTTGTACGAACAAGTGGACGGTGTGGCAATGGGCTCGCCGCTGGGGCCTCTCATGGCAAACGCCTTCATGTGTAACATCGAGAAACAGCTGGAAACAGAAAACAAGATGCCCGCCATTTACAAGCGCTATGTTGATGACACCCTTAGCGCAATGCCTGATGTTGAAGCAGCTATAGATTTCTTAACGACACTAAACAACAGTCACCCTTCTATTGATTTCACAATGGAGCTCGAAGAAAATGGCAGACTACCCTTTCTTGGAATGAACGTAATCAGGAATGGATGCTACCTGAACACAACGGTGTACCGAAAACCAACTGACACCGGACTGTTGTTACATTATCACAGCCACGTTGACGCGAGATATAAACGGTCACTGATAAATACCATGCTTAACCGTGCGTTTAAGCTCTCGTCTACATGGAAGGCCTTTCACGAGGAATGTGAACGCCTCAAAGAGATCTTTTCCCGTCTGTGTTATCCTGAAGATCATGTGCAGTCCACCATCCGCCTTTTCGTTGATTCAAAAGTTTCCGAGGAATCACGCACCCACGTTGATGAGAAGCGTGGGGACCCAATCAGAGTCGTGTTGCCCTTCAAGGACCAAAAATCTGCGAACGCCGTACGGAGACAACTTGCCGACCTAAGCCGTAAGATCAGTGCGGATATTACCCCTGTCTACACGAGCAAAAAGATCAAAGAAGAGATCCGGGTCCGTGAAGAGAAGCCACCCCTTGTAAGCCAACAGTGCGTTGTGTACCAATTCAAGTGTGACCTGTGCGACGCAGGTTATGTCGGATATACCTGCCGGCACCTTCACCAGCGCATTGAAGAGCACAAAGGGGCAACCATCGGCGACCATCTGAGAGAGAAACATGCATTGGAACCTAACAACATCGCAAAGAGTTTTAGAATCCTGAGAAAGTGCCAGAACAAGTTTGATTGTCTTGTTTTTGAAATGCTTTTTATAAAAGAACTGAAACCATCGCTAAACAAACAGTGTGACTCTATCCGCGCCAAATTATTTGTTTAGAACAGTTCTTGTAATTATTTTTTGTCTATTGTTTTCTCTAGCTACCGTTCATTACTCCATATATTTTTAGCACTTTTTACACTTTTGTACATATTTTTATCACATTTCGGCGTTCGCCGCATTTTTATCTAGTTTTTACATATTTATGCTAATTCCTAAAACTTTTATTCTCACTTGAAAATGACCTCCGAGGGGTCGAAACGTCGTGACTTTTTATCGTTAGTTTTTATTACAAAATCTATATCTAAAAGACTTCTGATTAAAATGTGTTTTTATTCAAAAAAATATAAGAATGAATGGTCATTCGACAGTGTTTTCATATGGCACACATGGGCCAACATACACCTCACTAGCCCAAGGACTAGTTAGTGAAAAAGGTAGGGTCAAGCACTGCAAGCCTCACCCAGACGCGAATTCAGTGCAAGGCTTGCCATGCGAAAACAAACCTTTTTATTCTTCTGAGACTCAACATGGTTACCGAGTGACAAAGGTATATTTACTATTGGTAAAAGTGATAGTGTGACCACCACTGTTATACAGTATCATCTGAAAACAAGACAAATGCCTTGGGCCTTGCCTTGCATTTATTGAAAATTCAGTACCTTTAATAGTCATTCAATATACACACAGACATGCACTTCCTTGTTTGAATATGGTGAATACATCAATAAAGGCATGATCATAAGAACTTACCCAAAATTCGCCTCTCTGTGCAGAGTTGATCATTTTTAATTTGCTCTACTTCTTTGATCTCTCGACGTAAAGTTGTTGAAACGGCCTGGTTTGGGTCTTCATTCTCCCTACAGATGATAATAAATGTGCCACAAAATTAATCCATCTAAAATAACAACAACAACAATCATTTTGCAATATTCGTTGCTGCCATTTAATATATAACCTCATCTGCTAAGTAAGGAGAAGAAGGTACACAACTGTAAGCTGAATTTACGAAAGAGCAACAGCAACGATCTCAAGCATGATCAGGTTTGTCACAATTAAGTAGCCGCAGTTGGCATACATTCGATTAAAAATGATGACAGTCATGGATCATAAAACTGTGTTTCAGCAAAGCCACATCAATCTACTGTTCGTTTCACCTAATTCTTTGTTGTTCTGGCATGCTAAAAAGTACATTTCAAAATTCTTGTCTATTTCGACTGATGGTTTACATAATTAAATGCCAATGTTCAATTAAGTTCGATTGGATTCGGAAATTGAACTCTCACAAATTTTTTCGGTTCAATTGCTGAATTCAATCAATTACGCGACCAGGAATAAAAGCTGCAGGAAACATTTGTCGTTATCTCGCATTTTTGCACAGTGACCTATCTTGATTTTTTGCATGCATGCTACATTCAGTTTGCCACTTCAAATATAATTCTCTGGGTGAAATTTATCTAGTAGAATTTTCTGTAGGTGAAAAAAATGCCTTTTTTTGAAATAACACAAGCTTGATAACTTTTGTAATATTTCCAACCGAGTTAAAGAATTTAGGGTGCTTTGACAACAACAAAAACAGTAGGTCACCTACTTTGCAAAATCTGAAACTTAAAGGTCCTTTTTGCAGAGCTAACCTGTTGCCATGGTAATCGTAATGACATCAGAACTACCTTTAAGGTATTGCCCAAAAACTGAGTTACAAAGATGTTTGGAAGTTTGTCCACATGCCCACATGCAATTTTTTGTAATCTTTCATCAGTTCACAGACACTACAAGAATTGAAAACCCTTATGAGCCTCCTCAAAAGTAGCGAAAGCCACTGCAATTGACTGCTGCATAAAGAACTTAAAGAACTCACTTCATGTCAGTATTCCAGGACAGTCCCAACTGATCCATCTTGGAGCGGATATAGTGCTGTGAACACAAACTGACGATCAACAGACATGTTCAACAAAATATAAGACTTTTCAAAGCTGGCAATATGTGTCTTATAAAGACTGCTGAAAAGAATCTCCATGGCCATATGACAAACCATGCTTGCAATAGCCTAGCGATACAAAAGGTTGTATTTTTGCCAAGCCGGCCGGTTACCAAATCCATGGATAATAGAAGAGAGTCTCTTCTATTATCCATGCCAAATCGCAATATTTTGAGGTCTTTTTCATAATAGTCGTTACACGGGGGTTTCAGTAGAAAAGGTGTGAAAAATTGCTCGCCGATTGAGGCGCGAAATTTGAAAATACAAAGGTTTCCAACGTTCATTTGGCATAGAAAACGACGATATGTCCCCTTCCTAGACGCAAACATACACAGGAACAACAAATTCATGATCGGCTTTCCA
Source organism: Montipora capitata (assembly GCA_949126865.1). NCBI lineage: Eukaryota > Metazoa > Cnidaria > Anthozoa > Scleractinia > Acroporidae > Montipora > Montipora capitata. The sequence continues at coordinate 16,419,583 of OX421450.1, read as the reverse complement.
CATAGAGCCTACTTACCGACAGATCAGGGTGTCTGGGAATCTTTCGCTTTCTGCCTGAACTGTTTGGTGATGGCGTCCACGATCCAACGCTGTTATCCTGCATAGCTACATCTTGATCTATC
>OX421450.1:16399461-16409461 GCA_949126865.1 Montipora capitata | reverse complement strand
AGGAGGCGATGGCCTTTCGCATGGGAAGACAGGTGCTGACAAAACCCCAGGGCTGCTCAGTGATGAAGCAGAATGATCAGGGTGTACAGGAAATGATTTATGACCAGAGTTGGAGGAATGACTCTCTGTCTGATGAGGACCAGCAGAGTTTGGTGGTGTCTGACGAAGATTAACAAAAGCTGAAAGATCGGTAAGAGGTGTTGGTCGTGGGCGAGGGTTGACATTTAATGATGAAGAATTACTAAGGCCGGTGGATGGTAACTGCCTCGGTTGTCCATTGACAACAGCTGAAGAACGCTTATGACCAGGTTTGGTAGAAGTATTCAATGGTGTACATCCAGGGTTTGGCATACCTGATGATGCAGCTGGTGAACGTGTTAATTGTGCAAAGCTCTGCTGTAATGGTGCATAACCTTTGCTAGGATGTTTCCTTGCAACGCTTAATTGTTCTTCACCTTCACTTTCGCTGCTGGTACTTTCATCTAGGACTGTGGGTTGATATTCATCATCACTATCAGATGCCTCCTCAACAATGCTGAAGTTTGGATGCTGCCTTTGAAGCATCACCAATTGTTCTTTTCTTTGTTGCTGCTTAGCATCTCTCTTCTTCTTTTCTTCTTCTTTCTTCCTCCTCTTTGCTTCTCGTTCTTGTTCCTTTCTGTTTTTGTCATAGTCCTTTCCTTTTGTTCCTTTGTCGAGCTGTTTTTTTCTCTTGGGCTCATTCTCATCTTCTGTTCCTTTCTCTAGTTGCTTTTTTCTCTGGGGAGGTTTACATGTATTTCCTTGCTTCTGTTTGCCAGACATCTTCTTGGCTCTCTTTGGATCTGGTTCAACTTGGTTGTCTTTGCTTCTTTTCTTCTGGTTCATAAGTCTCATTAAATTCTCATAGGATTCTGAAAAAAATTAATGTAGTCAAATTTAAGAATGATATATATTAATGTAAGTAATCTTTCACTTATTGGGCCCAACTAAGCAAGACGAAATAAAGGTATGGAACCTCGATTTAACAAAGTCCTTGTTAAAACAAACAATATTTTTTTCATTCCACCTAAAGTTACAGTAAAATATATCGAACACATCCTTGAGATAACGAGCCTCAATTCAACGAAATCCTTGATTAAACAAACACAATCCCAAAGGCCAAACGTAAAATCTACCTCGATAAAACTAAAAACAAATTAATGTTAACACCCGACAGAAGATGTATGCAAAGCAGACCAATTAACATTTAAAAAATCCTTTTATCCTGTTCAGCAAGAAGACAGCAACCTTTGAGTCCACAGTTGTTTTTGTAAAGTCCTGTGATGTATGGGACTTTCCAACCCAAATGTTCAATTGAGAATTAACAATTTGCCTTAAAGCAAATCAGTCGTGATTGAACATTACAAAGAATGGTAAGAACACTCCTGCAGTTTGGGCTTCTTGTGGTCTCTATTCTCAAGCAATGATCATTCATTAGCTTCTATTAGGGAAAGTTCATTTAATATGACAAGGGGGGGGGGGGGGATGAAGATATTGAATTTCCCCCTCACCAGCAGTTCAATTTTTTAGGAGCCCCCCCTCTCCTGTTGGTTTTGAAGTAAACTAATTTTCGGACCCCCACCCCCCTCTAATTTTTTCAGAGTCCCCCCTTTCGGGTGTTTCCCTTAGGGCCTACTGCAGTAGCTAACAAGTTCCACTGGAAGAGGGATCAATAAAGTATATAAGTGAATATAACTACTAAGGAAAAGTTCATTTAATATCACAAGGGGGGGATGAAGATATTGAGGGGGGACTCTGAAAATTTTTAGATACCCGAAAGGGGGGATCCGAAAATTTGTATACTTCAAAACAAACAGGAAAAATTGAACTGCTAGTGATGGGATCTACTGAAATTTCAAGCCTCGAGTTTCAATATCTTCATCTCTCCCCCCCCCCCCCCTTTTTGTCATATTAAATGACCTTTCCCTGACAGACATAAAACTTACCTCCAAAAGCAAGAATTATAGCTGGATACCAGCCTTTGGTCTGTGTATCTTCCCAATATGCTTCACATGGCAATCCTGCTTCCACGTCCTTATCTTGTATTTTAATTTTGTCTCTGCTAAGGACTCTTCTTACGCCATCCTCTACGAATTTGATCAGGTAGAAATCTAAAGAAAAGATGACATTTTGCGTGAGTCCTTGAGAACATTGTAGTCATAAGCCCCCGCTTTATTCTCAAGCTGTGCCGGTATCGAGTCAGTTTGATCGAAGGTTGTTTCGATCGAAACCAAAAGGTCAGTTCGATTGAAGCAAAGGTAATAATAATAAAAATCTGAGACTCAACACACATATAAATAATTCTTCCCTCTTTTATCCACTGCCAAGGTAAATATTTTTAAACAGATTTGATAAATAGTAAGTTCAATACACTTAAGCAATCTTGGCTTCAATCGAATCAACTTTTATCAATCGAAACGACCTTCGAAACAATCTTCGATCGAACTGAGTCGCAACCAGCACATCTAAACAACCAGCTTATTTTTTGGATCGAGGAAGGATAGCTTACCATTGTCGTCTTGAAAGCGTGTTGGAGCTTTAGTAACTCGTGATGTTTTGCCAACCATTTTCAAAATTTTTTAAAGCTGATAAGTTCAGGTCAACGGACAGCTGAAATTCACAAATCCGCAGTGATAAATGTGCTTGCTACACGTGAAAACGACGACGAGGCATTCAAGTCAAAAATGCCGCCAAAGCTCAAAGCTTGCCGGCACATCCATTTGTTTCTCTCAGTTCCACTCTCTGCTCGGTCGTGCTGCCATTTTGTCAACACAACCAAAATACAGCAGGGTAGAAACAGCCATGATTTCTGGAAGAAAACGAAAGCGGTACAATACTTTTCGTGCTTCTCACAATCCTGTTCCACCAAAACGTAGTTTAAGGCGTCATTTGAAAGTAATTTCAAGTGTAATTCCTCCTCACAATGATATCAGCTGTGGAGGTTTACCGACTGAAAGACGTCCCATTCAGCTGGAGTACGTGGACATGTGCTTGTCTTCCGAGCAAAATGACGAACTTCTTTACGAGATGCATGAGGATGGTGAAAGTCTGAGCTCTGTGGAGGACGAAAATAATATGAACACTGAGAAAGCTGATGAAATCGAAGAGACTTACTCAAATTTACAGGAGTCTAATGAGATTGTTTGCAGCTACATCTCTTCTGATTTCGAAACACACAGTGAAACACACGAAGTGCATCAAGATGATAGAAGGAAGGGGTAGTTTCTAAAGAAACTGTGGTGCTGCGTCGGTGGGGAAGTAGTATACAAAAATTTGGTTTTATCAACGGAGTTGATAATGTAAATTGGCCACCGTACAGAGATTCTAAAAGCTGACGTTTCGAGCGTTAGCCCTTCGTCAGAGCGAATCGAGGGATTATGGGTTACGTGTAGTTTTTATAGTAGAGTAGGAGCTACGCTATTGGTGGTAACATGGCAACGTGAAAAATATATTAGTTAAATGAAAAGCGTTCGTTAATACCGTGAGGATTAAGGGTGCCGATTTGAAAGATGAATTTTTGTTCCAGATTCTTGCAGCTTTCCGTCATCAAGATGATAGCTTATTTTCTATGAATGAAAGTGAAAGTGCAGGAAAAGATGAAGATCCCCCTGTTTATCCAACTTTGGCTTTCCGAGAGTGTATTGCTTATCATGACATTGGCTATTCGACATAAGCTCACAGGAGATGCTTTGGCCGATGTGATCAAACTGATTGATTTGCACTGTATTCCGGGTCCTCATAGTCACTCGATAAAAACCTTGAGGGAGTTGAAATCTTACTTTGCAGATTCTAAAGAATCCTTAGACCTGTTCTACTACTGCAACTGTTGTTATTGTTTGCTTCCTACTGAACACACTCCTGTTTGTCCAATATGTGATACAGACCAAGGATCACCTGCAGCAAAGAGCTACTTCGTGGTCTTGCCTATCGAACATCAGCTCTCAAAGTTTTTGTCGCGTGAGTTAACTTTTCTTTGCTCGATGTTTTGATTATCCTAAGAGTTATAAGTATGAGGTAGAGTATTTTTCAAACCAATTGACTGCATGTATACATGAAAGGAAATTGTGGCCAGTGGTCATGTTGACACCAATTGATTTCAGAAGAAAAGCTGTAAATTTGTGCACATTACATAATAAAGGAACAAAAATCAGTCAGGACTAGTAGGTTTCCTTTCCATAACATGTTGTACACAATGATGTTTAGCTGTGAAACACAGTTTAATAAAAAACAATTTTAATATGAGGTGTTTAAATTAAGACCTTTTGAAAGATGTTCTAGATTGATGAGTCACTTAGCCAGTGCATTGTGGTAGACATATTAGATATTATATATTTGTTGGACAACTGTGTATTCAGGGTGGGGTTGTAGGAGGCAAAGCACAGATTGGCTTCTTGTAAAGATAATAGATTTGAGTGCTTAATTTCTTATGTTACAGGTGAAGGATTCTATGAGGACCTATTATATCGTTTCACAAGGCCAATGACTGCTGACTGCATCAGTGATGTTTATGATGGATTTCAGTACCAAAAATTTTTCCATAATGGAGGTGTGTTGTCAGATCAGAACAATTTGTCACTGAAAGTCAATACTGATGGGGTGCCTATTTTCAAGTCATCTGGATACTCAATGTGGCCCATCTACTTTGAAATAAATGAATTACCACCCAGGATAAGGTGGGTAGAGTAGATCGAATGACAAAACAACAGTGGTGTTTTAAAACTTATGTAACTGTTTTTATATGATTGCTGTTCATTTTATTTTTATTATGAATTATGAAATAACTATTTTAAGACTTCTAATTATGTAAAAATACAGTAGAACCTCTATTAAATAGCCACCCTCAGGGAAATGGCAAGTGGCTGCTTAGAAGAGGTTGGCTTTTTAAAGAGTTAGTCCGTAATTAATCAGTGCAAAACAATCTAAAACATATAGGCAAACCGTTGTCAGGATGGCCAAAAGGTGGCCGTGGCCGCTTTATAGAGGTGGCCGCTAAATAAAGGTTTTGTTTACAGTACTATACTGACCACACTTTCGGGACTTTGACTGTGTGCTTATGATGTTCCAGGCAAATACCCTGGCAATATTTTAAGCCCTTAAGGTCTTATTTAAGGCTGCACACGAAGGAACTGAGAAAAATAAAATCATATTTGTAGTATTCTGGTTTCTTTTAGGGGTGACATAAAGCTTGAACCATGTCCAAATTGGTCTCCTTTAGAAACCATCTGTTTCATACAGGAGTCCTCCTTCCAAAAAAATCTTAACATTTGACTCCACATCCTGCTACAAAAAGGGATGTAATTGCTTGGAATTTGATACTTGTTTTCATGGGTGTTATCATCAGACATTGGAGTTTGCATAAAATTTAAATGTTTAGGTCTTTTACAGTCTTATAACATTTGTCTTTGCTTTGATTTGTATTTATGTTGAGACAAGTTAACAACTTGATAATGGGAGGCCTGTGGTTTGGAGAGCACAAACCAGTAATGCAAACATTCCTTAAACCATTCCAAGAAGCTCTTTCAAGGCTTGAAATTAAAGGTATATCCTGTATATGATATTTGAAGTTGATTAGCACTGAGGGTATAATAAACAATTATTGGATGAGGTTTTTGTGATATCCAGAACAATCAAGGTCGAGGTAAGTAGACCTTGATTATTCTGCATATCACAAGAACCGAATCTAATGATTGTTTTTTTATGTACATTGAACAAAAAGAAGTGGAAGTAGTGTTTTTGCTTCTTCACTGACGGGAAGCAACACACAAAACGCATGAACTTGACATGATTACCTGTGACCTTGAGTGTCCTTGACATGATTATTGTATAATCTGCAGTTATGATGTCACAGACGCTGATTTCGAAAATTCACTCTATGCTTTCAGCCAATCAGAAAAGAGTTAGAGAGTTCAATGTATAATAATAATAATAATAATAATAATAATAATAATAATAATAATAATAATAATAATAATAATAATAATAATAATAATTAGATGTATACCCTTAACAGACAGCATATTGACAGGCACACATTTATTCACGTTGTGATATGATTTCATTGTATACTGATTATTTTACACAGGAACAACATTTCAGCTTCCTAACAAGAGAATCATAACGTCAAAGGTCTATCTAATTAGTGGTATCTTTGACTTACCGGCTAAAAGCTTAGTGCTGGAGGAGATACAGTACAATGGGTTCTGTGGATGCTCCTACTGTGTTGAAGCAGGAAAATCAGTAAAGACCAAAGAGGATGGACGGGGTCAAGTTCATGTGTACCCATTTCATGACGAGTCAGTAACAGGCCATACTGAACTACGTACCCACAAAGGTACCATAGCAAATGGAATGAAGTCTCTGGAGGACCCACATGGAAAACCAGTAAGTAATTAATTGCACCTTTTTGTTTAAGGCATGCATGGGCAGTTGTTATGGGTTAGCACTTAAACGGTAGGAGTTACATCTGTTCTGACTTGTGATTCTTTGATAGGTATTTGGAGTAAAAGGTGTTTGCCAGTTTGCCACTCTCAAGTACTTTGATGTGGTTGATGGAATAGCAGTGGATTACATGCATGGAATTTTACTTGGAGTGACCAAACAGCTCCTGAACCTATGGCTGGACCCTCGATTCAGTGGTGAGGACTGGTACTGTGGAACTCGTGTGAGTTTAATTGATGAAAGGTTAATGAGCATCAAGCCACCAAACATCATAACTAGAGTTCCAAGATCCCTTGAACACCATAGGAAATACTGGAAAGGTATATTTTTTTAACATTGTTGCTTTTTAGACAAGTTTTTAACTCATCATAATCAGCGCTTAATGGGTTTTTGGATTTTTTATTAGTATGATTTTCATCACTTTAGTTTGTATTTAAATGGATCAATGCAATGTGTCTCTCTTTGTAATTATGTCTTTCTAGCTTCAGAACTCCGTTCTTGGCTGTTTCACTATAGCCTTCCATGTCTTAGGGGAATCCTGCCAGAGAGATACCTTCACCACTACTTGCTTCTGGTAAATGCAGTCTGGCTGGTAAACCAAGAGTCAATTACAAAGGAGGACCTTGCCTGCAGTAATTTCTGCTTCCTCAAGTTTGTTCTTTACTTTGATGGCCTCTATGGTGAGCTGAGAAATAAATTTATTACATGGCTAGCTCCACAAGCAGGCAAGATGACCCAAATCGCGCGCTGGCTCCTGAGCAGGCAAGATGGAGCCATCTTGCCCGCTCAGGACTATCCGCTGTATCCCGCAAGAAAAATTTCCCCGAAAGCCATATAATGAATCCTTTATTGACCAAGTTTGTTCGGTCAAGATGGCTGGATATTGGCCTTGTTCATAATCTATAGAAAAGTGATGCCTTAATGCTGACAAGTAAATTAAAGAAAAGGAAATTAATTAGACATTTACCTGTAACTATAACTATTTATCTGTTGTTGCAGGTGAGCGTCATATGCTTATTAATGTGCACAATTTGCTACACGTGCAAAGATCAGTGCTGCAGCTTGGTCCTCTGTGGGCAAATTCATCGTTTGAATTTGAGGATGCTAATGGAGACTTGAAGTCCTTGTTTCATGGTTCCCAGAACATTGATATGCAGATAACAACAGCCCAGATACTTTTCCCATACATAAAACAGATGTCAGATGTTTTTATTCAATATTAATTTTACATTACAGTTGCAAGGCACATGTAGCTACAGGTATGTTCACAATTATAACAATTTAATCAGTGACTTCCAAATTTCAATTAAGAATATAATTATGTCAGTTCATCACCATTTTTCAGATTGTGTCGTCAATATCAGCAATGCAAAGTCTACCAGAACTATCAAGGAGACTGGAGAAGGATTCACCTGCTGAAAAATTTTATTCAAAGCTGAAATTTGGGGTACAGAGCAAGTAAGTTACTGACTGTTTGAATTTATTTTTCTTAGAATTTAGTTATACTAGATGTACTGTATCTTTAAATTGTATGCAGGTTAATTTATTTTAAATTTGACTTCATATACTCTTAACCCTTACATGTACTGTAGTATAGGCCTGATATAATCCAGAGTGGAATCTTTTCAGTTATATCACCACTGTTGTACTTATTTGAATCATGTTATAAGGAACTACTGTGCATTGTAGTTCCCATTGGAAATTCACAATACCTTGCATTTATCCTATGCAGGTTGACCCCAATTGGAAATGGTGTTTTCAGGATGGGTGCTGCTAGCAAGTGTGCATTGGCAAGGAACGTTAAGGCCAAACTGGTTGAGGTCCTTGGGGAGATACCTTTTGGTACAGTTAAAAGGTTCAGCAGGATAAAGATTGGGAAGCAGGTGTTTCATAGCAAAGCATATTCCCGGGTATCCAAGAGGAACAGTTACACTGTATCATACAGAGAGAGGGTGGATCAGCCAGAATCCTTTGGTCAGATTCAATTCTTCTTGCTCCATCAACCACCTTGTATGCATCGGCTATCAAATTTCTGTCAGCTATGTAAGGAAACACCTTTTGCAGTGATATGCAGATTGGAACAAGAGCAAACTGTTCAGTTTGCTGATTGTGAATCTGAAATCACTTTAAATCACATTCAAGCTGTAAGGAAACCACGGTAAGAACAGGTGTTTAATTGACAGTCAAACTTTATGAAGCTACTAACTTATAATTGACTGTATGTTAGTATATAAAAGATTCCTTACATAAGTTTGTGATAAAAAGATGTGTTTTGTTAGTGCAAAGGTAAGAATACAAAAGGAACAGGGCACCGTGGAGTAGTTTCAATTTGAATCTAAGGGCTTATTTGTTAGAAATATAATGTAATGTGAGGTACCATTAAGTTCAGTTTTGGTTACGGAATGAGTAAACATTGGTCTGGCAAAAGTTCATTCTGATTCATTGATTATTCTTGTACATGCAAATTTATAATGAAGTCAATTAACACTTTAAGTCAACCTTTTTTCTTGCCTTTAATTTTAGTCAATTTGTTTTATTTTTTCCCTTACAGAGGAAGCTTTGCTTTAGATCATTTATATAAGGTTCCTCTGCCTGTCTGCTTTTATAGTGATTTCTTGCTAAGTCAGGCCTAATTTTAAACCATGACAGTGAACAAAGCAGATTTTTGCCATTAATTGTGTCACTGTCAGTTATTTACATGTCTTTTAATAATTTAAAGTATTTATGATTCTTCTTTGGTTTAATTCCTATGCATTATGTTACATGAATAAACCCTAAAGTCGAGCTGAGTTTAACCATGTTAATTATATATGTATTGCTTTTCAGGGAAGATGCTGTACAAGTAATCTCAATTAGCTCTGTGAAAGAAAAATGTGTTTACTTGGAGTTTCAAGGAATAAGCCATGCTTATATTAGTACATTTCCAAATTTAATAGAGACAGATTGATGTTTCTCTACTTGACCTCTTCAAGTCAAGTTGACAGGTGTAACTGTCACTGCCAATGAATGTAAAGTCATTTTCTGAAATGATCGTCATTGAGTTAGGTGTTGCCATTTTCAGTGAAACAATGCTTGACAGCTACGTAGTGATGAAAATGTAAATTAAGTGCATGCTTATTTGAGTTCGTCAAAAATGTCACTGTGTGTCAGACATAATAAATGCATGTAATAATAATGTAAACATGAAGTGGTGATAATTATACACGTGTGGCTAGAAAGAAACTGGAAATGGCGATTATTGCTTAAGTATTTTATATGAACTTAAAATTCAACATTACATGTATGTACGTATGCATGCAGCATGAAGATTTAGCTATATCTGTAAAATGTCTGGAGGCACTACAGATAGTTAACAGATATTTTAAGAAAACTTCACATATCTGCAGAATATCTGTAAATTTCCTACAGATATTTCACAGACATGGGAAAACCTACTGCAGATAATTGCAGTACTGTCACAGATATGCTGCAGATATTTGCAGATATAAGACATATATGTCCGTTTGGTAAGGGACAGTACTTACTTTTATATTTAAATGTA
>OX421450.1:16386961-16389461 GCA_949126865.1 Montipora capitata | reverse complement strand
AAATTTCCTTCGAATGTCATGCTTTCCTTATGTGAACCGTCAGGAAAAAGCAATAGAAAACGTGACACAAACACCGTGTTTAACCTCTTGGGAAAACATCTGAAAACATTTTGAAAAACAATGTGTTCACAGGAGTTTTTCCAGCGCAGCAACATTTATGGTGAATGTCATGTCTTTCTTGTGTTAACCGTGAATATAAATGTAAAGAAAACGTGAGACAAACTCTGCATAAAATATGCTGTATACGGACCCTTACTTGGGGCGTATGCAGTCAGTATACATTGTGGTATACGGTAAGTATAAGGATGTGGAAGGTCTGTATAATAACCAGTATACGTCAGGGTATGCCAAGAAAATAGCAGGACTGTATACATATGTAGCATAATTCCTTATATTTCCGTATACATGTCAGTATACATTATGTATACTGTGTGAGTCATAAGGTATACTGGAATTGTATTGCAGGTATGTATACGGGTTCTATTACTCTTTGGTTAATTCCTTATAGTTCAGGGTTCATATCAGTATATACTGCGAAAAGAAGGATATATACTTGGAGCGCCTACCGTGTTACGGACTCATATATTTTTTTTGTTTTTACTCCTTGCATTCAGGACACTGCTTTTTATTCTCAAATGTAATATAGACATTATAATGTTACCCAACCTCCCACAATCCGAAATATAAATGGAATCTTGGTACCTAAATAGAGGGATAAAACATGTTCAAGGCCGTGTAGATGTAGCGAGGGAAGTGTTAGGCCCCGTTCAGACTAGATGACTGTTCAACCACACCTTGTCGGGGAACTAAACTGGACGTTGTTCAGACACCCCAGTTCTAACAATGCAATTATTTCTTTCTTCATGCACTTTCGGGAACTGACGGAAGCGTGTTCAGACAAGTACCCGATCCTGGTAACGGGCACCTGGTCTGAACGGGGCCTTAGAAAAAGAGAAAAGAGAGCATTGCCTAAACTATGAATGACGAAGATAAGCAAGTTTTTTAAATGAATGAAATATTTTGCTTTATTTATATCAAATAGCACCTTTCGTCACAGAAACATCATGAAATATAGAAATCCAACTGTAATTTTGTATTCAACCTAATTTACCATCATTTCAAAATCTTATTATAAACAAGATAAAAGGAGAAACCTAAATGTCTTTTTTTTTTAGAAACAAACTGCACCTATTACAACAAGCCTAACGTTCATGTCTTTGTGAAATCATACAATGAAAAATTAACAAATCTAATTTCCTATCTCTTTGTGAAATTGTACAATGAACCCTAGTAAAACAAGGCTAATTTTCTGTCTCTTCCCATTCAATCTCCTCTCCCGAACGTTCGCCATCTTCCGCTTCCTCTTCCCTCAAGTTGTCATCTTTCTCCTCTGCGGAATCTGCATTGTTTCTGCCAATGAAAGTTGACGTTGTTTAACTCATTGAAACATAATAAAGTTATTTGAAATTGTTAACTAGAGCGCAAATCAAATTCGACTTATATTTTTTTGTTGTTTTGTGCACCGTTTGTTTAATTTATTTCTAATAGAAGCCATAGTCGATAAATAAATCGTGCCATTTTCCTGTTTTTGAAGAGAGATTTATGGAAAAAGAACGTTGAAGGTCGGCCAGCCGGCCGGCTAGATAAGATATATATCGACGTCCTTTTATTTATTTTTTTGTTTTCAGTAGTCAAGTGCATGAAACATTTAACATACCTCTGCGCCTCCTCCTTTCTTTGTTCAAGGAGGGCCTTCCACTCATCGGAAAATGCCCACTTGGGCGTACCGTTTGGAGGCTCTTTTACCGATTTCTCCCCTTGTCTTGCGTTTGTTCTCTTCCATCGCTTGTTTACTGAGCTGTCAGCTTTTTGGTATCTCTTATCAAGTCTAAAGAAAAGAGAAATACGTTCATATGACCACAGCAACGATAACGAAATTAGCCTGCAGAATAAAATTGTTCAAGAAGCCTAACAAAAACAACAACAACAACAATCTTTATATTTTCTTAACTTAAACCATTTACACATATGCAAGGGCCCGCAGGCAGCTAGAGCTAATCTAGGCACTGAGGTGAATAGTTGTTTTAGTATATACTAAAACAGTGAGATAATATACACCACAAAAAATTAATTTGGATGTTTTCTTCACTTGTCACAGATGCAAATCGGGACGCCATTTTTTCCTGAGTTGCTCGCAGGTAAATAGCACAGGATATCCGGAGTTTGATGAGGCAATCAGCGCGTGAGTTCAACGCTATCCACTGTTTTAGTATCTACTAATGCTGATTAGTAAAATCCAACTAGTGGTCTATTATCAATGCTGCGTTCTGATTGGTTGAGCTACTAATAGGCTATTTGTTATAGCCCACCAGTAGCGAAAGCGCCGGCTATATTTGTAATGTTTTGGTGGCAGAAAAGGATTAAAGTCTAGCTTTAACTAGCGAAAGATGTTTTGCCTCGATATTTTTTTGACCGGCTAGTTGGATTTTCATATATCAAA
>OX421450.1:16376961-16379461 GCA_949126865.1 Montipora capitata | reverse complement strand
TTTGTCAATCATTTCTGGACCTGTAAAAACCAATAAAGGATACAACAGATATCATCAATTAAAAAGTAACCCTGCTAGCATACATGTAAATCAACACAATTTTTGTCCTATGTTTTGTTGGTGGCCTTCTGTGCTTAACAGGCTGTTGGTTCATTCCTGTGGTGCACAGCTCACTACAATGTCTTGTTTTAAATAGAGTCACCAACTAGAGAACTCTCTGACAACCCTGATCAACAAGCATCTGCCATATTAAATCACATGAAAAAAATTAAAAAAAATAGTGAACATACGTGATAAAATTGTCTTGAGCTGTTCCACAACAGGAATTTCTATGAAGTAAGCTGAACGGCAAAGGGTTGTTGCACACACTGCACACTTTGTTCCATTCTCAGGCTCTGAACTACCGACATAGACTTTACAAACTGTGTTTGGACAGTAGAAGTGCTTCAAAATAGGATGTTTTAGTGCTTGGAAGAAGAGCTGAAATTCCCTTATTTCAGTGATGCATTTGTTAGGCTTTGGGCAATGAAGGTGAATCAGGTCCAACAAGTCCTCCAGTGCAACACTATGGCGCGCCGTTTGTTTCAAAATTAATTGTATCTACCGATTGGCCCACTCATCATTTAGTCACATACTCCCTTACCATAAGTGACCTTTATAGTTGGATAATTAGCATTTCTTGGATCAGTTGCGAGTCACTTATTCCATATTTTATCAGTTTTACTGATTTATCGATTAGTTGTCTCTTACATTCAATCCGTTGTGTTCCTGATATTCCATCACTTGCACTGTTTTATTGATTAGTTGTGTGCTTTATATTCGATCAGTTGTACTGATTTATCGATAAGTTGTGTCCCTAATATTCCCTCAGTTGTACTGATTTATCGATCACTTCTGTACCTAATATTCGATCAGTTGTACTGGTTTATCGATCAGTTATGTCCCGAATATTCGATCAGTTGCACTGGTTTATCGATTGGTCGTGTCCCTGATATTCGATCAGTTGCACTGATTTATCAATCAGTTGTGTACCTAATATTCGATCAGTTGTACTGATTTATCGATCAGTTATGTCCCGAATATTCGATCAGTTGTACTGGTTTACCAATCAGTTGTGTACCTAATATTCGATCAGTTGTACTGATTTATCGATCAGTTGTGTACCTGTAATATTCGATCACTTGTACTGGTTTATCGATCAGTTATGTCCCGAATATTCGATCAGTTGTACTGGTTTATCGATCGGTCGTGTCCCTGGTATTCGATCAGTTGTACTGATTTATCGATCAGTTATGTCCCGAACATTCGATCAGTTGTACTGGTTTATCAATCAGTTGTGTACCTGATATTCGATCAGTTGTACTGATTTATCGATCAGTTGTGTACCTAATATTCGATCAGTTGTACTGGTTTATTGATCAGTTATGTCCCGAATATTCGATCAGTTGTACTGGTTTATCGATCAGTCGTGTCCCTGATATTCGATCAGTTGCTCTGATTTATGGATCAGTTGTGTCGCTAATATTCGATCAGTTGTACTGATTTATCGATCAGTTGTGTACCTAATATTCGATCAGTTGCATGTGTCGCTAATATTCGATCAGTTGTATTGATTTATCGATCGGATGTGTACCTAATATTCGATCAGTTAAGTCCCTAATATTCGGGTAATGACAATCTGCGAGCCAGCGAGCCATGCGAGCCATGCGAATTTCGCATTTAAGTCTAAGCACCCATTTCAAATAGCGCTGATAAACAGTTATTAAGTCTAAGCACCCATTTTAAAACGGTTAGCTTTCAATAACTGTGTGACTCGCATGCTGACTCGCAGTCATGGCTCGCGTGGCTCGCATGGCTCGCAGCCATGACTCGCATGGCTCGCTTCTTGGCCCGCATGGCTCGCAGCCATGGCTCGCATGGCTCGCTGGCTCGCACATTGGTAAAATCGGTTGTACTGATTTATCGATCACTTGAGTCTCTCATATTCGATCGGTTGTACTGATTTATCGATCAGTTGAGTCCCTCATATTCGGTCAGTTGTATTGATTTATCGATCAGTTGTGTCCCTGATATTCGATCAATTGCACTGATTTATTGATCAGTTGTGTCGCTAATATTCGATCAGTTGTACTGATTTATCGATCAGTTGTGTCGCTAATATTCGATCAGTTGTGTACCTAACATTCGATCAGTTGCATGTGTCGCTAATATTCGATCAGTTGTATTGATTTATCGATCGGTTGTGTACCCAATATTCGATCAGTTGTGTCTCTAACATTCGATCCGTTATACTGATTCGATCAATTGCGTGCAATGAGTGGATCCGGTTTTCTTGTTATTAGATCAGTTGTAATATATGGATATATATCCTATTAGTAGCACTTGGGCCGTGTTAAACGGTCCCGACATTTCAACCGACATCTACTCGACATTTTTCAGATCAGATGTTACATGCGTTTGACATGGTCACCCGACAATGTCGGAACCGAATTTTTGTGTT
>OX421450.1:16351961-16366961 GCA_949126865.1 Montipora capitata | reverse complement strand
TTTAGTACGGATTGACTAAGATGAGTTAGTTATAGAAGGATGTTAAGATGGTTTGGATAAATATACGTATATACATGTACCGTAAGAAAAGGAGTATTGATATGTTTCACAGGAAAGAGGAAAGCTTTTCAAACGAAACAACAAAATGCACTATAAAAAACCGCAAATAAATGTCATGTTTGAACTTGACAGCATGTGCCCTAATGTGTAGGATAAAGTAATCGTTATGTTATGGGGAGACGGAATGAGTAACTTTGTAGAGTTCTTTTCGTGCGCGGACAGATGTAAAAATATCGCTTACCCTCTCTTTTCTAAGGTTTATTCTCTTCTTCATTCTAATTTCGTCAGTAATTTTTCCCAAGGCACTTCTGCGGATGTGTTCATGGTACTTTTTGGCTGTTTCTGCAAAGAAACAAGGAATTTGTTAGTCCAAGTAGGTGTCATTTTTTTCACGTTTACAATAGTGATTGAACTTTGCAGACTTGCTGTACTGTATGTTGCATTGTTACCTACTTTCAACAACAGCTCTGGCAAATCCTCTTCCCGGCTGGCGACAAAGCTCTTCTACAATAAGTTGAGTGACCTTTTTGTTGTGAACACTGCTGACCCTACAATGGTGATTGTCTGCAGTACAGTACCAGCGGCGTAGGAAATGTTTCCGTACGAAACAAAATATTGACAATTTTTATTTTGGGGAGACAATCGTCGTGAGGAAACCTATTTTTCTTGCCCCTTTCCCATTAATTTATATTTCATTTCATGTAGTGCCTGTTACTACTGTAAAACTATTGAATGAGCTGGAAATTCAGAGTGCGTAATCAAGTTGTAATGATTGAGAGAAGATTATAATGCAGCTATACAAGGATTTCTTTCTAACTGTGCAGGTTATTTGGTTGGAATTATTTAAATTACTGATCAAAGAACAAAAACGCTGGGCCAAATGACATTAAATTAACCGACAGCGCGCAAGAGTCGATTACTTGGCGGGAAAACAGAAGAGTTGATGCCGGTACCCGAAAACGTACAAGAGTCGATGAGTAACCTAAGGGCCGATTTACAAGGTACGATTTTTGTTGCATGCGACATGACTAACAATTGTTGTGTACGTGAGAAAAAATGTCGTAGCATTTTAAAACATGTTTTAAAACGCTGCAGCAATTGTAAGTCCTGTCGTACATGAAGGCCCGTCGTGAGCTTGTCGCATGCGACAAAAATTGTGCCGTGTAAATCGGCCCTAAGGGCGCGTTCGATTGACCCTATTCCGGAATAAGAATACGGAGAGTGATGAGAATGTTATGTTGAAATATACTATGAATGTAAGCTACTTAAAAAATTACCTGCCGATTGAACAATGGTTCAAGTTTTTAAAAGAATTACTCACACTTCCTTTCCTCTGTACTGCTTGGTGGTATCTCTGCTGTTGTGCAGCTTGTGAACTTCCTCCTAAAAACAGACGACCAAATACAAGCTGTGAAACTGAGAAAAATGTTGTAAACTGATAACGAAGCAAAATTAATTCATGGAAAAGCGTGTGTTATCCTTACTCTATTAACTTTGGCTCCGTAAACTACGTTTGTAAAGTAGACTTGGTTCAGTTACGACTCGTTTTTCATACGATTGCAGACAATTGCAGATGGTTGAGGAAGTTGCACGAATTTTGCTGGCCAGTCACTCAGAGCGAAGCAATGCAAATGCAAAACAAACGCATATTTACTTTCATAGGCTTAATATGGCTGTTTTTACAGTTCAGCCTTCATTTCTGTAGTGTTCGTTTCAGAGCGCGCAGAAACGAGGCTTGCAAGTCAACATTTGACCAGATATATAGAAGTCAGAAGAGTAAGAGATTTAGCACGCGAAATTCGAGAAAATTATTAATAAGTTCCTATCCAGAATTTACGTTTTTCTTAGAAGACAAACTATGGTTGTTGAATGGAAAGCAGCCCTCGATAGTTGCGTACATTTGAGGTTGTTATTTCTTTCGGGTCTCGTCACAGGTTTGATAAGTTCAGGAGTTATTGCTAGAGAGTTTTTGCAGTTAGGGTTATATTGGTATCGTCAGCGAACATTCTTAGGGAAGCCTCGCGGAGGCAGTTAGGAAGATCATTAATATACATTAAAAAAAGGAAGGGACTTGATATGCTGCCTTGCGAAACCCCACAAGTAATAATGCGAAGAGATGACAATCTTCCATTTACATTACATCTTTGGGTCCGATTGTGTAGGCGCGATTGAAACCAAATGATAGTTGCCTGGTCGGCCCCAAAGTATGAGATCATGCGGAAAATGATTCCATGGTCGATGGTGTCGAATACCTTTTTAAGGTCAATGAAAACGACTCCATTCAGGAAGCCATTGTCGATGTTAACAAACGCGCTATTTGTCGGCTCACAAGCAAAGCTGTAAGGGTTCTATGTAAGGAATGCAACCCTGACTGGTAACTTGATAGCAGTTTATTATCATTTAGGTAATGATAAAGTTGGTCATACACAAGTTTTCCAAGCACTTTTGAGGCTAGTAGGATAACGGAGATCAGGCGATAATTATCTAGGTCTGATTTTAAGCCTTTTTTAAAGATCGATGTCACCGTAGCCAATTTCCATTCAGTTGGATAGATTCCCGTGAGGATTGATTTTGTGAGTATGCCTGTTAGTGAGGGTGCAACAGTACTAGCTGCCATTTTTGATAACTTACTAGGGATCTTGTCAAGTTCAGTGGTTTTCTTTTCATCGACTTTTTCAACAGGTTGAGAACAATGTTGACACTCGAAGTTTATAGAGAAAACGAATTATTGGAGGGCGACAACAATGATGGAAAATAACAAAGGAAAAACGCAATATATAGTAAATCGCAGACTCCACTGGTTGAAAATAATTTACCTCAAAATCGATAGCTTAAAAAAAATCAGAATAATCATTGTGGCTTAAACTTTTAGAATAGGACTACCTGCGTTTGGTTTGAGAACCTAATGTAGAAAAAATTAACTTTCAAACAAAAGAACACTTTTTTAATTCAAAACTACATCCAAGAAGCATCAAAATGATGTTCATGTCATTGTCATAGCATAAATACTGGCAAAACAAGAACGTTATAAAAAAAAACTGACACCTGGAAAGTATGACGAAACTTTAACACATCCATATACCATTACTCGAAAAAAATGAAAGAAACAGTCAAAAAGCAAGAAATCACAATGACCTTTGATAAAAACTTCTTGTGTTGACCCGAAAGCCACACTTTTAAGATGTGGGCTGAACTGTAGAAACGCATCCCATGAGATGCAGCAATCACAGTCACGTTTTCTAGAAACAAAAGCTTGCACGACCGTTTGGCGCTGCTCTAACATAAAACGTACAGAAACAGGAAGTGAACGTTTCGCATGCCAGGACAGTGGTCTCTCCCACGTTTTCAAACTAATCGTCTCTACTAGTCAAAAAATACTTAACAATAGAAATGAGGTGGTGTGAAGACAAGTTAAACAGCAAAACAGTTGACTTCTGGTTGCCATCATCGCGTGCCTAAGCTCTCTATATTTCCTCCGACTGAAATGTGCAATAAAAATTTTGCTTTGCGATTATTTGCGATCATATGAAAACCTTCTTTGCAATGTTTTGAGATCTGCGATCTTATGGAAACCAAGATTTAGGCTGTGCTGCCATAACAAAAGTGTCAGCTGCATTTTTAATCAAAAATAATTGCTCACCTGGGTAACAACGCCAAGGATCACAGATTTGAATTTTTAACTTACGTTTTAAGATCTAAAACAGATTTTAGCCCTAAAGCCTTGAAAATGTAATCATTTACCATTTTTACTGAACGACGCGATTGTAATGTATTGTGTGACATCACGTGACGGGTGTATGTTGAGTTTGCATATTATGGGTTAATTAAAGAGTTGAGTTGACACATGGCCGTCGTCTACGGTTTGTTTGTCGCCGCGCTTCTCCCGTTTTTGGCTGTTATACACTTCATTTAGCGACGAGGATCTAAAATGGTGACTTTATTTGGTAGAGTAGATGCATTTGACGAGAACACTGAAACATGGGAACACTACACGGAGCGATTAGGACATTATTTTGATGCAAATAGTATTGGTGATGAGAGGACAAAGCGAAATGGCGGGCGATCCTTTTGAGTGTATGTGGAAGTAAGGTTTACGAGCTGATTTGCGACCTTTTAGCTCCAGCCAAACCGAAAGAAAAGTCGTACCTGGAACTGGTGAAGCTTATCCAGGATCATTTAGCGCCAAAACCTTCAGAAATTGTGCAAAGGTTTAAGTTTAACAACCGTTTTCGTAACGAAGGAGAGTCAGTAGCGGATTTTGTGGCTGCGTTGCGGAATTTGGCCGAACATTGTGAGTATAAAGATACTCTAGAGATGATGCTTCGGGACAGGATTGTGTGCGGAATTCGGGATGAGAAAATTCAGCGACGTCTCCTGGTGGAGAAGGAATTAACATTTGCGAAGGCATATGAGATTGCAACCTCGATGGAGATTACTTCCAAAAATATGGCAGTGCTTCAGGAATCGAAGGAGTCGGAGGCGGTCAACAAGGTAACTTTACAAGGGGATGGAACAAGCGAGGGAACGAGACGTGTGGATGGACGAAGCATGCAGTACAAGTCTTCTTGTTTTAGGTGTGGAGGAAATCATAGTGCGCAAACTTGCAGGTTTAAGGAACTGAACTGTTTTTATTGCAAGCAGAAAGGCCACATCGTCGATAGATGTCCAAACCGCACTAGAAGTCAGTCGAGAGGTGAGAGGCAGGGCCTTCAACCAAATGAAGGTAATCGGAGGGGATATCCTGGTCAGCAGAGGTCAAGTAACTTACAACAGTTAGAAGATGTTGGTAATGTTTATGAGGACGATGCTCGGGGGGGATGATGTGTATGATCAACTGTTTTGTGTAAATGCAAGTAAAGGCCAAAACCCTTACAAAGTGACAGTGCTAATTAATGGAGTGAATGTAAGCATGGAAATTGATACTGGAGCCTCAACATCGGTTATCAATGAGAAAACGTTTCACATTTTGTCCCAGTCTGGTAAAGTGTTGAAATTGAACACTGTGAATACGGTTTTGCGTACTTACACAGGGGAGGTTATTCCTGTAGTGGGGGAATGTGAGTTGGAAGTAGAATACAATGGGTTTAAAGGCAACTTACCAGCGGTGGTAATCAGTGGAGAGGGTCCGTGTTTGTTGGGCCGGAACTGGCTTCAGCATATTTCTTTAGACTGGAGTGCGATTTTTAATTTAACCACCATGGATAAGGAATTGAATGCGATTTTGGAAGCACATTCAACGGTTTTCCAAGAGGGTCTGGGGAAAGTAGCAGGAGTGAAGGCCAAAATTTACATCGATTCTTCAGAAAAACCTCGATTCTTTAAGGCCAGGCCGGTAGCTTACGCCCTGCGTGAAAAAAATGAAACAATTGGATCGGCTTGTCAAAGAGGGAACTATAGAACCAGTTGAATTCTCAGAATGGGCCACACCCATTGTTCCCATTGTTAAGGAGGATGGCACTATTAGAATTTGTGGGGATTACAAGCAAACAATCAATCAATCAACAACAAGGAAAGGTTACGTTTATACAAACGTTGGCCATGTAGCACTTATATTTTAAACAGAGTTAACTGAATAGAGTGTAATGTGAAGTGCTAGATTTCTATCCCATATGAACCATGTGAGCGTTAGCCCTACTGATAGAAATGGGCCCACACAAGCACAGAGAAAAACTCTGTGGAGGAGCCAAGACAGTGAACAGATTTGGCAAGTAGCAGGCATAATAATTCAGCATCCCCAAGAACGCTTGGAGCTCCTTGACCTTAGTGGGTGCAGGAGCTTCATAGATGGCTCTCACTATGCCTTCCACTGGTTGTATTCCACTACGGTTTTTGCGATGTCCCAGATAAACCACCTCTCCTTGTAGGAACACTTAAAGGCAACTTACCAGCGGTGGTAATCAGTGGAGAGGGTCCGTGTTTGTTGGGCCGGAACTGGCTTCAGCATATTTCTTTAGACTGGAGTGCGATTTTTAATTTAACCACCATGGATAAGGAATTGAATGCGATTTTGGAAGCACATTCAACGGTTTTCCAAGAGGGTCTGGGGAAAGTAGCAGGAGTGAAGGCCAAAATTTACATCGATTCTTCAGAAAAACCTCGATTCTTTAAGGCCAGGCCGGTAGCTTACGCCCTGCGTGAAAAAAATGAAACAATTGGATCGGCTTGTCAAAGAGGGAACTATAGAACCAGTTGAATTCTCAGAATGGGCCACACCCATTGTTCCCATTGTTAAGGAGGATGGCACTATTAGAATTTGTGGGGATTACAAGCAAACAATCAATCAATCAACAACAAGGAAAGGTTACGTTTATACAAACGTTGGCCATGTAGCACTTATATTTTAAACAGAGTTAACTGAATAGAGTGTAATGTGAAGTGCTAGATTTCTATCCCATATGAACCATGTGAGCGTTAGCCCTACTGATAGAAATGGGCCCACACAAGCACAGAGAAAAACTCTGTGGAGGAGCCAAGACAGTGAACAGATTTGGCAAGTAGCAGGCATAATAATTCAGCATCCCCAAGAACGCTTGGAGCTCCTTGACCTTAGTGGGTGCAGGAGCTTCATAGATGGCTCTCACTATGCCTTCCACTGGTTGTATTTCACTACGGTTTTTGCGATGTCCCAGATAAACCACCTCTCCTTGTAGGAACACACACTTCTTAAGCTTCTAAGGTTCTATCAATCAAGCTTTTAAGGTTCTATCAATCAATCAGCCAAGTTAGACAACTACCCCATTCCCAAGATCGAAGATTTGTATGCAACCTTAGGGGGAGGTACAGAATTTACAAAGCTGGATCTAAGTCAAGCCTACCAACAATTGGAGTTAGACGAGGAGTCCCAAACATATACAACTATTAACACCCACAAGGACCTTTTTCGATACAAGCGTCTCCCATTTGGCATCTCATCAGCTCCCGGCATTTTCCAGCGCACTATGGAAAGCCTCCTCCAAGGAATACCGCAAGTAGTAGTCTGGATTGACGACATCCTGGTGACCGGCAAGACCAGACATGATCACTTGAGACATTTGAAGGAAGTATTGGCACGATTAGACAAGGCCGGCATTCACCTAAAGCTTAAGAAGTGTGTGTTCCTACAAGGAGAGGTGGTTTATCTGGGACATCGCAAAAACCGTAGTGGAATACAACCAGTGGAAGGCAAGGTGAGAGCCATCCATGAAGCTCCTGCACCCACTAAGGTCAAGGAGCTCCAAGCGTTCTTGGGGATGCTGAATTATTATGCCTGCTACTTGCCAAATCTGTCCACTGTCTTGGCTCCTCCACATGAACTCCTCTCCAAGGACTGTAAGTGGACATGGGGTAAAAGACAGATGAAGGCTTTTAACCAAGCTAAGGGCATGTTAAACTCCTCAGATCTCTTAGTTCATTACGACCCTAGTAAGGAACTTGTGCTCTCTTGTGATGCCTCGCCTTATGGACTGGGAGCGGTTCTCTCCCACATTATTGATGGAAAAGAAAAACCGATCTCGTATGCCTCTAGGACAGTATCATCTCCCGAGGGAAATTATGCTCAGCTGGATAAGGAGGGAGCTGCAGTGATATTTGGAATCAAGAAGTTCCACCAGTATTTGTACGGACAGAGGTTCAAGATTTTCACAGATCACAAGCCCCTTTTGGGTCTGTTTAAGGCAGACAAAGCTGTGCCAGCATTGGCTTCCCTGAGAATTCAACGATGGGCTTTACTTCTAGCAGCCTATGACTATGATTTGGTCTACCGCGAAGGATCTAAACATGGAAATGCTGATGGCCTTAGTCGTTTACCGCTGTTGGATACAGTAGTTGAGGTTCCCGTACCGAGTGAAACCATACTCTTGATGGATCAGTTGGAGGCTCTACGTGTGTGTGCGGACGACATTGCTGATTGGACACCCTCCGATCCAGTGCTACAGCAGGTTCTCCGGAAAGTTCAGCAAGGCTGGGGGACAAATGTCCTGACCCAGGTCTGCAGCCTTTCTACATAAGAAAAGATGAATTAAGCACGCATAACGGATGTCTTCTGTGGGCGAACCATGTGGTTGTACCAGCTTGGGGTCAGCAACAGCTTTTAGAGGATCTACACACCGCCCATCCAGGAATCGTAAGAATGAAAAACCTGGCACGCAGTTATCTCTGGTGGCCAGGGCTGGATAGAGACATTGAGGAAAAGGTTAAATCCTGTAACGTACGTCAGTTACAGAGTGCAGCACCTGTGACAGCGCCCCTTCATCCTTGGGAGTGGCCGGAAAAGCCCTGGTCTCGAATACATATTGACCATGCTGGACCATTTATGGGACAGTTATTTCTGATTGTAATCGATGCCTACAGCAAGTGGATTGAAGTATATCCAACATCCAGCACTAGTGCAACTGCAACTATTGAGAAACTCCGTCAAGCTTTCGCCAATCATGGGCTACCTGACATGGTTGTCTCAGATAATGGTGCTGGATTTGCCAGTGACGAATTTGCAGACTTTATGGCCAGAAATGGAATTTTACATGTGAAAACAGCTCCTAGACATCCTTCGTCTAATGGCTTAGTGGAAAGGTCTGTCCGTATTTTCAAGGAAGGGATGAAGAAGTTGGAAGGATTTGGAGGTACGGTGCGAACCAGACTTAGTAGATTCTTCTTGGCATATAGATCAACGCCTCAAACAACCACCAGAGTTACACCCACGGAGTTGCTGCTCAACCACCGCCTACGAACCCAACTGGACCTAATTCGCCCAGAACTTAGGCATCGTGTGGAAACCCATCAA
This sequence comes from Montipora capitata, assembly GCA_949126865.1. Lineage (NCBI taxonomy): Eukaryota > Metazoa > Cnidaria > Anthozoa > Scleractinia > Acroporidae > Montipora > Montipora capitata. The sequence continues at coordinate 16,358,143 of OX421450.1, read as the reverse complement.
GAGGCACAGAAGGTATATCATGATAACACCAAGAAGGCCCGACAATTTGCGGTGGGAGATAACGTTCTAGGGAAGAATTTCAGTCCTGGGCCCAAGTGGAAGAAGGCACACATTGAAAGTAGAACTGGTCCTACACGATTAAGTATGAAGATGGGTTGGTTACCCGAAGGCATGTTGATCACCTCCTTAAAAGATGTGCAGTTCCCACGAGGGCGATCGTGGACGACGACCTACCTGATGTTGTAATGCAGGCTGAGCCCATTCAGGTACCCGACGCAGCGGAGGAAATCAAAGGGAGACTTGCCCCTGAGGAAGTAGTAGAAGATGAGTCCAACACTGGATTGCCGGCTTAACATCCGACGCCTCCACCAAAGTTGCTAAGGAGATCCCAGCGAACTAAGAGGGCCCCAGAGTATTTAAAGGACTATGTGACTGAACATTGATTTCGTTTTAGTTATGGGCTACCCCTCTGCGAACTGTTAACAACAAACTGATTTTTTGAGACTGTGTTTTTGAACTAAAGGGGGAAAAGATGTTATGTATTGCGTGACGTCACGTGACGGGTGTATGTTGAGTTTGCATATTATGGGTTAATTAAAGAGTTGAGTTGACACATGGCCGTCGTCTACGGTTTGTTTGTCGCCGCCCTTCTCCCGTTTTTGGCTGTTATACACTTCAGTGATCATGTCGGCTTAGCGGTAAACCTTTCATTTTAAGTTGGAACGATCTAAGTTGGAATCAATGAGACTGATTGCATGCAGCGTGACCCAACACCGGTTTCCAGTGTTTCGAAGTTACTGAGCCATACATTACGATAACAAGTATACTTACTTGAACGACAATAGATGATTTAGGCCTCTTTTTCTATTTTGCCCGTCCATCACCACTGCTAGACTCATCAGCGTCTTCCAGATCGGTGCGTGAGAGAGTCTTCACTTTGTCGTCAAGGGCATTTACTTTGTCTGTCAGCTTTTCGATCCGCTCGTTTGAACTTTTCACGGACTGTAGAAGTTCCTTATTAGTAGAATACGCATTGCCCTCTTTTGCACTGCCTCTAGCTCGTGAGAAAGATACACGGGTAAACCATCATGAAAAACTGGACAGGCATATTCCGTGATTGGACAGATGCAGGTCCGATAGAACTGTACTAATTCATTAGGGCCTAGACCTGCGCGCTTTAATTGAGAAAGACAAAATAGGCGTTTCCTACAATACTCGTCAAAAATCTTGAAACACTTGTGTCTGTTTCCCCTTCCCAATGTTGATTTGGGTATCACAGTGGTCTCAGTGCTTCAAAACACCCGTGGCTCAACATTGGGGAGGGAGAAGGCACATTTCGGGGGGAAAAACAGTGTTAAGTAGAAATCTCAGGATTTTTCCAGAAAATTCGAGAGAAACGGTGTCTGTTTCAACGATTTGTAACGAGTATTGTATTTGCGTCTGAAGGGCGTGGACGGGTAACGTAACTGTGAAGAATTTAATACACTCTATGCCGAAACGAATTGATATGGTGATTAGAAATGAGGAGAAGCGTATAAAAATATTAGAGAAATACGACTACCGTATTTCCATTCTGTGGATAACTGCGTGAGATTTCTTCTCGCAAAATGTAAACTTTCAGAGACAATAATAACTATCGCACTATACGCCAAAAATAAGGGGAGAGGGGTGGTGTTGCATATTTCAAACAAAAGGGGGTGAAAATTGCTCCGATGGCCATCAAGACGACGTTTAGCGATTTTTACATAGCCGAATGACTTTTTCCGGTCATTGTATGAAATTGATTCGCTATTCATTGTGATATTATTTCTCTTGGAGCTCCTGAGAAAGAATAGTGAAGTACATTGCCTCTTAGTCCTTATCTCAAATAACTACACAAAGGTTTCAAAGGAACACGGAACCTTTTCCTTCTTTTTCTATAATCTGAACAGTTCTATGCACAAAAATAAGCTAACTTTGTAGAAAATTACATTATTAAAAGAGATCATTTGTTGTAACGACCAGTCGCCCTTCTTAGCGCTGAAACCCAACGATTCACCACTGTGTTCTAAAGTAAAGTAATTATACTACCATAGACTTTAAGAACTATCGGTTCACCATGGTGAAGCCCTACAAATAGCCTTATTGAATAGCTTAATCAAGAAAATTATCCTTAAGGTGCATGTTCCGTGATCTGTTCGATCACTTAAAACACTTGTAGATGCAGTAGCTTTTGTTTTTGGTTCCCAAAAAAGGCAAAGAATTTTCCAAACACCATGGTGAATCGATGGCAAAGATTAAATGTCAACAAACTCGGCGATATTTACATAAGATCAGTCGTAATTGAATTAGTCGTCTTGTGGGAAAGTAAGTCGACTAAAACATTTTCCACATGGGGGGACTGACTTCTGCTGTTCCTTGGGTATTTGATGGAAGAGATTGAAGACCCGCCCCCTACCTTAATATACAGTCCGCGTTTCTTGAATAGGAAAGACATTTAGCAACAGACATGCCCTTATTTATCGCAGTGAGAAAATCTAATCAGCTTAGGTAAATATCATTTCCCTTTTCAAAAGTTGGAATATATGTCTTCAGAATGCAAAAAGTGAAGTTTCATCAGCGACCTCACATTTTCTGCATGTCTTAATTACTGCCTGTATGTGTAACACATTGCTTTAAATTTTCTTATTTTTATATTTTCCTTTTATTTTCAAATATAAGTGAACAATAATCCGACATCCTAAATTTCTCTTTCTCATCTGTGCGGCGAACCAAGCAGGTATATTCCATCGATGATCGAAAAATTCGTCTTGAACAGAAACTGTTATTCTTTCCTCTCTTCAGACTAAATACAATACTTGTCAAAAATCTTGAAACACTTGTGTCTGTTTCCCCTTCCCAATGTTGATTTGGGTATCACAGTGGTCTCAGTGCTTCAAAACACCCGTGGCTCAACATTGGGGAGGGAGAAGGCACATTTCGGGGGGAAAAACAGTGTTAAGAAGAAATCTCAGGATTTTTCCAGAAAATTCGAGAGAAACAGTGTCTGTTTCAACGATTTGTGACGAGTATTGTAGCTTTCTTAACAACTTCCGAGATATGATGGTTCCATTTTAGATCGCTCGAAATATTCACACCCAGAATCTTAGCATGAGAGACAACATCAATTTGCTTGTCATTAATGACAATCGAAATTGTTATCTTACAATGACGTCCACCACCGTTCAGTTGGTCGTTTATAATGCATAATCGCAAAACATTGAATTTTAATCAGCAAACGCATATGTTAATTGTACCTAGGCACGAACAAAAATAAAATTGTCCAGAGCTTGTAGATGGAAAGGTAGCAAAGACAGATGGACAACACTATCAAGTAAAAACCTCCACCATCGACCCTTGACCAATGTCAAGGAACAACTGATCTTAACAGGTTTAGCAAAGCTTTTGCGGCAATTGCCAGTTATGGCTTTTGCTGTGAACATTTGTCTTTTATCCTGTAAAGCTTTTGCCGCCATTGCCCTCGGTTATGCAAGATTTAATTGTGGGGTTGGACTTAAAACAAGGACTTTTGCTGAAATTGTCTTTACAGGTTTAGCAAAGCTTTTGCCAGTAATGGCTTTTGCTGTGAACAGTTATCTTTTATTCTGTAAAGCTTTTGCGGCGATTGCCCCTCGGTTATATAAGATTTAATTGTGGGGTTGGACTTAAAACAAGGACTTTTGCTGAAATTGTCTTTACAGGTTTAGCAAAGCTTTTGCGGCGATTGCCAGTAATGGCTTTTGCTGTGAACAGTTATCTTTTATCCTGTAAAGCTTGCGTGGCGATTGCCCCTCGTTTATGTTAAATTTATTTGTCGGGTTGGACTTAAAACAAGGACTTTTGCTGAAATTGTCTTTACAGGTTTAGCAAAGATTTTGCAGTGATTGCCAGTTATGGCTTTTGCTGTGAACAGTTGTCTTTTATCCTGTAAAGCTTTTGCGGCGATTTCCCTCGGTTATGCAAGATTTAATTGTGGGGTTGGAGTTAAAACAAGGACTTTTGCTGAAATTGTCTTTACAGGTTTAGCAAAGCTTTTGCCAGTTATGGCTTTTGCTGTGAACAGTTGTCTTTTATCATGTGAAGCTTTCGTGGTGATTGCCCCTCGGTTATGTAAGATTTAAGTGTGGGGCCTTTGCAGAGATTGAGACTTTTGAGCAATTTCGGCCTTGGGCTGCATAGTAAGTCCAAGTTGGCGAGTAATAATATATAGTTATAATAATGTAATAATCTACGGTTGTTTTTTTACATATGATAAGCCATAACAAAGACTACATGGGGGGGGGGGGGGGTGGACATGCAGCGTTTCTCTCTTCCGTCTTTCAAAACTATGCAAAAACTGGACAGAACCGGAGAAGTAGGTAAAATAATAACCGTTATCTTTTACCCACAGAGATGATGGAGGTAGTGATGGAAAGGAGACTGATAGTGAGACTAACTTCACAAATATTAAGGTAAATATAGCTGTAGTTATGCTTACTTACTTACCACTTTGCAAGCAACTGTTATGGTAAAGTCACTATAGCTGAATGAAGGTTCCAAAGCTTGGGATAATTGATAACTACATGACATTCTATTTCCGCATATCAAAAACTCACAAAGACAAGCAAATCGCTCATCACCAGTGGTGAAAACGATGACATGTGTCTGGAAATCTTTTCCCTGGAAAGAAACTAACTCAACACCACTTGAATTCGCCAGGATACTTTTTATTAGTTTTTGCTACTCAGTTGATTAAAAAATAATAATAATAAAAATATAAATTAAATTTGTTTGTATTGCTTTCGTTGTTCATGGATTACACTAAATTGAAATAATATTCCCATCTACGTTACTCTATCGTTAGATGTGAGACGTCGAACGATGGCTTCAAAACCATGTATCCGAAGGAAGGGACGAAGACAACATTGTTTCTAAGGAAGAGAAATGGGAAAGTTTCTCATGTAAAGCAGACGTAGAGGTGGGAAGAGAATTATTTTTTTCTTACCTTGGATTGGCGCTATCTCGTTTGGAGTACAAGAATGTGTGTCCGGTTAATAAAAAGGCCCGGCGAGTGGGATACAAGGGGCTAATTTTGCTAAGTGCTCCCGTGAATGATAAAAAGGCGCAGTCATGCGATAAAAAAAATCTGTCGGTGTCAGTTTCACCTCATGAAGTCAAAGCACCTGAGAGTTTGAATGAAGAGGTCGCCACGGTGTGGCAGTCTAAGCAGCGCAAGACTGTGCAAGACTGGATGTGTAAAAACTACCGCGAAGGAGCAGAGAACGACATCAATACGAAGTAAAACCTGTGGATTCATTACAAAGAAAGCAATCAATTGGATGAGGATCCAAAAAAGTCATTTTTGTCGCATGTAGGTAACATAATAAGGCACCCCCCTTTTGCAAAAGTACGCCAAATAAATAAGAGGAAGAAGCCAGGTGCTTTCCAGTTCCTAAGGCGGAAGTTGCTTTGTGATATTACAGTACGTACTTGTGAGAAACAGCCATCGTTGACCAGATCAGCAGCATTAGCAGCTTCTGCTAATGCTTTTACCAGCGTAGCTGTGAAAAGAAATACATTTCAGGGAAAAGAAACAAGCCCTGATCGTTCCAAATCGCATTTTGGTGGTCAGAGGAGTGTCCCTTGTGGTCCCTCTATGATTATAACCGATTTGAAAAGTGTCCTGGATAGAAATCCTGACAAACCTACGATGATTTGTTCTGATATCCCTCTTACAAGTGGTGACGACGAAATTTTCGAGAGTGAAGGAGATTTCAACAACTATGCCAAAAAGGAATATTCAGGAGGTGAGACAGACATATTTCATAATGATTCACCCGAGGATATTACTAGTGGCCCTGATCATTCAGAGGATGTAGGTGGCGACAACGCCTGTCAAACAAGTGAAGATGGTGATGCGAGTAGTGAAAGTGATATAACTGAAATATCGAGCGGTGCAGAAGAAATCATACCCGTCAACAAGATAGAGTCACCATCAGACATATTTGGTAGGTTCCATAAGAAACCGTCCACTTTGCTTCCTTCGCATCTTCCTGGAAAACCTGCTTCATTTCAGGCGTCGTTATAGATCCCGGCAACATAAATGAGGACCGTACAGCCCTTTATTCAGCTTCAGGCTGTGCAAAGACGTACAAGAACTGCACAGTCAGAGCCTTTGTTGCAGT
>OX421450.1:16324461-16346961 GCA_949126865.1 Montipora capitata | reverse complement strand
TAACCTTCGAGTCAACTTCCAAGCTTGGCAGGAAGAGGAAACATAAGCTAGATCCCGATTTGGACCAAGAAACACATCATAAAGAAAAGAAACGTCAAAGCTCTTCTTTCGAAGAGGCCACCACAAAACCCTGTAGAATGTCCAAGAAAATTTCTAAGAACAGCAAAAACAAAGGAAAATCTTTTCGTTCAAGCTTGAAAACCCTTACGGCCCAAGAACAAAGCAACAATGAGAAAGCAAATGACGGTAACACACAATCGAGTGGGATAAATGAAATCGCTAGATCGAATGTTCGAGGTTCTAATGAAGTTGTAACAGGGAACGAGACAAGACACAATGTCATCAAGGAGGAGGGGTCCTTCTCTCTTGGAAAAGAATCCTAAAAAGTGTCCTATGATGTCACAAGCGAGGTAAAATCCCGCACTGCAAAGCTTTGTGAGATTGTTGTTGTCGACCAGCTTTCCTCAGATGAAGGGTCAGGAAATGTGACGGGAATACTGAGAGACGTTGCTCGGCGTGATGACAACTTTTGCAATTCAAGGAGGACTCTTGGCTATGCAACCTTTCCCGATGTAGATGCAACGTTGCAGAGGTATATGTGTTGCTCTGATGAGTATACCCGTGGAATTGGCATAACAGATGCACTGAGAGTAACCAGACTACCACCATATTCTTTAATCGAAGATGCAGAAAAGGAGATGAAGGACGAAGCAAGTTCCCAAATTCTTGTGCGATTTCTGTCCTACGGAACCATCAACAAAAGGGGCATCTATATCTTGAAGAGATTTCATCGACTACGACAACTTCGTGACGAAATCCAATTTGAAGAGAAATGGCTGAAACATGTTTTTTCAAATATGAACATCCGTATGAGAGATGATGTGACTCGCGCCCTTCTAGACAGAGTGAACAAAGAGGAAAAATACCTGGTGTCTTATAAAAACTATAGGATAACGTCTCAGGAACTTTCAGTCATGTGTGGGGAGAGGTATCTTTCTGACGAAATCATCAATCTATTGATTCAAAGATACTGTGAGTTAGCAAACGAGAAGAATCAGTCTTGTGCTTTCATCCTTTTGCCATCCTTCCTTTCCGTTGGAGACATGTCACGAAATTTGATTGGGAGCATTTGCACCGTTGAAGACATGAATGAAGTAGAGGTAATGTTCCTGCCTGTCCACATGCCTGAATTGTGTCAGTGGGGACTCGTCATATTTCAGTGGGTGAGCAATCCGTGTTCTTCGACGACGGATATCATTGTCAAATATCTTCAGGACAGAACAAATATTATTCCCTCTATGATTCATGAAAACACCGAGTTAGTTAAATTTAAACAGTGTGATTGGAAAGAAATTCAGCAATTGAAAGTCCCAATGCCAGACCAACCTAAAGTTGGCTCCGGCAGTTGCGGTGTGGCCATCATATGTGCTGTACGTGATATTTGCTGTGGAAATGACGGACCACTATACTTGGACATATCAAGATACATCATACCTGCGTGCCCAGTTGATGGTTGAGCTCGTCAATCTCGCATAAGCTGCCGCAAGTAATACTTCGTTTCTGCTTCATATCAATATAAGGGAAATCGCTTCACATGAATTCTAGCCAGGAACTTCTTCTGGTCGGGTACATATCTAAACATTACAATCTGCACTTACTAGTCTATACACATTCCTCGCTTACCATAGATTGTGCTCTGCTAGTAATTGATTCTTATGCTCCGCATTATTCATTATCAAGGATAGATCGTGCCTTCGGGGTATTTGTTATCTTTGGGAACGCTTAATGCTGATATTGCCAACTCATCTCTTCTGATTTCACCCGCTAGTGATCTGAATGATTTGGTCCAACAATATGACTCTGTGCTGTCATCTGTACTAGATTCTCAGAGCTTTGGTATACACCAGAGATAAAAGCTGGAAAGACAAAACGTCGTAAGTTGGAGCGACGATGGTGTCAATCTCGTCTTACCATTGATCGCAAACTGTACCTGGAACAGTGTGATGTGGTAAGAAAATTGATACAATCTACCAAACATGTTTACTACTCTAACATGATCAACGAACATCAGTCTGATCAGAAAGTGTTGTTTTCCTCCTTTCCCAAGGTACTGCATGTTATTCCTGAGAAACAATACCCTGATAGCGTGTCATCTGATCTACTTGCAACCTCATTTGCAGACTTGCAGACTTATTTGAAACTAAAATCTTGAATATTCAACGTGATTTAAGTGTAAATCCTATGCACGTTGTATTCAGTGATGTCTTGTGTAGTAGTTCTCTTTTATCTTTCAAAGAAATTTCACAAAATGAACTTTCCAAGCTTATTACTCAACTGACATCAAAATCATGTGGTTTGGATCCTATTCCTAGTACTGTTATGAAGCAGTGCTTTAGTACACTGCTTCCTACCATCTGCACAATCGTTAAACTTTCATTGCGTACTGGAGTAGTGCCATCACAGTTAAAAGAAGCCATGATGCACCCTTTCCTCAAGAAGCAGACTTTGCCTTGTGAGGAATTTTCGACTTTCAGGCCCATCTCTAAACTCAGATTTCTGTCAAAAGGTATCGAGAAGGTTGTTGCTTGTCAACTTGTGGATTATTTAGAAGAAAATAATCTATATGAGAAGTTCCAATCTGCATATAAGAAACATCATAGGGTACAAACAGCTCTTATAAGGGTCCAAAATGACCTTCTGCGTGCTATAGACAATCACTGCTCTGTCATTTTAGTTTTGCTTGATTTGTCAGCAGCCTTCGATACTGTCAACCATTTTATTCTTTTGGAAAGACTGGCGACAAGATATGGCATTGGTGGAATTGCATTAGAATGGTTCAGGTCCTACTTATCAAATCGTAAGTCTTTTGTTAGTATTGAAAATGGTCTATCAAATCCTTGTAGCCTTAATTGTGGAGTGCCACAAGGCTCCGTCCTTGGGCCGATTCTCTTTATGTTATACACCTCACCTATTGCGGATATTGTCCGAAGCTATGACATCAATTTTCATCAATATGCTGATGACTCACAGCTATATATAACAATTTCAACAACATCTATGTCTCAGCTGGACAATGCAAAATCAACACTTAAAGCTTGCGTTACCAAGATAGACAAGTGAATGTTGCAAAACAGTCTCAAGATGAATGGCGATAAAACGGAAACTATTTTACTATCTTCTTCCTTTCGCCCTAGGCCCTCTATTGACTCTGTAAGTATTGCAGGTCATAATGTCTTTTTTCCCAAAAAAGCTAGGAATATTGGTGTCATATTTGATGAGAATATCTCTTTAGATCACCACATTGCCTCCATCTGTAAATCCTGCTTTTTCCATCTAAGAAATATCTCTAAAATCAGAAAACACATTAGTGTTAGGGCCTGCGAGACTTTTGTACACGCTTTCATATGTTCAAAACTTGACTTCTGCAACTCCCTTCTTTATGGCCTGTCAAAATCATCGCTTCAAAAACTACAGCTTGTACAGAATGCTGCAGCCAGGGTGCTTACTTTTTCTCATAAACATGAACACATTTTTCCAATTCTGCGCAAACTTCATTGGCTACCTATAGAACAACGTATTCAGTATAAGATCCTTCTGCTCACTTTTAAAATTCTCAATAACTGTGCTCCCTCATCTATCTGATCTACTCAAGGCTTATAAACCAACAAGGATTTTAAGATCTTCAGGCCTCAATCTTTTGTCTTAGCCCTCTTACAATCTTAACTTGTATAATAAGAGAGCTTTTTCTTGCGCAGCTCCTGAGCTGTGGAATAGTCTACCTCAAAATATCCGATCCTGTGCATCTGTTTCCATTTTCAAAAGCTTATTAAAAACCTGCCTCTTCAAACAAGCATATTCTGAATAGTCAGCTTACTTTTCTTTTTTTTCTTAAGTTCTTTTCAGTAATATAGACTTTTTATTAGATTATTAATAATATTTTTATTTATTTTTATTATTTATTTATTATTATCATCATAATTGTTTTTAATGAATTATTTATTCAAATTATATAGTAATTGATATAAATATATTTATACTTTTGTGATTTATGTGTATAGATATTCAAATCATGTAAAGCGGTGTTGAACACTATGGATATTGTCACTATATAAAATAAACTTATTATTATTATTATTATTATTATTATTATTATTATTATTATTATTGTTATTATTATCGTCAATGATAGACTTTGCCTGCCCGGCAATTGATTTCTCCCACACAGCGTAATTGTTCTTCTTCAACGAGTATAGACTGTGCTTACCGCCATTTGATTTTGTTGTGCACCATGCAATTGTTCCTCATCGTCAGCTAAAGACTTGTCCTCCCGGCGTTTGATTCTGTCATCACCGCATAAATAAATGTTTTTGATCGTCAAGGATAGACTGTATCTTCCGGGAATTAGATTTCTTCTACACCACATAGCTGTTCTTCATCAGTATATATACATTATGCTTCCCAACATATGATATCTTCAGCACCGCATAATTGTTTTTCGTCGCTAGGAAAGACTGTGCCTTCTCGCAATTAGATTCCGTCTTCATCGCAGAACTGTTATTCATCGTCAAGGACAGACTGTGCCTTCTTGTCATTTCATTTGGTCAGCATGCAAACTGTTCATAATCGTCAATGATACCTTCCCGGTATTTGATTTCTTCTGCACCGCATACTTGGTTTTCATCATCATCATCAAGTGTAGACTGTGACTTCCCAGGACTTCTTTTCTTCTGCACCGTATCTTCACCTTCAATGAAAGACTGTGACTTCTTGGCATTTGAGTCCGCAAGCACCCCATAGTTGTTCTCAGTTCGTCATGAACGATAGAATGTGTCTTTCTGGCATTTGTTTCCGTCCGTCTGCACCACTTATTGTTCTTCATCATGAAGGCTAGACGTTCCGTGTTTTTTCTTATACACCAAATATTACTTCTATACCATAAGTAATAGCCTTTGCATTCCTGGCATGGAGTTTCTACTGCTACTGAGAGGGTGTGTCTTTGAGACATCAGATTGGCACTGGATAGACAATGCTTTTGTTCTATTTCAATTCTGTATCGGCTCAAATACATGTAATATCATTGTTTTGGATACTGGAATGCGCCTTGCGGTCACTTGATTTTGTCTATACTGGATAGTGAACGTTTGTTGTTTGTTTCTCTAGACATTCTCTTAATGAATCCAATCTCGTTCCCAGTGTTCGGAACCCTGGAAACGTGGTTGTTAGTGAGTTCAGGTGTTAGTCTTAAACCAACTATAAATTTATTCTTTCCGGTCGCACAACTTTGCTCTCATTTGGAGAGATGTGAAGACAACTTATGTTTTCCACAGACCAGAAAGAGAGAAGAAATGACATTTTTATCTTGCGTTAATGAGCAAAGAAAATGTCTCAAACACCACCAAGCTTTCATTGAGGTTTTTTTTTGTGTATCACCTGGAAGAAATGGCTCAATCTATTTTCCTGGCTGGTTAAATGTTGGTTATTTTTTTGCTGGCGAAATGCCTTTTTGGTAATTATCCTGTCTGGGAAAAGCTCTTATGGTAAAGATCCTGGCTGGAAATTGTATTTTTAAAATCTAGCTCTAGCTGGCTTTGGGGAGTGGATATAATTTTGCCACAGAAGTTAATAATCAACCAAAAAACAATTAGTGACTGTTAAATTATTACTGGAGGTGATATCCAATCACTTTTGAAATTGTTCTCGTTGGGTAGTCCTACATATGGACGTAAGCTTACTTGCTTTCGCCATCAAATAAACGTCAGAAACGTGGGATCAAGCTTTCCTGGCCGTAAACGCTTACCTGTAATCGGCCATTTCGCTCCAAACCTAAACATTCAAGCAAAGGTAAATTCTCTGTATAAAAAGTTCTCACCAAAACCAGAGTTTATTTACCTCACCCAGTACTAATTTTCTCAGAAACGTGTTCTTCGCGAATGAACGACAGCAATCAACCGCATGCACGAAAGCGTGCCCACCAATAATTTCCCGCTCCTCACAATTGTCAAGTGTTGACATTTTTATTTGTTTGGCATCACACCCGTCACGCAGCGTCTCATGCTATTAACAGCACAACCTTTCTAATTTGAGAATTCTGTACCATGCAATGCCCTAATAATGTCTCTATCAGTGTCTCTTAAAAATAAGATCAATTTAAGAACAGTTTCAGTAGTTTCAGGCTGACATCACCAAAAACTGAAACATATCGTATACTAATCACTGTTTTACAATGATAGACAATTTTAATGCAATATTCTACTTCAAAAAAGACTACACAAAAAAAATGTACAATCCTGAAAACGTCTCGATATTTTGCAAGCAAACAAGAGTATTACGAGAGTATTGGATCGGCTACTCATTTACAGCTGTAATTTAATATTCCATGTTCTTTTGTGAGGCTTTCCTTCGCAAACAACTTTCCTTTCTTTTCTTTCGTTACATGTTACAGTATTTTATTTTGTGTTGAATTCTCCAATTGAAGATAACGTAATTAAAGCGTTGCTGTTTTTAAAACCCCAAACAGGAAACTGACTTTCATACACAAATTGTCATCACCTGATCACTGAACTGTCAGTAATAAAGAGGTCAAGGTTGTATAAATGTGCTCTTGGAGCCCAGATTTAGTGTCCGTTGGCCGAATTAGAGAGAGTCTGTATTAGAGAGGCTTTCTTGTGGAAGGAAATGTGTGAGGATTCTGTCGGGAGATAGAGAGATATCCATTGAGGAGAGGTTCCACCGTATGTGACAGTTAAATCTGATAAGAAGGCCAGCCCTCGAAAAAGTTACGCAAAAGCCTTGGAGGGGCGTGACACATGCGTGTTATCTTCTTGTGGTTTGTGGTATTTTCTAGCAATAATACGATTTTGTTTTGGTCGCTATAAATGTAGAACTCATTGCTAACATTCATAAATTGTTTTCTTGCAAGTCAAAGTAAAAAACTGATTAATTAAGCGGGTGTCCATAGAGCGAGGTTCCACTGTACAAAAGGAGGATGGTGAGGGTAACATTTCCAATTCAAGAAATTGGAGTCGCGACCTCAGTTTTCCAATTATACTGTCACGCAGAGAACCCACACGGGCCGGAAGGACCATGCTACAAATCCCTATAAATGTAGCTACTTATTGACTATTAGTTGATTCCTAAAAAAATTCAAAGTATGCAAGACATGTTTCAATCGACCATTCATGATCATCACCTAATTAAATTTCAACTTCTTCTACACCTTGTGCATTTTTAAGATTGCATTAAAGAAAAATAACTAAATCTGGGGATTCTTCAGTTGCAAGGACAAATCTCGTATCAAGATTTTGAAATCTTCGAAATCCTAGAGACTCATTTAGCCGAGTAGATTTGATCTTCAAGAACGATCACCGTGCGAAAGTACGACGGAACCTTCAAAAAATCATTTACATTAAATGAACTGTGATTAACCGTTTTCCCTGAGCAAATTGCGGTACAGGTATCATGATTGTTTCAATTGTAAACGACTGCTGTAACTGATAATTTTCTAACTTTTATGTATTTTTCATGGCGTCCACACAGTCCAGCACTTCTCAATCTGGCCCTTCCCCAATGGAGGTTGCATTTCCTGAAGTTGGGCAAGTTGAAGTAGAGATATTATGATTGTTTTCATTCTAATCCATTGCTTTAATTGATACTTTTCTTGTGTTGTATATTTTTTTACATACTTCTACAAATATTTCTTATCATTTCATTCTACTTCACATATTTACAAGGCTTATCAATTTACAGTTATTTGAAGTTAGACAGTGCAGGTCCACATCAGCACTTATGTCTTTACAATTTCATCAGTTAACATGTTTCCTCAAATACGATATATCAGTGTGTGTATGTATGCATGTAATTTTTATTCCTGAATTGTACCTTCAGCTGCAGCTGCATCTGGTTGCAATGGGAATGATACTGCTCCATAAGAGGATCCAGACTGTGTTTCTAGTGGACTGGTAGGTACATTTTTCAAATTTATAAATACAATCTGTGTAATGTAATAGATGGCTGCCACTTATACTTCAATTGCATGAAATATATATCTTTTACTACTTCTATGAATACCAACTGTCTCATCTCAAACAAACTTGACAGTACTTTCTGTAATTAACAATGACCCTCAGAAGCCTGTTGGGGATGTATGTGAACATACATAGGATAAGTTACAAAAAATTCTGTAGACACTTAGGTGAAGATTACTTTTTCATAATTATAATCTTTTTGTAGAATGCAGAGATTAATGGGAGAATAAAATCTTGCATTTTTTAGGTTTGTCAATCTTGTAAGCTCCTTAAAGAAGAAATTGCAATTTTAAAAGGAAGAGTGACAATGGTACAAAAAAGACTTTCAAACAACGAAGAACACAGGGTCAAGACATTCCAGGAATTTTAAAAGCAAAACCTTACAGTGAATGCAGCTACGTTTCTAGGATGTCATCTAATAGTGGGGTTCGACTGTACATCAAAATGCCATCACTCTCATTGCTCACTTTGTTTTTCAGTCAGTGATTTGTGTTGCATGATGATCATGAGCGCCTGAAATCTGACACTTCCGATGGTTACTTGTGCATGCGATGTATTTCAAAATTTGTTGTTCTTTCAAAACAAACAGAGAATATCAAATGTAACGATGAATGAGTCCTCAGCCCCGCCATTTCGAACTTTCTTTACATTTTCCTTGAGACTTTGAAATAGCGGGGTTCCATTGTACATCAAAATGACATCACTCTCATTGCTCACTTTGTTTTTCGGCCAGTGATTTGTGTTGCCAGTGATTTCAAAATTTGTTGTTCTTTCAAAACGAATAGAGAAGATCAAATGTAACGATGAATGAGTCCTCAGTTGCAGAAGAGCCTAATTTTCCACCATCGATCATTTCAAGTGTTGCTGAAGAGCCCTTGATATCTGCATCAATGAATGACAAATCGTCTGAAGATGAGGAGACTATAAGAGTAGAATCAGTCTGTGATGGAATGTTTGAATTTGAGCCGACATCTACAAGCACTCCTGCTCAAAGGAAGAGAAAAGCATGTGAACATAAATCATCAGATTCTTCAATGGGCGAAGAACCACTCAGGCTCGTGCACAGTGCTTCAATAGAGGAACAGGAGGAAACTCCCAGGCTTTGAGACAGTGAAGACGATGAGGACAAAAGCTAAACTGGTAAAAAGAATGCTGACACCTTGAAGGTAAAAGTTCAACTCACTGAAACTTCTCTTACTTCAAAGATAAAGGGATTTTCTTAATGTTTGAAGATGATGGTAGTCATTGCAAGAACATTATTAGTTGGATTGGCAGAAAAGTCCAGGAATTCTTTGATGCGCAAAAAGTGTTGGGCAGCCTTCATCAGCTAAATTCAATCGATACTCACGTGGTCAAAGAGCAATAAACTGTCCTCCTGTATATACCTATGATGCCTAAATTGCTAATATCAGTCAGATAAACAACACTTCACTGCACACGAAGGAAACATTTTTTCAGCTTGCAAAGATCAAAAAACAAAATGGAAGTAAACATATCGCATCAGTTCAATGCCAGAAACAAGTTCAAATCAGAAAACTAAAGCCTCCCTTCATTAAGGCAGAGGATCAGTCAAGGAATGTTTGCCCCATTTATAAGAAATTTGATAAGTGGCCATCGTTAGAGGTAGAAGAAGACCAAGGTCAACTGGTTTGGAATGGCTGGTTGGGTTCATCCTAAAGGTTGGGCTCTCAAAGGGGCATATGAAATTCGTTTACCAATAAGTAAATGAGTCTGGGCAAAACGACCGTTCTGCAGCCTAAGTGCAATAAACTATAAAACAAAGTTAAGTGTCCTTTTTGGGAGGCCTGCGCATATGCAATGCATATGTTGGTGGATTCGGTGGATTCCTAACAGATGTCCACGACCCCACAGGCATTACTTTTTATGTATGCAACCCACTCTGCCTGGCCTCATGTTTGCTACACTATTCTTATCCTTTTCCTCAGAGGAAACTGATGTGTGCAATATTATTGTCAAATGGGATTCTGAGAGGCACCATTGCTTGGCAACATGTCCACCAATATCTGTCTGCAGCTGGTTGTCCATGACTGACATCGATCAGCAAAAAAGCTTTTGAAGACTAGTCGAGCAGGTTATAATCGATCACATTTTGTTCTTTTTCAAGGTTTATTTATAATTACAGAAAGTAAATTAAGTTACACGGAAAAAAAAGTAGCGTTCATCCGCTTGGAAAACGATTGCATAATTCCTACATTTGCTTGTGTTTTCCGATCGTAAAATCAAAGGTTTTCCCTTTGTATTCCAGACGGTGAACTCGAATTTTGGTTTCATTATCGAACAGTTTTCAATCACGGTGAACTACAGGAAAACAAGCCGTTTTCCAGGTGCCTACTGCCTGGTTAACGCTGTGAAAACAGATTGTCTTACTGGCGTTATCCAGTCACAAAAATGCGTGTAAGTAAGTAAGTAAAGTCTTTATTTCATGAGAGTGAGCACGTCATAGCTAATAAAAGGAGCTAATAAAAATACAACTAATACAAATGCTATGTAATCTACTAAACTATTTAAAAGACAAATGAAGCATTATAATCATGTCACAATTCATCAAGTAACCGCTGTTGTTTAAAAACTCAATCTACTGAATCCCTTTGCCTTACAGGTAAAGATAAACTGTTCCATGCTTTGCAAGTTGTGATGGTTTCTGTTTTGCGATTGTACCTTGGAGAGGTTAGGTTAAGATTACAGTATCTGGCTTGTCTACTGTGGATGTTACTGTTTAATGTAAGTAGATTATTTAGATAAACAGGGACATCACCTTCTAATCGCTTATAAGCAATGATGCATTTAAATATTAAAGAATCTTTACAAAAAGGCAACCATTTCAGCCGATTAAACAAGGGAACTGATAGGGCTAGAGGGGGAGCCTTCAGAATCACTCTAGCTGCACGTTCTTGGAGCTTCAGGACCCGCCCAATGCTTTACTTATCACAATTAGTCCAGAGGACACTGGCATAATTAACTGGTGTTTACTGGAGTTTTCTCTCATTGTCTTAATGTTCACTGTTCGGTTAACGCTCTGAAAACAGACTTTTTGCCTTTGTTTTACCGGTGTTTTCCAGTAGGAAGCCAGCGTGTTAACTGGTGTTAACCGGAGTTTTCTCTCATTGTCCTGGTGTTCACCAGTCGCCAACACTTAATTTTTGGCCGCATTGGCGACAGTGGGTCGCAATTTCAAGCCCTGCATATAACTATGTTGAGCTATATGAAGGCTATTTACTGCTCCTTACTTGCTATGTAATAACTATGTAACTTGCTACATTACATAGTTCAGTCTGTGTAAAGTATATGCGATTACTATTGCAATGCTATTTAAAGGTCACATAGCTCTCAAATAGCTATATAAACACTATTGAAAATCTTCACATAGTTTTTAAATAGCTATATATTGACTATGTTATCTGAAGTCCAAGTATACATGTACTTTTCACTTACATAGTAAATGCATACTATGCTTTTGGTATGTGATTATAAAGCATAGTTTTCACATAGCACATGAAATGAAGAAAAGGCTACATTGCTTTTACATACTGCTATCTATTTCCTATGGCTTCCTATGCATTTGCTACGTATTGGGATGAAATAGTTTTTACATATTGCACCCACATAAACAATCAGGAGTGTAAAATTTCCATGTACTTTACATACTGCTATTTCCTATGTTGAAGCAAAGGCTTGCTATGTATTTACTATGTCTTGGGGTAAAATAGTTTTTACATAGCACTTACTAAAAAAAAACATGAAAAAACCTTACATAGACTTTACATACTGCTATCTATTGCCTATGTTTTGGACCTGTACTGCACCAACTAAAACAAACCAGGAGTAAAAATTTACAGAGACTCTACATACTGGTATCTATTTCCTATGTAAAAGCAAAGGCCTGCTGTATATATTTACTATGCCTTCGGGTAAAATAGTCTTTGCATAGCACACATTTAAAGAAAAAAAACAGGAACTTCAACCTTCAATACATGCAAGCTAAAGGTTTGGTCTTATTCAAAGCATGCCAATGTAAATGTGATATCTTTCGAGTTAATTCACTGTTTGTAATACATGTCCTGTAAAGGCTCCAAACTTTGAACATAAAATCACTCTGTACACGGAGAAATGAAAAAGAAAGCTTTTATTCCGATGTATTCAATAGATTGTGAGAAATACTAATCAACGGATTACCTTGTTTGATGCTCTCTGAGTGAGTCTCATAATCGGCCTTATTGCAAAAGGAACATGCTGCATTACTCTTGAAAATTACACACTCCAAGTCAGCACTTAATCCTTTCAATGAACTCCAGTATCTTTCGAATCTTGCTCATTTAATATGAATCCGTAGAAAGATTTTCATCCTCCGCCATCTTGGATAACACGTGGGAGCCCGGACTGGAAACTAGTGAGTCCTTTTCGTTTTGGTCATTAGTCAGCGGTAACCAGTCCAGCTCTTACAGGTTTTGGGCGGTTTTATTCAAACGTTTGTATCTACGATCACGCTGTTGTGGTGACGATTTCTTTGCTAGTTTTACTCTTTAAATGCTGATCCAGGCAAGGAAATGCTCACAACAACTCAAGTAAAAAGGTAAGCATTAACTTTAAGCGAATAACATTTGATTTGATGCTTTATTGTCTTCAAAATGAGGAATGATTTACATGCATGTAGAATTCACATTTTCACACCTTCGACTCAATTTGTGAAGCAAGGAGACTCAATTTGGCTTACATGCTATAGCCCTGTTAAAAGAAAAATGGTAAACCTTTAACAAGAATAATGAAGCAAATGACTCATACCACAAATTACATGTATACGATTGACAATTGATTCCTTCTCGTAAAAATGCTAATTTCTGTCACTTTGACTATTGTAATCAATGCAAAAAATGCCTGAGAAAGCTATTATGGACGCTTGTAAGTAGAGACCCAAATTTATGAGTCTACTCTTCACACACTTTAATTCTAATAGAAATGATCAGTGATTTAGAGGAATCACTACATGCATCATTGAAGTATATGTACTGTATTTTTTTTAGTTGCCATGAAAGAGTATAAGAGACACTTCTGAAAAAAATTCTCTGATGGGACAGCAGGGAAAGCTCATTTACAGCAGACAAAAATGCTAAATAGCAGCCAATTCTGTCACCTCAACCAGTTATGGTTTGATGTATTTGGAGATCTCTCTTTGCAGACTTGTTATAGTTCTGTGGTTTATCTGAAATGGTTTAACCCTTTCACTACTGGAGCAGCCAAGAGCTGCCAAGAGGGGCCAACCGGAAATGTCACGTTATTCCTAGAGCGGCCAAAAGCCGCCAAACAGACCGAGACTATTTTTGAGACTCTGTGCTCCCCGGGTCAGGCGATATTTGCCTACCTTTTGTTTTTATTGTTTAAAGTGAGTGTTGACCAATAAAATCTTCCCACCTGCGCATAAATTTAGCGCCCCCTTTATGGTAGAGAGCGGCTGTTTTGAACTGTTTACTCGCCCAGCGTTACATGAACTATTATAATGGCTACTGCACCGCATCCTATTAGTGAAGAAGAATATCGTGAGATTTTCAGATCGTCTGATGAAGAAAATAGCAATGAATCAGACAGTGAAAGTTCTATGGAGTCAGACATAGATTTTGAAGGATTAGCGAGTCACAGTGAAAGCGAATCAGACGAAGGAAGTTCGAACAAAAGTGATGATGAAACTTCGTGGTCACAAGATGTTGAGGATCTTGTTATCAACAATTTCACTTCCACCTCAGGAATCAAAGTCGCTGTTCCCAACGAAGCAAACAAAAAATTCTTTTTCAACCTTTTTTTCCACCTTTCTATTATCAATTTAGTGGTCCGAGAAACCAACCGATATGCTCGGAAGAAATTGGCAAACACGCGAATTAGGCTTGACAAGTGGCAAGATGTCACGGCTCAAGAGCTTTGTGCATACTTTGGTATGTGCATTATAATGGAATAAACGGCTTGCCAAGAAGAATTTGGTCATCCGATTCATTTATTGGAAATAGCGGCATACAAAATGTCATGACCAAAAAGAGGTTTGAAGAAATCAGTCATTTCAATTCATTTCAATGATTCTTCACAAGAACCACCACGCAATGCCGACAATTACGACCAATCCTCGATAACATTTTAGAGAAAATTCAAAATGTTTTGATTGACGAGGGAATGATAGCATTTAAAAGAAGACTACCATTCCGCCAGTACATGCCCGCTAAACCGACAAAATATGGCATAAAAGTCTGGATGGCGGCAGACTCAAGCAATGGCTAGGTGTCAAATTTTTCTGTTTACCTCGGACAAGAGGGAAATGAACATCGCATTCATGGCCTTGGATATGATGTCGTGATGAAGATGGCGACTCCTTTCCTTAATAAAAACAGGCACATATTTTTTGACAATTTTTTTTTCGAGTTCTTTCCTCTTTGATTGTCTTCTTGCTCAGAACACTTATGCATGTGGAACAGTTCGCTGCAACAGGAAAGACTTACTGCCGTGTGCAAAACAAAAGCTCAAGCAAGGAGAGATAGTTACTGCGCAGTGTGGCGCTCTAGTTTTCACTAAATGGCATGACAAGCGAGGTATTTCTTTCTTGTCGACAAATGTTTCCCCGAGTGAACCCTCCAGACCAGTGCAGCGAAAGAAAAAAGGGCAAAATATTGAAATTCAAAAGTCGCTAGTTGCTGATGTTTACACCACTTTCATGGGAGGAGTTGATTGCGAAGATCAGCTTCGCTCATTTTATTATACAGACTGGCAATCACGAAAGTGGTACAGATATATTTTCTGGTTTTTGTTCAATTTGTCCATCTGCAATGCCTTCGTCCTGTTCAACATTCATTGTGGAGAACGCCGTAAGAAACCATTGCTGGACTTCAGGCTTGAACTTGCCAAGCAACTTATCGGTGGCTTTTCTCAAAGGAAGAGAAAGAGACGCTGCCTTGATGTTCCAAGCGGAACTGCTGTGGATCCAGGACAGCATACATGTATTTCTGTCCATGTAGAAGGAAGAAAGAGAAAATGTGAAGCGTGCATCAAAGCTGGCAGGAGAACCTCGAAAGGTTACAAAGTGGAGATGCGTTTCGAGTGCAAACTCTGTAAAGTTGCACTCTGTCCCACATGCTACAATATCTTAGATTGACTATTTAACTGTTTTATGAAATCTTTTTGGGGAATACACCATGTTTCTTTGCTTTACATGTTACTTTTTCAACAAACCAATCGTGGTGCCGGCATTAATGGCGGCAAATTTGAATTTTTTTTTCATTTCTCTACTTTCTTGAGGCAGTGCTTAATGCTGTTAACAGATTAATTGCAGTCAAAGTTATGAATGAGTGAAATAACAATCAGACTGTATTTTGTTTCCCATTATGGGATGTAACATTCCATTAAAATCTACTGAGCATGCATGTTTGGATTTTGTGTTGAAGTCTTGGTGGTGCCTAATTAAGTATTCAGGAACCAGTGGTTTTGGGCCTAATTAGCATATAGTAGTGAAATGGTTAAAGCTTTTTTTGTTTTTAAATTTAAAACAAGAACCCAATCCAAAGATTTTGGCATGAATGAAATGTTTAGGTTCATGCAATAAAAAATGTAACTGCTTTGAAATCTGTAGTTTATTTTTTTTGTCTTTTTTTGCTAATAACTGTTAATAGCTTAACTACAATAGGTTTTTTGTAGTTTCCAGCACATTTCTGATTTGCTGGAATATTATTTTACAGGAGCAGGATATAATAACTTTGTTTCTTGTGTTCCATGTTTGCACTAGTACGTCTATTTCTCAGTGACTTCAAGCTATTTTTCTTGATTTTTCTGACCTCGTTTAAATGCAAGCATTAGGCATGAGATGTACAATTCCTATTTCAATACTATTGCATTAATGTTTAGAGGCTAGTCAAAGCCTATTTACATCCGATTGTATTTCTATGTACATGCAATTTTTGCTATGGACCCTCAATTTCAGTTAGGTAGATTCTATTTACACTTTATGTAAATGCTATGAAACAGTTATGTTTTTCCTATTTCCGTGTTTTTTTTACAGCTATGTAGAGGCTATTTGTAGCCTATTTACACCCTATGTTATCACTATGTAAGCATTGTATGTAACTATGTATACACTATATGTGTGTTCTTTATTTTCTGTTTCGAATCTATGTAGAAACTACATGTATGTTGAAACCACTTTTATTTTTGGACACAAAAAACCCCATAACATAGCTTTTACATATGCTATGTAAAGGTTCCATTTGACTAGCTAAAACATAGCATTTCCTTTCAAAATATATAGATGAGGCATATGTATAACATAGGCTTTGAATAAGGCCTCTATATTAAATATATGTATATCATAACATACCATTTACATACAGTGCAGCTGGGAGATAAGCGAACCAAAATATACGCAAAACGCGTCAAAAAAACGCGGATGCGCGTCAACACATACGCAAAAAAGCTCATTAGTATTTATGAGCTCTCCCTTTGTCTTTCTTTTGTCACCTTGTCTCAATCGTTTGCGGTGTGGTGAATGTGAAAATAATTTGCGTGTTCTCTGGTCGGTGCGCAAAAAATCTCACCATATGCTTATTCTAATGGCGCTAAGTCCTTCTGGCTGCATATTTGTGTTTCAAGGCCACAAAAAAAAAAATTGATCACGTTTCCTTTTGGAGAAATATAAACCTAGTGACAAACTGCACACAAGAACCTTTTTAACATCGAAATTTACATGAAAGCGTTGACAGCGTTATTATCAAAGCAAACTTCATGACGGTGCATCCGTTCAGTCGTAAACTAAAAAACACTATTCATAAGCAAAGGGCTCGTCATCAGCAGTTTTGTACAGCCATTCATCATTTTAAGTTGAGTATTTAACTCCTTCTGTCGTTTTGGATGTGAATACTTAAGTAAAGTGTGACGCTCACCCATAGGTGAAAAAATACAAACAATTTTCGGGTTCAAGGCCATTGCGTCTGTCACTCATTAAACTTAACAACACAACTCTTTAGCAAAGGGCTCATCATTAGCAGTTTTGTACAGAAATTCATCATTTAAGGCTGAGAATTTTGCAGCTTGAGTTGTTTTGTTGTAAATTCAGCAGTAAAGAATGACTTTTTGGCGTGGATTTTCAGCCCGACAGTGAAATCACATACTTTTGCCGGAATGTGACACTATGATTTAAATATTCATGTAATATCCACATCTCCAGTCCTGTTGGGTACAATTTTCTGATTTCAACGGGTACAATGCTTTCATTTCAGACACAAAGTTTTTCTTCAAAGATGCGCTGATCACATTTATTTGATTTTTCTGCAACGAAAATTATTAGGTTAATTTTGGGCACGTGCTGGCGAGAGGCCATCGTGATGTGATTCGGGACATAATTCGCTGATTCAAACGGTGAAATGCTCTCAGTAATAATAATAACAATAATAACAACAATAATAATAATAATACATGACCTGCTAATCGCCCTTTCTCGCTGTCGAAGACTGAATTGCTACGGGCGCGGCTCAAAGAGATCGGACCAAAGGAGCTGTGCTGCCGGCTAGACGCTCGGCCCCTGAACACGACCAATGGATGACCTCGGAGCACAGCAGCACAGCCTAATGGAATAGGCTGTGAGTCGATTTTGCTGAGGGAGGAAAACCGGAGTACCCGGAGAAAAACCCTCGGAGTCAGGTTGAGATCGACTGAAACTCAAGCCACATACGATCCCGGGGCCGAGAGTTGAACCCGGGTCACAGAGGTGGAAGGCACTGTTGATAACCACTAAGCCATCCTGACTCCCAAAGAAGTACAAAGAAAAGATGTTTTAAAAACTTTCTATGATATGCCAATCGAATTTATTTGATTTTTCTACAAGGAATTATTGGACTTTGCACGCGTCTTCAAAAAGTCATCGTGAAATGACTGTAAATACCGCATCACGGTAAAGACTGAAAAAAAATCATGTCTTCGGTTTTTCGGGTCATAATTTGCTGATTTAATTTCGCTCGTCTCTTGAGACCTTTGTTGCACGTAAAGGGTATTAAACTTCGAAATAATGCCCTGTAGATGCTTTCATCGGCGGCATTTGCGGATCGAAATTGACAGTAATCAAAGCCACATACCGTATGCAAATTTTCGACTTGTCGGCAGTCACGCAATTAATTCTTTTTTCTCCGCAAACAATACAGGAAAAGCAAAATTATGGTTATGAATAACAAAGGCACAAACGCGTTTATCATACGCAATTTTAGACGCGTAAAAAAACGCGTATACGCGTATGGCGTGCGTTCATTTTGTGTCTGCATTGTTTGCTTATCTCCGAGCAGCACTGTATGGTCGTTACATAGGATTTACATAGGTTACACATAGTGTCTGGTTCTACAAGGGAAATGTATCGAACTAAACAGAATATGTTACTATACTTACTGTTTACACTGTAGTAAAATTTATTACTTATGTGGCCACTGTAATTGATTTTCCCTATCTTCTTATTGTGTTTCTCCTCATGTAATGATGATAATATGTACACATTGTAATTGTTATCGATGTAATTTTTTCTAGATGTTTGTTGTCCTACCTGTATCCAACCGTTACCAAGTTTTAAATCGCTACATTGCTCGCGTTGTAAGCTTTTATTTCATAAATACGCTAAAGAAGGTTTTTTTGACGCCCCTCAGTATCTCCTGTGGTTTTGTGAATGTAAGAGTATCAAAATTTTTATTTTCTAATTTTTTTTTAGATAAAGTGAATTCTCAGTATGTATGCTGTACTTGTCTTGCACAGTTTTATGAAAATTTTACTGGTACACCGTTATTAGAAATAAAACACGATATATTTTTCTTTTTAAGAGACGATTTTTTCAAACCACCTGATTATTATTTGTGGTGTTATAGATGTGAGAAGATAAAACGATTTTTTCGTATTTTTTAGATATTATTTGTCGACAATGTGCAAGACCGGTAAACATCTATAAATCTTTACACTGTACTAAATGCAATAGGTGTTTTATATACATGCCATCTGACTATTTTCTGTGGTGTCATAAATGCAAACTGACGAAAGAATTTTGTTGTTTTTAGACACCGTTTGCCCGACCTGTTGCAGACGAATAGATGTGTATCGATCTTTACATTGTAGTAAATGTAAGACACGTTTTACGGCCATGGCAACAGGTAGAGAACATTGTGAGCTTGGATATCTTTTAAAATGTAACACTGATGTGAGTAGATTTTTGTTACCATAATTGTATGAAATTAACTCTTTTTGTGTTGTAAAAATAAAACTGATTTCATGTGTAATTTTATGATGGCAGATTGTCAACAAATAAAGGTTTTTAATATGTGGGAAACTACTTTGTCTGTCATGATCTACATGTGGCAAAAATTTTTTTTAAAAATGGCTTCCACGTTTGACAGAAGATAAATTAAAAAAAAATGGCTTCCACGCGTGACAAAAGATAAGTGTAAAAAAACCTAATGAAGAAATGGCTTCCACGTGCGACGACCACCTTCCACGCGAGTTTTGGGGCCTTACAAGCGTGTATTCGTTACGCATGAGTGACCCCTAATGTCTCAGTTCAGGAAAAAAAACATGGTGTCAAGTTACTGCATTACCATATGTACGCAATGCATGAATAATTTTTAAAATATCCCGTATCTCGTTTATAATACCCCCTATCTCTGTAAATTTTAACTCAAACATTCTGTATCATGATAACCCTAATTGGACTTCGTTGTTTGCATTTGCAATGGGGGATCCAAGGGAATAAATACAACTCCGTACCGCAGTTCTGCACTCCTTTTTAGCGTCTAGAACCCGAGCCCTCAGCTGTAAATATTGGGCGCACGAAAAACGCGCACTAAATTAAATGACCCGGTATCATGTATACTCGGTACGATGTATTAAAGAATGTTTTTAAAAGTCTGGTCCACCGCATGGCATATTGTAAATTTAACCTCTGAAGGGACAGAGAAAAAACCCTGGTCCACATCCCATTTTTCCCAGTAAAATAGTACATGCTCTTCATTGCTACGCTTTAGTGTTTGAATCAAATGCTGGTCTTGTATCAACAAGGACTATTTTGTCGTCATTGTATGTGATATTTTTTTACTCACATTACATAACCAGAATTTCAATAGTGTTGATGGTAAAGTTCCAAGTCGATGTTCATATTGTTTTCAACAATCTGCCATTTATATTTACAAATACAGGGGAAAGTATCTGTCAAGAAGAATTCCTCACGCTTCAGATGGAAGCTTTAATCCTTACGTTATCTCAAACAAAGAAGCACATATCATTTATGGGAATATAAACGATGATAAAATAACAAAATGCAAGGCCATTACTATCAATGAGCAGTCACAACAACAAAAAAAATGAAAGAAGACATTTTATGAAATTATTTCCGTACCCATCCAGGCAAGTTCTCATGTGCAGTGGACTCGTTTCTTGAACTTACCTTTGCTATTTTTAAAGATTTGTTGAAACCGTAATGAGTTTTTTGAAATGTTGTTTCCGGCATGTATACAGTTAGAAAAGTATGATGTTCAAACAGACATGACAGCAGTTCGAGAAGGTGTTTGGACGTATTTAAGACAGCATTACAACTCCTTTGCATCAATGTCTGCAGATGCCGTATTTAGTGACATATTTACATTGAATGCAGTTGGTGTCATGACCGAGGAATTAAAATCCCTTTTTCTTATACAACAGAGCAATCAATCTATTTGTTCATCATGTAACAATGCAATTATACTTTACATGACTTCCCTGAACTTGCATTACAACCAATTTGAAGATTATGTTTCTGGGGCTATACTCGTACTACCAAGTAGCAGAACACTTAATTGTGAATTGTGTCAAGAGAATTCTGGGGATAGTTCGAAGCTGAGACATGTTGTTCCATTTCCAACATTTTTAAGTGTAGAACTCTCATGAAATTATATAAATAAAATATTTTCCCCTCTGACCATGAATGCATTAGGTGAATATTATGTACTCGAAGGGATGGTTCGATGTATTAGTCATCACTTTACAGTGGCTTTAAAAGATGACACTTCTTGGGTGAACATTGATGATATGTGTGTTTCAGTCAGGAGTTACGCTTCATTTCAGGCCCTTTTGTATGAGCATTTCAATCGCTGGTTTTTTGGCATATTTGAAAAGTCTTCAATTGGTGTTAATAATAATAATAATGAAAATAATAATAATTATAATAATAATATACAAAAAAAATCAGCGCGTTGTGAAACTTTGCAGCAAGATTGTAATACTTTGCTTTTTGGCACTTTTCCAACAGATAAACCCACACGTAGTACTGATGATAGTGATATTGGCTGTATAACAAAGAGCTTTGCTATTGCTTTTTATGCTATTTGGTTTTCGGTGATCAAACATGGTAGTTATTGGAACTCTGATACATCAGATGCAATTGTTGAACGTGGAAATGCTTTCTATGTACTATGCTCCCCTTCTGAAGAGAAACAGGAACATTCTGCTTGTTCCATTGCAGTTCAAGAGTAACTTATGTTACAGATATTGACTACAATGTCTTATGAAACAAAAACAGAACTAATAGTGGGCATGGAAGTATAATTATAAAGAAACCAAAGCTCCACTTCCCTGACAACCTTAAACACAGTGCAAGACAGTCTCCTCTTGCATTTAAAATCGATATTGACACTCTGTCTGCAACAGCTGAAGGCTCACTTTGTAACTGATAACAAAGAGGCACCACAAAGGACTTTCCTAATACTACACCAAATACTTAAAGAACTCTGTCAACAAAAAAAGACCAGAGGCAAGTCATTTGATAAAAGTTGACAAGACTTTTGAGCATGTGATAATGGCATGTATGCACAGTGTACAAGTACATGAATGCATAATCAATGTCCTACATTTTCACAAAAACCTGCACCAATGGTACCTCCAGCTTCCGACATTCTGGGTTAATTATGCGGTGGTATAGCTTGATTGAGGCAGCTACGGAACCACTACATACTTAACACTGCAGTCGTGCAATACCAAGTCAACAAAAAGGATACATGACTTGTGATGTCATCAGTGAACGACCACAAAATGCTCTGTTCCATCTTGAATTATCATCCTATCTACTGAAAACTTGGTCAACCACTCCACGGAAGTATAACTACTTGAAACTTTTAGGCACACTTAACATATGAGCTGTCAAACAATGTCTCATCTACTTATATTTTCTAAATTACGCAAACTTCCTAAGAACAAAAATGAATGTAAGAAGCTTTGACTCCCATCTCTAAAATTGTAGCTGAACTGAGATCCTGTTTCAAACAAAACCATTCCGCACAATGTGTAGTTGTAACTTGCCTTGTGTGCATTTAAGCAGAGACCATGTTAATTTTGCATATTTTATGCCCTACAGAAAATAGAAAGTGTTATGTTTTTCTTTTCCTTTAGGGTTTCAAAGTACCAGAAAACTTACATACCGGTAATTGAAGATGATACAGGA
>OX421450.1:16281961-16316961 GCA_949126865.1 Montipora capitata | reverse complement strand
TATCATAAAACTTTGCAAAGAACACAAATACCCACTACATGTTACTGGAA
Organism: Montipora capitata; assembly: GCA_949126865.1. Taxonomy (NCBI): domain Eukaryota; kingdom Metazoa; phylum Cnidaria; class Anthozoa; order Scleractinia; family Acroporidae; genus Montipora; species Montipora capitata. The sequence goes on along the minus strand of OX421450.1, from coordinate 16,316,911 downwards.
ATATGGACAAAACGCCACTGATCTTCGATACGCCGCTGAACCGAATGATCAACATTACACCGCTGAGAAGAAAATTAATGTCACGCAACTGTTTGGTTGGCGCATGCTGGTGATGGATCAAAATTAAGACCAATGGTGATTTTCAAGAGGAAACGGTGCCTAAAGTTGAAAACAAGCACAGGGTTATCAGCGACGCCCAAGAGAAAGGCTGACTGGATGCCGAAGGAATGAAGAGTTTAGCGTGCTTCACGTGTTGGGACTGGGGAGACGAAGATGCCTGCTTGTTTATGCTTTCGAAGCTCATGTGACTGAAAGCATGAAAGCAGCATTTACAGAGAAAACACCAATTTAGCAGTAATTCTTGGCGGATTGACCTCAGTTCAGCCTGAAGAGATGATTGAGTCGTATTTTGTCAAATATGGAGTAGTAAAAAACCCTTGATAACACACAAGAGGATCTTGTGGACGGACAACAAGATGAACTTGTCGATGACGAATCTTGTGCGAGAGAAGTGCTGTTCGATTGTGACAACGAGTTAAAGTTTGTAAACACTTTACATAGGCTTATTTACTTTACTGTTGTATGTAGCAGAACAAATTTTCTTATCCAGGAAATAGATTTTTTTCACACTAGTTTTTCATGAACAATTTCTCTGCTTTTTGCTCTAACTTTTTTTTTTCAAAATGCGGTCCAAAATTGGGGTGCGTATTATATATGGGCGCCTATTATACACGGGTAGTTACGGTAAGCCAATAAAATAGTGAGGATTTCGACCCATCAAAGACGTTTTAAAAAAAATTGTACTCGACTTCTGTTATATTGCATCAGTATGTCTGCGAAAAAGAAGGCAATAAAGAGCCAAAAAGCCAGAACAGAACAAGAAAGACAACTCCTACCACCACTACCACCAACAACCAAACCAGCAATAGTAGCTATTCTAAACAGTCCTCCAATCCAGTACCTAACAAGCGACCTACAGATTCCACCGAAATGATTGCGTATTTCCACCGAATTTCACCATTGAAACGAGATCGTTTGAATACCTTGGATTACTTCAATCTACAGTTGCAGTCCTCTGACAGTATTCATCGGAGCGTTTGTTTCTCCCGATCAAAAAGAAGCCTCTTTTTGGAAAGACAACAAACGAAACAGGCAGTCAAATTACAGAAGTATACACTTTCCAAAGACGGTACGTCTATATTCATTAACGATATGACCAGAGTGATGTCACCAAATAGTTCAGAGTACAATTTTCAGCATCGGGAAATAGAGAACACTGCTACTTCCTTGAAGGCGATGTTGGACAATTCCGTAGATATGGATCTTGTAAATATATCAGCCAAAGTTGTTTCCAAAGATACAGATTTCCAAACGGTAGGCAGTTCCAACTTAAAGAGGTCAGAGTGCATCATTGCTGACAACACTTGTGCCCTCAAACTGGTACTGTGGGAAGCAAATATTGACCAAGTAATTGCTGGACATGTTACACTTTAAAGGATGTCAGAATAAAAGAAAATGACCAAGAAGAAAATGGGCGAATTCTTAATACAACACCAGACACTGTGAAAATTCAAAATGAGAATGAACTCTTGTTTCGTGATGTGCCCCTATTAGAGAACACGAAGCAATCCGGATATGTTCAATTGCAGGTAGACTCCATCCATTCCATTGAGGAATTCTCATACTTTAAACGATGTTCCAATTGTTTAAAAAAAATCAAACTAGATAGTTGCAGTATCGTCATTAAATGCGACCACTGTGGCCATACTGTGCAAAGTTCCCCGTGTGAGGTAGTCACAGTAGTTAAATTTCTTGAGGTTAACGTGGCGTGACGTGACGGGCGTAAGACATGTTTACAGGAGCTCTCGTAACTTTCTCTCGTAACTTAGTTTTCCTCCCGGCATCTGTAATTTTTAATTTTACGCATTTCAGCTGTATTTTGAGCTTGGTTTAAGGATAATTGCTGTGAGAATTTTCAATCTAGTTTTGCACAACACATGGAGTACTAATATGGCGGCCTCGTTGGGAGTTAAAACGCACTCGAGAAGTGCGGCTTTAGATGACTCGCCTTCTACGTTCGTGGCAACAATGTATGATTATATTCGAAACTCCAGTGTATTTTCAAAGGCTATTGCCACAACAAGTTGCAAAATTGTTGAGACACTTTCATTAAAAAACACCTTTCCTAGCTTCCAATGCCCACCGTATCTAGAATTTAAACCTTTCCCACGTCCTCTCCCCTCTCCCCCTTTCAATGTTGACTGCTTAAGTTCCCAACATTTTTTTGTCTTGCTGGCAACACTGATAAGGGGGGGAGGGGGGCTGCAGTGTGAGAGATAATAGGGAAATTAATAACGCCCCAAGAAGGTGAAGTGTCTCCACTATTTTTGCAACTTGTTGCAGCGCTGTTCAGCTTGCTGTTAACCCGCTGAATGTTAAAGTCGGATGCCTTGAACAAGAAGTGGAAGTACTGAAGACTGAACTGGCCGAGATCAAGTCTAAAGCTAATGAGCAATATTCACATAGAAACAATGTTCGAATTTTCGGTTTACCGGAAGTTGAGGGTGAAGATTACTATCAGGCTCGTCTTGCGTTTTGTGAAAACGACTTGAAGATATCTGTTACAAGAGAAGAGATTGATAGAGCTCATCGTGTTGGCAAAGTGAAGACGCCACGAGAGGGACAAGACGAGGCACCCCTGAGGCCAATGATTGTCAATTTAGCGGGACACAGTACCAAAATGAAGTTTATGAGGGCGAAACGCAATCTTGGCGGCAAAAAGATGTTTGTTAATGAGGATTTGACCAAAATAAACCACAAATTCATGATGCATATCAAAGAGCAGTGCCTCGAAGGTGTTTCGGTTTCCACAGTCGACAGCGCAGTTAGGGTTAGGGCGTCTAATGGGGTTTTCCGTGTTACAAAGTCTGAATATTTGGCCAAGTATAGGTTAACTGAGGTTGCGGATGCTGCTGATGGTGGAGAAAACTCGGTGGAGGCTGCTGGTCCCGAAGTTTAGAGGTTTAGAGATTATTTCACGTGTTAGTTCTGTGTTTCCTGTGCTTAGGTTGCTTTGGGTCAATTAACTGCTATTATTTTGCCTGTGCGGAGTGATTCCAAGCTCTGATCCAGTTCGTGTACTTATGACGGTGGATTTATAAGACGTCGCTGATTTAAGTCTATTCCTGCAAGCTAGTGAACCTATATAAATATGTCTTTGTTTTTGTTGTGTTCTTTTTACTTTTACTGAGCAGCAACTTGAGGTGAGCAGTTTTATTAATATTTACTTACTGAGTTATTTAGATGGGGGTTAGTCTAGATATTTATCGGGCAGCAATTGGACTTTTCTGCTTTTTAAAATTGCTTTATGCTAAGACCTGTCTATTTACAGTTTCCTTTGTTTTACTTTGTTTACATTTTGGCACGCTGCTCGCTATTTTCTTTTTAATCTGTGTAGATGTTCATGTGAATCCCGGGCCTGAACGTTCTACGTCTTTGAAAGTTGGTCATTTGAATGCTTGGAGTATAAACATTTCGCGTGGGTCGAATGTTACTGAAAAGTTTGAGGAGATTACTTCCATTATTTTGAATGAAAATTTTAGCATTTTTCCTTTGAGCGAGACATGGTTGAATGCTTCCATCCCAAATCATTTGTTCGATATTCCCGGTTTCTGTCCTCTAATTCGATTGGACAGATCAGATGGCAGGCGTGCAGGAGGTGTGGCCATGTATGTTTCGTCCGAATTTGCTCCAAGAAGAAGGTTCGATCTTAAAACAATGAATTTGAGTTGCTTTGGGTCGAGGTAAAGATTAATTCTTTTACTTTGCTCTGCGGGGTTTGTTATAGGCCAGAGTTTCCCAGGAATGAAATGAATATACAGTTTTTGGAAAATTTGCAGTCTTGCATTGATAAAATTAATCAGGAACCCGACACTTTTCTCGTTTTAATGGGAGATTTTAATAGTCATTATGATTCTGCAAATAAGTCGGAATGCAGTGATTTTGGTTGTTTATTGTATCGATGGTTTGAATGTAATAATTTGCACCAAGTAATTACTGAACCAACTCGAGTCACAGAGACAGGGGCTTCGGTGTTGGACCTTATCATTACTAATTATCCCAGCTTTTTGGTGTGTTCAGGAACTTATAGTCCCCCAGCAAATTGAGATCACTCATTTATTTGTGCCTAAGTGTTATACTCGGCAAGTTTGGGATTATTCCAGCCTCAATGTAGAATTTTTGAACTCCTGTTAGAATGACTTTGACTTGGCTTCGTGTTTGGTTGGCTGCAACGACATCAACCTCGTCTACCGGGACTGGTTTCCTAATTTTCAAAGCCTTGTTGAGGAACACATTCGTGGTAAGACGTAGTTATTCGCCCTCACGATAAGCCTTGGATGAATGGTAAGGTAAGAGGAGCCATTAGAAAAAGAAATAGATTGCTTAAAATTCATTCAAGGCTTAAATCACCGGCATTGTGGGAAAAATATAGAATTCAAAGAAATTATACATCTTCTCTAATTAGGCATAGTAAAAAGATTTATTAAGAGAATCTCAATTTGAAGCTGTCTGATCCTACCATTTGCTCTAAAAAATGGTGGGGGATCGTCAAATCATTATATGGGCAAAAGATTCAGGGCACAATTCCAACACTGGTTGAAGGTTCCAGAACCATTTTTGATGCCAAGGAGAAAGCAGAGCTGTTCAACGAGTATTTCGCCAGCCAAAGTACTTTAGATGATAGTATGGCGGAGCTGCTGTTTGAAATAGAGTATTTTCAATCTTCCAGGATATTATCACACGTGACTACTACAGAAAGAGAAATTAGGGATTTGTTTAGCTGTTTAGATATCAGTAAAGCATGTGGCCCTGATGGCATTAGCAATAAGATAATAAGATTTGTGCTGATGGACTCTCGGGAGCGTTTGTTAAACTGGTTAACCTTTCGTTTTGGAGTATGCGGATGTGGTTTGGGATGGATGTACTGAAAGTGAATGTGATCTCCTTGAGCATGTGCAGTATGAGGCCGCTAAAATTGTTACCGGGGCCATTAAAGGAACTAGTAGGCATCGCCTTGCGCTTGAACTTGGTGGGGAAGAAATGAGGTCGCGAAGGGCTGTTCATTAAGTGATACTTTATTACAAGATTGTAAACAACCTTTGTCCAAACTATCTTAAAAAACCTACTTTCTTTACAAATCTCTGAGAGAACGAGTCATTCATTAAGAAATCTTAAACATTTTACCCTTTTTGCTAGTCGCACTGAACGTTTTAACAAATCCTTTTTTCCATCTACTACAAGGTTATGGAATAATTTAAGTATTGACGTACGGAGCACTCTTTCCCTGAGTGTATTTAAGAAATCCCTTTTATCCTACTTTTCATTTCCTGCAAAAAATGTTCTTTACAAAGTTGCTCTTGATAGGTTTTCTTCTACAATTCATACACGGCTCCATTTAGATGCTTGTGTTCTCAATTATTATTTATTTAAAACAGGACGTAAAGAATCGCCAGCCTGCTTCTGTGGTTTTTATTCAGAGTCTGTAAAGCATTTTTTCCTGAAGTGTCCTTTGTTTGCTGCCTCAAGTTATAAACTGCTCTCCTCAGCTGCTCAGATTTTTGCTGACAGGTGGGCCCATATGTCTGATAGAGCAATCTTATCTGCTTTCCTGTCTGGATGCCCATCTCTTTCTTATGATGAAAATAAATGTATTTTCCGCTGGTATTCCAAGTAATCAGTTGCGATTGTTTCATTTCACACCTGCCGCACCCACTATTGTGCATTCTGTTTTTCATGTATGTCAGGATTGGCCAGTTATTAGTATTTATACCCTCCGCTGTCTCTTGAGTACCATTCACGCTTGCGGTTCCATACAGTTTATTCATCTTTCTGCTTTAAGCCCCCCCCCCCCCCCCCCTCCCCACCTCCGTTTACTACAGGTTTCGTCATTGCCTTTATCTTTTAGGCCGTAGAGACGCTTCTGGCGACTTCTTCCGCTGTTTTAAATGCGGCAAATTTGGACACTGGGCTAAGGACTGCCGATCCTTGTCCTGGCTGGGATGTTACCAGCCCTTTAGCTACAATTCTTTCCCTGGATTCTCCTACAACAAGCCAACCTCAGGCCAATCAGGTCAACCAAAGCAATGATGATGCCTTGGCGCAGGTACATCAATTTACACAGAATTACGAACTTGAAAGCGGACATTCATTACGTGTTAAGGGTAATCTGGAGATCTATAGGTGCTCCGGATTTCATTTTGTCTATTATTGAAAATGGCTATAGACTGCCATTCATTAGTTTTCCGTTGGCGTAAAACTGAAAAATAATAAGTTGGCATTTTGTGGATCAAGCTGTTCTTGAGCTTCTTAATTCAGACCGGGTGTGTATGGTTAATGAGCAGCCTTTTGTTGTAAATCCTTTGTCAGTTTCTGTACAACCATGCGGTAAGAAGAGGTTAATTCTCGATTTGCGCCATGTCAATAAGTCATTAATTAAGCAAAGTGTTAAGTATGAGGACTGGAAAATTGCTATGTCTTATTTTGTGAAGGACGGGTACATGTTTTCCTTCGATTTAAAAAGTGGTTACCATCATGTAGACATTGCACAAGAGCACGAAACTTTTCTGGGGTTTTCATGGCGTGCGCCCGATTCCATTAAGGAAATATTTTATGTTTTTACTGTGCTGCCGTTCGGTCTGTCCTCTGCCCCTTGGGTTTTCACTAAGGTCTTGAAGCCTTTAGAAAAGCATTGGAGAGTACAGGGTCTTTGTATAGCCACCTTCTTGGATGATGGTTGGGCGATTGTTCAGGATACAGAAAGTTGTCGCATTAAGGCCCAGCCTGTAAGGGCGGATTTGTGCAACGCAGGTTTTGTTGTCAATGAAGATAAATTGGTATGGGATCCCACCCAAGTATTGGACTGGCTGGGTATTACCTGGAATGCTGCATTAGGTACTTAGAAAATTGTGGAAAGGAGAATTGTTAAGATCATTAACTCAATTGATCATATTATTGAAGCCGATTTCAAAGTTTCCACGAGAGAGTTGTCCTCCTTCACAGGTCACCTTCACCTTGTCCACCTTGTGCAGGGATAATTGGGATTCTATATCCCTTCTCGACGATTACTGCAAGGACGAACTGTATTTTTGGAAGGAAAATATGGTTAATATCAACACTAGGTATTGCTTTGTAAGTAAGGTGCCAAGTTATTTTGTGTATTCTGACGCCAGTGCCACCGGAGGTGGAGTAATTATTGATTTTAACAATGACTTTGTGTGCCACAAAATGTGGTCCGAGAACGAGAGAGGTCAAAGTTCAACGTGGAGAGAACTGTCTGTTATTGAGTTTTCTTTGCAATCATTTGCCTCAGTGTTGGAAGGATCACATGTTAAGTGGTTTACGCATAGCCAAGTAGCTGATAAGATTGTTGAAGTGGGCAGCATGAAATTAGGTTTGCACAAAATGGCCAGAAGGATTTTTGATATTTGTATCCGATCGGGAATTCATTTAGAAGTACAGTGGATCCCTCGCACTTCGAATCAACAAGCTTATTATATAAGTCGTTTAATTGATACTGATGATTGGCAAATTACTGAAGAATTTTTTCTTTTTCTTGATGACTTGTGGGGTCCGCATAGTGTAGATTGCTTTGCAAATTATTATAACCACAAGATCCCCAGGTAGTTCTCAAGGTTTTGGAATCCCAATTCCTCGGGTGTTGATTTTTTCTCTCAGTCTGTTCCAGGGGAAAATTGCTTAGTAGTCCCTCCAGTTGGTATCATCCCACGTGTATTACATTATCTTAAATTTCAGCAGGCCGTTGGTACGCTCGTGGTACCTCTTTGGCCTTACTCTCATTTCTGGCCTTTAATTGCACACAAGTATAGTTGCTATCTTGTGGCTCACACTATTCATATCGGGAATGAGGTTCTTACCCACGGGAAAAATTTTAATTCGCTCTTGGGGTCTGATCTTTTCACAGGAAATATTATTGCCTTTAGACTAAAATTTACCAATTAATTTATTAGGCGGTGTGTTTACTAGCCTATCTTTTTTCAGTTGTTGGCACTGGCCTAATTTTTGGTCTGTCATTTCATATGGTGCTGTCCTAATAGGAGTATAGTTGATTTATGTGGCGCTGGCCCATACAATGATTTAACATCTTACGTGGCACTGGCCCCATCAATGACGGATTTTTGTACGGTTATTAAAGGATGTTCAGTCTTTCTTTTGTTCTTCTAGTATATATGTTTTGTTCTTGTCTTTACAGATTATGCTATCAAGTAATTCTTGGAAAGGTTTTCAACAGTTTTCTTCAATCATCGTTTATGAAGTGCTAAATGTTATGTTGAAGTCCAGGGCGGATTCGACCACTAAAGCTTACGTTCGTTTTATCAGAAAGTTCTTGGACTGGTCTAAATGTAGGCATTTCAACATGCAGTTATCTTTTCCTCTTAGTGTTGTTTCTCTATATTTGTTTGAAGTTCAGCAGTCTTCCGCTTCTAGTTCCTCAGTAATTTTAGCCCATGTGGCCCTTAAATGGGTACATTCTTTTGTCCCTAGTTTGGATCGTAATCCTTTAGATAGTGAATTTTGCAGAAATGTCATGGAATCTGCTAAACGCCAGAAGTCACAGCCAGTTATAAAAAAGAAGTCTATTTCCACAGAAATTATAAGTTGTATTTTAGGTATTCATAACAAGAAAGATGCTAATTTAAAGAATCTCCGTATTGCTGCGTTGTGCTCTTTAGCCTTCGCAGGGTTTTTTCGTTATGACGAATTATGCAATATCGTTCCAAAGCATATCGAATTTCACAGCGATTATATAAGAATTTTTGTGCCTCGTATTAAGACAGATGTTTATAGGGAAGGGAATTTCGTCTATATTAGTGCATCTGGAGCTAAGTACTGTCCTGTTGGTGTTTTACAACGTTATTTAGATTTATCTGGTATTGACTTAAATAGTCCTCTCCCTTTATTTAGACCACTTGTTTTTCACCATAGTACTTCCAGCTATACCCTGAGGAGCGGAAAGATTTCTTATACTACTTGTAGAGATATCTTAAGGGATACCTTAAGTCAGCTGGGCTACAACCCTAATGATTATGGTCTTCATAGTTTAAGATACGGTGGCATTACAGCTGCCGTACGCCATAGTAGGAATTCGATTCCAGAAAGACTTCTTAAAATTCATGGTAGGTGAAAATCTGATTCTGCCAAGGATATGTATGTTGAAGAAAGCCTTGAAAACAGGTTGCATGTAACTAAGTATTTAGGTTTGTAACGTATTATCGAGCATAGATTAGTTTCTGCATACAGTAGTATCTAAAGAGTTGTAAAAAAAAAAAAAAAAAGAGCAATAACAATTCCTTTTTGTAATTTCTATCTTATAATAAACTGTTTTGGATCCGCTTGCACATCGATCCTACCATATTTTTCGTGGTATTTGTTTGTATTACGGGAATTTAAGGGTAAAATGATTTACCCTTGTTTGAGCGAAGCGAATTAGAACGTAAGGCTTTATTTTTGCTTGTCCAGACGTTCATCTTAGATTCTAACCGATTTTATGTAACATAATAAGTGTACATTTGTGCTACCTGTCAGCATGTTGTTTCTTTGTGATTTGTACGCTCTTTTTACTGTCTTACTCCTATAATGAAATGTATGTATACTCGAAGTAAGCCCCCTCGATGAGTCTTTGTAACTCTTGGGGCAAACTTCTTGTTTGAATATTGTTTAAATAAAAAAAAAAATTTCTTGTCGCAAACAAAACAGAGAGTAGTAGCCACAAATTTATTTGGTTTGTCGCATTCAACGACATCCTTGAAAAAATGATTGGTCCCATTAAAACCATGGAAGATGATATGATTGTAGAAAAATTGCTTTCTGTAGAAAATTTTGTTATATCACATGGCAAAGAAAATATTGTTAAAAATGTGAAAATATCTGGTTGATCTAATGGACTGTCATTTGTCAACAAAACCGTTGAAATGATACTTTAGTCGTACTCCTGAGGATGTAATATGTTGCGTTAGTTTGACAAAGATGTCATTTCATGATTGAAGTTTCAAGTCTTTAAAATTTCTGTTTTGAATTTTTTTTCTGGCCATACAGTGCGAAGTTCCTCGTGTAAGGTTGTCACAGTAGTTAAATTTCTAGTCGCAAACAAATCGAAAGTAGTAGCCAGAGATTTGTTCAGCTTTTTGCTTTTAACGATATCCTTGAAAAAATGTTTGGCTCCATTAAAACCATCGAACATGACATAATTGTAGGAAAACTGCTTTCTTTACAAAAGTTTGTCATATCATATAACAAGGAAAATTTTGCTACAGATGTAAAAATATCTGGTTGATTTAGTGGGCTTAAATTTGTCAACAAAACCATTGAAATGATACTGTAGTTCAACATGGTACTTCTGAAGATTTAATTTGTTGCACTTAGTCAAAAATGTCATTCACTGAATTTTCAAGTCCTTAGAATTTCTGTTTTGATCTTTTCTCTTAATTAACATGTGACTTTGCTCACATCAGTTAAATAGCATTTGTGTTAAATCTCGTTAATTCATTGTCTGCACCGAAAGTAAAACAGTACACTTACTGATGGAAAAGCCGTTCCATCTGTATTACAAGTGTTTCTAGCTAATGCGAGAAAACTGTTTGCTTTAAATTAGCTTACTTCGATTTATTTCTTATTATCATACACGAAGCATCTCTACGACAGTTCTTTAATAAATCCCATATTTTTTCCGCATTATCAACTATCTGCTTTGTCTGTCATCGCTGTACACTTTTTCGATTGCTTAGTACTTCGCCAGTTTCTTGCTGCTCAGTTTTTTAACAACCTTGCATCAGTGGTATCTTTGATCATAAGACCTTCTGCTTCGAGATTACATTACAAATACCTTAACACATTAAATGTAATTATTCCTTACAAAATTCGCCACCCAGGACGTTTTATGAAATTCTCGTCAATAAGGATATTTTCTACCTTTAATTGCTGGAGCACGTAAGCAATGCATTTCAAACGTAACAAACCCAAACGTTTGCTAAATTCAACCCTGTTCTAACAAAATTATGTATGCTTGGTTTCAAGTTTCCATATCTTTTCTGGGCGATTTACGACCAATTTTAGAATTTTGAACACAAAGAGTTGTGGGTAGATGTACAGGCACAGCCAGCCCAGACTCGGAGGGTATGGGTATGGGAATCTCAATAACAAACTGAAAAAGATATTAACCCTCAAAAGTTCTCAATAAAAAAGTCGTACTTTACTGTCGCGGGGACTTTCTCGGTTTTTGTGTGGTTATGTGCTTGATTGAATGCGATTTAAGCGAGTTCTCAAATTCTCGGGTTGTCACTCGTACCTAAATAAAGGAAAGACTGGCAACTAATTTCTAGCTTACCTCACATCTCGCCGATAAAATCACAGTTCTCCGGCATCAGTCATCGTCAAACTCCGGCGATAGCTACGCGAATAAATTTACTTCTCCTTGACCAAGCTTTCAAGGTCCAGCGAGTATGCATTGCTTAGAAACAGCGAAAAATATTCAAATTTTCGAAATCTATTGAGGCTCGCTTACAATAAATTTTGACACGGATGGTCAACCGTTCACCTATTTGCTCTCACTTTATCGAGGCTGAAGTGAACGCTTGACCAGCCTTTCCTTTATTTAGGTACAAGTGACAACCCCAGAATGTGAGAAGTCATTTGTAGAAACCACAAATGTAATAAGCATTTGACCAGAAATGTGACAAAAATAAACAATTTTAGTATGACATCAATCGATCACGTTATGTTTGATAACATGTATAGCTGAAACATCTTTGGATCTACCTCGGACATACACAGCCAACTTCGGAAATCTTCGGTACTCTTAAAATGTTTTCGGAAATGTTTGAAAACATTCATATTACCTTCGGACATCATTTGTATGATCTTCAATAATCTTCAAATAGTTATTAGTATGTTCAAATATAGGTGATTTATTTGAGATATGAGATTTCTTATCCCACATTCAACTGGATAACCCACTCATTCATGAGGTGCTGGGTTGAACACTTGACGAAAAATTTTATATCTCCGCCCAAACGTGTATCAGTTATACATGGATTTTTAAAGACGCATAATTTTTACAGCTACGTTCACAGAGCAAAGTTACATGGATTTATAATTACGTGCATAGAATAAAATCGGAGCACAAATCTCAAAATAAAAAAGTCAAACCAAATTCAAGTGTTATTTTCTGCATACCTGGTCGCTGTTTTCATTTCCACACTTAAAACCAATTTAATTTATTCCCGACACACGTCAATCAATTAGAGTTTTTGCACCTGCTGGTACGTGGTGCTGGGAGTTTTTGAAGCTAAATAAAATAAATTAAAATAAATAAAATAAAATAAAAGAATGCAACCTTTAGTCAACATGAAAATTACAATAAAACTGTACCAATTTTACTTTTATCTCATTCTTGCGGGATTTAATTTGAAGTGGCAAGAGAGAACCAAATGTGTCAGTCAAGACATTTAGAAAAAAAGGAGCTACTTTTTACTTTCAGCTCTCTAAAATATAATTTTTGTTTGTTTGGTTGCATTTATTGGAAATAATATCGGAACTCGGTCATGTTTATTTGTTGTTATGGAGATTTAGTAGGATAATTGGCCAATCATTTGTAGTCTTGTGAGCATATTTTGACAGCTGATAAGAGACCCCACAAGGGCTGGCTTTTGCCCTTTCGATCGCGTGATCAAATTACGCGAAGGCAACTGCCAATGCGCCAGATAACACATCAAACGATGGGGATATTCATGCTTTTTTTTTTCGGATTCGGAGGATCTAGGGATCTAAGGGATTTTTCATGGTTTTCCTGTAGGAGGAGGGGATACTAGAGACAACAATTTTGATTTAGATGGCTTTAAAAGTGACCAAGATGATGATGACACTGATGATAAACAAGAAGCTCGCTGGAATAATCAGCTCGATAATATTCAAATTCCAGAATTCGTGACAGCCACTGACCTTTATTTGTTTTAGATAATTGTAATGAATTAAATAATTTGCTTAGTTTTCATAGGAGATGATCCATGGGAATAAATCGAAACGAGTAGGTATGCTTGTCAAAAACTCTTGAAAACCCCTGAGCGCATTGCCTTTTTTCATGTAGTAAGCCACGCAGAATTAAAGGCTTTCGTAGCAATTAACGTCATAATAGGCATTGATTAGATCCCAAACCGATGGATTTTTTGCAAATAACAAGTTTTTTTGTCCCAAAATAAATTGGTAATTGAAGGAATTTTCGCCTTCGGCATACCTCGGAAGATCAGTATCTTCAACAAATAAATCAATCCGATCATGCGTTTATATTACGTAAACGCGAGAATACTTCCAGAATACTTCTCTGTTGTTTTTCTTGTGTTGTGTAAGTTATCTTTCAGTGAAAGTTCTCGAAAGAGCACTTTTCTGCACAATTTGACCTTGTTTGTTCTTTCATGAAACATGCGGTTTTGTGTATTTTGACAAGCAGAAAACTTGTGGTGAAATTTTGTTTTGGCAGCGGCGTTTATGCATAATATTTGCACTTATGCCTGCAAGAAAACAAACGGATTGGAATAAATTTCAAACAATTGTTATCCATTGAGTGGTTAGACCGTAAATTGCACAAGGCATATTTTGAGTTATAATATATTTTTTTTCAAGTGCTTTGTTTAGTTAGCGATCAAAAACGTTCTTGAATGCTTAACGTGCACTGCTTCCAAAATTCTACCTTCACATTTTCAGTTGATCCTTAGGACGTGTTTTCAATCACTTTTTAGCAATATTTTTACATCATCTGGAAGTTCACTGTTTCCTCTTCAAGGTGAACTTAATTCTAGAACTCAGCATCTTGTGTACATTTACTGCCCATATGGTTTATTTTTAACGCTCGCTTTCCACTGCAAAACCTCGAAAAATGTTATCTTGCACACACACACACAGCGCACGCAAATTAATCAATGGGTTAAGTAATGTTCACATTCTTTTGTGAGACTGCAGACGAAATGACGCGACATGGTATTTTGAAGTGTTTGGTGTGTGAGTTTGCATCTGCTGTTTAGAAAGGTTTGCTGTCTGGCAGGCAGTACTATCTGCCCTTAGAGCTTCAATATCTGCTTTTGACTTACAATGATGCGGTTGCTGTTTCTCATTGTTGCTTTGGTTGGCCTCTTTTTTTTTTCGAGTTTTATGCTGCTGCTAAGTTTAAGTCTCCCAGTAGAAGCAGAGGGCGAGGAGTCAGCCATTCCTGATGATATATATGATGCTATGATACAACTGGCGAAAGGAAAAGCACTTCCTCCAGTCAAAGAACAAAGCAGGGTGGAAATATCAGCATCTGTCTGATACTGGAGATCAAAAGGGGAAATATCATTGGGAAGAGAAAATGGAAAAGTAGTCCTTTATTTGAAAGGTCGCTGAATCTTGCGAAACTCGGAGATTACCAAGATTGTCGCAGATGGATTTCACCGTATGAAAGGACCTGGTGCAAGAAAGCTCGTGTATACCCTGAAAGAAAACTTTGCTGGACTCAGCCAAAATTAAATTCAAGATATCCTAAACAGAGACATTAGTCCCACTACCGTCAAAATGCAAGGTTTTTAAACAATGCTATGTCAAAACCAATCCGAGCTCGAGATGTTCACGTAAGACATCAAATTGATCTTATGGATATGGGTGAAAAAGGAACTGTGATGGCCAATGGTATCTCTTACCGCTATGTGTTTTCGGTTATGGAAGTTTTTAGAAGATTTGTGTGGCTGAGAGCTCTAAGTGACAAATGCAGTAAGGCTATTGCCAATGAACTAAAGAGCATCTATTTGTAGCATGGGCCTCCTCTGGTAATCCAGAGCGATCAAGGGCGAGAATTTAAAGGCGCTGGGAAAAAAACTGCAGAGATACGAAAATCAAAACTATTTACAGTCGCCCTTACCACCCACAATCCCAAGGAAAAGTGGAGAGAAGCCATCGTTCCTTGCGTGAAAAAATGACTTACGACTTCTTCAGAATGTCAAGAAAAGGTGTGAACTGGATGAAAGAACTTCCAATTTACCAACGAGTTCTGAACGAGGAACCAAAAGAGGTTTTAAAATACAACTTTGCTTTCCAAGTGTATTATGCGCAAAAGCCTGTTTCCAGTAAAACTGAAGTAATGAATGAATGATGAGCTGCTGACCAATGTGGGCAAAGGCCATTCAGAGGCTGACAGAAAACGACGCTCTAAAATGCTTCAACAATAAGAAAGGATGCTTATGCTGCAACAGAAAAATGGTACATGCGCAGTTAAAATGCAACCCCCCTTCAAAATATCATATACGGCTTCCAAAGAAAGGAGGAAGTAAAGGTGGGCAAAAAAGGTGTCACGTCATAGAAGCTTTAATAGAGAAAAGAAACCTTAAAAGACACTCCAACAAAGTATCATTCGTCTCTGCACTAAATGGCAAAATGGAAAAGAAATGGTTAATGGTTGATGATATAACTAGTCTAACACTTACAGTACTGTGCAAAAGTAATGCAAACGAAATTCGATGAAATTCGTTCTTTGTTCACTGTGAATTTTCGGGGAAGTTCGTGAACATTTCAGAACGAAAATGCAGCGTGTTTTTCGGTAGAACGAAACGTGAGGGCGACGTATTTTCGTTAATGGTAACGACAATTCAGGCGTACGATTATTCAAACTAACGAAAATACAGATTCTAGTAGCGTAAATTCGATCTAGCGAAATTTCATGACTAGAGTTAAATGAAAAGTGTGACATTAACGACAATATTACAACGAACGCGACAACTAAACGCTCATCCTGAATCCGCTGTGTGAACTGCAAACAGTATCGAATGCTTGGCTGTGACGAGCGTTATTTTGTTTACAGTGTTCAGTGTAAATCCAATACAGTCAGCGGGTATTCTTTTTTTTGAAAACTTTATATTTATTTCAGTGGCTTGAAATGTTAGTAAAGTTTCAAACTTGGGTATACAGATTGAGAATAACGGCTTCTTTCAAGAAAACAATTCCAGATAAGCCAGTGCCAGTGGAAAATGACTCGCGGCGGTTGAATAGAGATCACGTGTACTGTCACGACCAGCTTACCAGTAAATGTTTCATGTACCTTTTGTTGCCAGACTTGTTTTGTTGTGTCGTTGTTTTGCAGCAAGTTGTATTTTGAGTCCATATCCCTTTACTTCCATTTCGGATCGTCGGCACATGCCTCTTGCGTGCCTTCTGCATCGCTCGCTATAGATCGTT
The DNA here is from genome assembly GCA_949126865.1 of Montipora capitata. Classification (NCBI taxonomy): domain Eukaryota; kingdom Metazoa; phylum Cnidaria; class Anthozoa; order Scleractinia; family Acroporidae; genus Montipora; species Montipora capitata. The sequence goes on along the minus strand of OX421450.1, from coordinate 16,300,642 downwards.
TTCACTGTCACGCAATAAAAAAATAAATCGAAAACCATCCAGTGGAAAAAGTCAAGAATTCGTGATGTTGTAGAAGATAAATGAAGAAGGCACTTCTCCAAGTTGTAGGCCCGTGCGTTTCCCCAAACTTCAGATATTCGTCGAAATGTTTCGCAGAAATTTACAGAGCCCAGTATGAAAACGCCATGTTGGTGCACATCTGTGGTGCACCAATATGGCGGTCGGAAAATAGTATCAACATCTGTTACTTACTTTGGCTATCTAGGCGAGTGATCATCTGTACTGGACAGACAGCTATTTACTTAAGCACTTTTCCTAATGCTTTAAATTCTAAAAAGGCTCAAAACCATGAGATAAATATATATTTCTCAATAAACTTGATCGTCGCCTCGTGTCACGCACCGCTATACCTCAGAAATTCAAAATGCTCTGGTTTCCAAACGAAGCACGCTATTGAGCTTTAAAATTGCAAATGGATACAAATTTACCGCCTCTTATGCCTGATGAGGATAAAAACTTTCGTGGGTCTTTAGTTTTGGATTTAGAAAATGATGACGTCACGTGAAAACGATCTATAGAGCTCGAGTTCAGCGAACCTTCAACTTCCAACTCATAATCTTCCATTTCTGAGACTTCAATCTGAACTGGAAGACAGACTGAAGTCGTTCCATGCCATTTCTTGATCAACAAGTATGCTGATAACAAATGTCAGCCGAATAAAAATTGTTTTCACCGGAACACGAGCAGTCGCAACGAAAACTACGACACTATGACACTTTGCGTTCACTTGTTTTTGTTTAAAGTTGTTGTAGAATTAAGCAATTCGAATCAAACTAACGAAAATTCAAAGAGTATGCTTCTGTAAATTCGAGATGTTTTACCGAAATTTCAAAGTACCCTTCGGAAAATTTGAAGTGCACTAACGAAAATTCAAGGCACGCATGGAAATTTCATGCGCGTTTCGCTCGAACTTTCGTCTGGAACCAAGAAATTTTGTGGTGTTACAAATAATAGGCAATTTGAACTTTCGTTCAGAGTTCTTAGAATTTTCGTTTCGTTCGAATTATCGTTTGTTTTCGGCAAAATTCATCGAAATTCGACGAATTTCGTTTGCATTACTTTTGCACAGTACTTTATAGAAGAAAAAAAATGAAGCAAATGGCTGCAAAGTTAACCAAGCAGAAGAAAGAATATCATCGCAGTAGATATCTGATCCCCATGAAACAGGATGACTACTCGGAAATTATAGAAGATCAAGGTTATTACATTGTATTTAATCCAATAGGAGATGGCAACTGTCAGTTTGTGGCGTTAAGAAATTGGCGACCCATTACTCTTCTTAATGTGGATTATTAAATTCTTCCAAGAATCATAGCAATGTGTATGGAACCTTTCTTGCCAAAACTAATTCATCCTGACCAAACTGGCTTTATTAAAGGAAGGTATATAGGGCAAAATATTAGGCTTCTAAATGACTTATTGTCGCACACCGAACGCAATAATATTTCTGGTATCTTTCTTTTTGTAGACTTTGAAAAGGGTTTTGATTCGCTAGAACGGGATTTTTTGCATAGGGCTCTAAAAGCTTTTAACTTTGGACCAGCTATTAGGAAATGGATATCAGTCCTCTACAACGATGTTGAAAGTGGAGTGATGAATGGAGGGTATATGACAAATTACTTTAAAATATCAAGAGGGGTACGGCAAGGCTGTCCGCTTAGCCCATACTTATTTATTCTTTCTGTCGAATTGTTAGCACTGAAACTCCATTATATTCCAGAGTGCAAAGGTATCTCTCTTTCAAACTCTCAAGAAGTGAAGCTATCTCAATTTGCCGATGACACAACACTCATTTTAAGTGATATAGACTCCCTTAAGGCTTCTTTGCATTGTATTAACATCTTCAGCGAAATATCAGGTCTTAAATTAAATGCGACAAAGACAAAAGCTATGTGGATTGGATCGAAGAAGGAGTGCAAGAATAAGATATTGAACTTCACATCGATAAGAGAACCTATAAAAATCCTTGGTACATATCTATCATACGATCAACAAAAAACTAATGGGGCCAATTTTTTTTAGCAGAATTCAAAAAATGAAGATGAAACTGAATATGTGGCAGACGCATGACCTTTTTCTTTATGGCCGAACGCTCTTAGCGAAAACAATAGGAGTATCTCAGTTGATATACACTGCTTCGATGCTTACGGTCCCTGAAAATGTTATTCAAAAAACGCAAGCTGAACTCTTTGCTTTCCTGTGGAGAAATAAGAAAGACAAAATTAAGAGAAAAGTGATTTATCAACCTCTTGTAGATGGAGGATTAAATTTTATTAATTTCAGAACTATGTCAAAGTCCCTTCGTCTGAGCTGGATTGGCAGACTGCTAGATGGCAGCGACGCTAACTGGAAGGCAATTCCAAATTACTATTTTAATAGACATGGTGGCCTAACCTTTTTACTAAATTGTAACTACGATATAAAATGCATCGATTCAAGCTTGCCCCTGTTCTATAAAGAAATACTAGAATACTTTCAGGAGCTTGTTAATATGTATGACGTTGACCAGCAACGGAAATTTGTCTTGTGGAATAATAGGGGAAATAAAGATTGAGGGGAAAACATTGTTTTGGAAAACATGGTTTGAAAAAGGAATCTTTTTGGTGCAAGATTTGCTTAATGAAGAAGGAAAGTTCTTGTCTCTCCAAGAATTTCAGGATAAATTTGATTTAGAAATTAATTGTCTTCAATATTTTCAAATGATTGCTGCTATTCCCAGCGAGATTAAATGTAGTGCATATAAAACGCAAATTACGCCTGATGATCTCTTCAAAATGGAGGATATACTTCAGTTAACTAAAAACTCTTCGCTCTCCTTGGCCAAAATGAGGTGCAAACATTATTACAAGATAAAACAGTAAAAGCGAACGATAAAAACCGACGTTTCGGAGTAGTCATGACTCCATTATCAAGGTAAAAGTTTAAAACATGCAAATAACAGTATTTAAGCGATGTGGCGCGAAAATTAACATAATAGGTGCGAAGATTACACAAATACTTTCGCACGAATAGAGTCCGATTGCACGTTCAGGTTTGGCTTTAAAGTTCTTATATAAGGCATTTCATACAATAAGCAGTCAAATTTGTTCCTGCACTTCTTAAGAACTTCGAAGCATTTCAGTAGGTCCTGAGGGATCCTCCCGTGTACGTTCTTGCAATGTTTGGCAATGGCCGAGGACTGTTGTTTATGTCCTTTTACACGATTGTGTAAATGTCCGCGTGTGTATCCTATATAACCTGCATCGCACAGGTCACATTGGTATTTATAAACAACACACTGTTCATTTACGATCGATGGCTTTGCTTCTTTCACATTCAGTTCTTGATCAATTTTTCGGCTGACAAATACGGGCTGGATGTTGGTGTTCACTTTCAGGCTCAGATCCCTGAGTTGTCCTTTCACAAAATTTGCTGAGGTTTGGTCTTTAAATGGTAGAACCACTCGAATTGTGTCCGTCTCTTTAGTTGGTAATAATGGTCGCTGCTGGTCACAAACCTTTGAGTCAACGAAATTTTTGATGGCAGAGTCGATGAGGTGTTTGGGGTACTTTAAACGCGAGAATACTGTCTTCAATCGGTCACATTCGTCTGAGAAGTGTGACCAAGAAGAAGATAAACTATGTGCTCGACCCAGCATAGTTCGGAGTAAACCCTGTTTGTACCGATTGTCAACGTGACTTTGGTAATGTAAGAGGAGACTTGAATTCGTGGGTTTTACGTACACCTTAGTCTCTATTTGGGGCGATCGGTTCAGTAACTGGACGCCCAAATAAGGGAGCATGCCATTGCATTCGGTTTCCATTGTAAATTTTACGGAAGAATGTGCCTTGTTAAGCGTGTTCAGGAAGTTGGATGCTGTTGCGATATTTGGCATGATAGTAAGTGTATTATCAACGTACCTTCGATAGAAAGAAGTAACATTATAACATTATTACAAACTTTTTAATGAAAACTGTATCATTGTGCCTACTGGTGTGAAAGCTTGGGAACAACTCTTCCCTGATTCGTTTGTTTCCTGGAAAGCTAACTTTCAAAAGATATATAAAATAACTAAAGATAATAAACTAAGGCAATTCTTATTTAAGCTCCTGCATAGGATAACTGTTACTAAGCGAGAACTGAAAAGATTTAAAATTACAGTCGATGATCAATGCTCTCTATGCACAAGTCAAGACTCTATACTTCATACATTTTTGGACTGTTCTACTACATCCTCATCCTACAACGATATTGCGAAATGGTTCAATAATGTGAGCAACTTAAAACTTACTTCCCCGAATGAACAGATTCTATTCCATATAAAGGAGAAAAATGCAAACTGATGAACGCCCAAGAACGCAGACTAGACATTCTTCTTCTATACACCAAATATTATTTATACACTTGTAAAACACTTTCTAAGACGCCCAACTTTGTAGAACTACAGAGGAAAATTGAATGGCAATGGAAACTTGAAAACTGCTCTTCTGTTTGATACTAACCCCCCACCCCCCCTGTCTTAATCGTTGTTATGTTTATATAAATATGTACTTTAGTACGTGCGACTTGTATAGTATGCTGTTTGTTATTAGTTGATTTTATTCTTTATGTACATTGTTGTACTGTTGTGTTGCAAATAAATTATATATATCCCTACAGCACAATCGTACAATTTCATTGCCTTCCCTTTAATTTTTAGAAACGGACCCTTGCGCAGTCCCTGGACCTATTGTACAAGATGAACTACCAAGCAATCCACAGGCATGCAGTTTTGAAACCAGTTCATCAAACTCAATCCAAGTAGATAAAACTACACCATCAACAGTTTCTGTGATGCAAGTTACTAAGTCTAGATACATGTATGCAGTTGCTGCATCTGCTAAAAAGGGTGATGCTCCATCAGACTCTGGACAAGAAAACATTGAAAAGCAAAGAGAGCTTGTGGAAAGCATGTTTCCTGGTGAAAAAGTAAACTTACTCTTGCACTTGCCTGTACACACTCTGTGGCAGACATTGCTCAGGTTGAAAGAGTGGAAACAAACTTGCGATAACTATCAAAGTATTTTGACAACTCCACAAACCGTCTCTCTGTGTACACTAAGGACCAAGAAAAGTAGAAGCAAGTTAACCTGAGCACGAATGGTAGGAAGAAGTTACAGAGCGTCTCCAAAAGGCATGTAAGACGCGATGGTTGTCTTTCGACAAGGCCGTAAAAGCTGCTCATGAAGATCTTGACTCCATACTTTTGTGCTTGAGTGAAATGGCAGATGATGCTACAGCAGATGGACTGTTAAAGAAGTTGAAGTCTCCAGACTTACAGATGTTCTACCTGTGCTATCACTATTATCAAGAACCTTTCAACAAGGTAGCATAACCTTCAGCCAAATTCAGCCCAGCATTGAAATCACAGTAGCCAATCTGAAAGATATTCCTGAACAAAACAAAGCCTTGTCGCCTCCAGTCTGATTTTGGAGAGGGTGGAAGATTTCATTTCTTGTCATCGGACATCTCAGTTACTGAAAGAGTTCTTGAAAGAGCAAGCACAATGCAAGTCAAGTATGTGACCAAACTGGTGGAAAACAACATTCACAACAGATTCGATTCTGATGCAATGTCTGTTGTCTCTGCATTCAAGATATTCAATCCCATGGAGCTTACATAAATAGACGAACCTGAACATAAACAATCACCAGTTTTCCATATTTTCAGCGCTAAAAAAGTCAAGGCTCCGTTGCGATTTAGATCGACAGACGTATCGCTACTAGGTCCTGCTCTACCACATTGTTGGTAGTCGTACCAGGCTCCAGCCGGTAGCAAGAAGTATTTATTATTTTAGCAAAAGAATCTTGTTTAATTACTGAGTTGTATTAATGAATTCCCTTCAGCTTATCATACAGGTGAGGTTTACACTAACAGAAGCGACAAATGCTCTTAGTAATAACCCTTATAATCATATAATATTCAAAATCGTTTAAAAGTCTGCATTCTTTTATTTTTGGCAAAAGAAGACTGATAATAAAACTCTAATTAGACATCTTTGTGTGTTACTGTAGTATCACTGCACACTTTTACTCATTTGTATTTTGATTTGCTCTAATAAGTCTTGGCTTCACGGGCTCACCCAAATACTGCAATATTAATAAATATATGACACTACGTACAATAAGATATAATTACTGCGAATGTGATATTCCTTGGCATGTTTAGATAATGATTGAACTTCATTTGTGAAACTTCATGTCATTCTGAAACTGCAGTCGCCACCGCCTTTCTCCTGCTTCCCTGTCCCTCAAAAGCCACTTGTCGACCACAGGTACTGGATGAAATTCCTCAACCGATGGGCCTTCTGCTGCAAATCGGATCAAATCTTCAAGTGTGGAGAATCCAAGGGCAACACGTAGGGTATTCTAGACCCTGTTCTGAGCAGAGATGGCACGCTCACATTGGGCGGCTGAAATTGGCTGAACCAGCATGATTTCTACAAGATGAAAAAGATTTTTGAAGGCGTCTTTGTACGGCAGCTTCGTAAGCATGATCTCCCACAAGCTTGTGTAATCCTTGTCAAGGAAAGTGGTCTTGACGAGGACCTTGAGTGAAAACCACTATTCAGAAATTGAATCAACATCACAGCCAGCCTTCTGTAGTGTGGGTTTAAACCAGCTGGTCAGGCGATCAATCATGTTATTACCAAAGTCAACGAGATTTTGCGAGCTATGTGGCTATGCATCTACATTAAAAACGAGCATATCTTTAACCACTTCACTTGTGATACTACACACCAAGGCTTGAGTGTTCGTCACTGAACAGAGCATAGAGTCAAACCTCTCTTTTAGACCAATTTGGCATATCTCGATTGCCTCAATCATTGAAGACTTGAAACTATCAGTTTGGGTGTTTCCTCTCTTGGGTGTGCCATCCAGAGACCCTTGCAATGGGTGGCCTTGAAACTGCACCTCATCGTGAACCCCGGACTCCTCAAGTAATTCATGAACCGTTTCAAGTGTCCATTTGGGACAGGCCGGAGTTTCAAGCCATCAACGTTGCCTATCGTTTCTTGGAGGAGCCACACTGCCACAGGAAGAATTAAATAATTTCTTTGCATCTTCAGACTTAACTTCGAAATTATTGCAAACATGTCTGCCAGGAAATGACAGAAAGCAGCAAACCTAATGCTTCTCATCTTTTCACTTACAAACGTTGCTCGTCCCTTTATGTCTGCATTTGTTGATGTTGCAAAATTGGCCAGAACCATCAGAATTTGGTGTTATCAAAACTTTGAGTGCGCGGCTGATGTGAGGGAGAGCCGCCTTGTTCCGCTCACCTGTGTTGGCTTTAGTACACCCACTCCCAATTCGTTGCCAATGGCCTGTAGCTCACGTGTACTTCTGGAGCTATAATGATAGGTCTTCCATATCATCTGCAGCACCTCGTAAATGATCTCCACTTGACGGCAACTTCTTTGCATTTCAAGGAGGGCCAGTTCTAGCCGATGTGGGAGGCAGTGGAAATCGATGAGATATGGAATGTCTCGTCGCAACAATGCTGCAACACCGCCTTTCTTCCCCAGGTTCACTGAAGCACCATCCGCACCAATACCGACCAGTTTATGCTTCCATTCAAGAATGCCGACATCATCAAATGACTCCTTGACAGTATCCAAAATACCTTCAAAAGTAGTTAGAAATAAATAATGTTCTAAATTGAATGCAATTGATTGTTTTCTTCAGTGATAACTAGGTTTTTCAGTATAAACCGCTACTACTAAAATTTCGTCAAAGTGGAGTATTTGAGCACTAAATAAATATTTTGCCATTGAAGCCGTCAGTATAAAGTAAGAACAGTTTAGCTATAGTAACAGTGACTTACATCCTGTAGAAGGACAGGAGCAGTCTGTATTCCACGCTTTATTGCCTTTTTTTCATAAATTTTTGTTAAGTGTTCAATTTTTATTAAGAAACTTACTTTGTGCCCCACCAATCGATTTAATGGCTGACCATCTTTAACGTAACGGCAAAGCACTGTTCGGTTTTCTTTTCCACTAGCATCTGTGGCTCCATCTATCAGGAGACTGATGTACTTTCTTGAATTGATGTCCGCAGCTTATTGCTCTGTCATAACTGCGCTAATTTGTGAGACAAAGTTGTTGCAACCTTTATCATTTGCATATGTCATATTCAAGTCTAATCCATTTTTCTTTTTCAGTGAAAGAATCGGATGGAATTTAGTGAAGGGCAGTTTTTCTTTCGCTATTAGATAGGCAGTGTTCACTTTGATTTTAACTTCTTTCCTGTTCTGCTCTTCTAATACCTTCCCTCCTCTTCTCAAGCATTGTGCAATGTGCGAATTTTCCATCAGCTTTTGTTTTGCGAGACTTGCATCATGGACGCGAAGATGACCTCCACCAATATTGTGCTTCTGCAAGGTCTCCTTCTTGAAGGTGCAGCATCCTGATACAAATTCCGTTTTGCCAAAGGCTCAACAAATTTTGCATGTCATTTTGTTGTCATCTTTGTCAAAAACGACCCAGGTGAACTCCTCCTGCCACTGCGGAAGTAACTTGTCATCAAGTGTTAGCTCAGCATTCTCTGCACTTCTCTTGGTGGCTGTCTTCTCTGGTTGGTTACGCAAATAGTCAGCTTTTCCTTTCCCTTTCTTCCCCGGTTTGGCTTGGGCCGGCTTAAGAAAAGTTAAAATATTTCCCTCTTTTGCTCAGACACTTGTTTTCTTTTCAACAGATGTCACATTAGCCGAAATGTTGGTAACAGGTACTTGGGGGCTTGCTTGGGTGTGAGAGGTTGCATCTGATAGCCACGCTACTAGCCCGAAGTGGTTAGGCTTGTACCATGCGTTTGGTCGGTTATCAAGACTTCCTTCCCTTGACAACAGCAAGTAGCCAGGATCACGCCCATCATCCAACGCAGAAAGTCAGGGGTTTAGCAGCTGGTGCATTAAAGAACGGAACAGGAAGTTGTTGTCTGGATACAAGGAACATATCAGCCGTCTGATAACCGATGCGAACGCCATCACGTGAAGAGGGGAGCCCCACACTCTTGCAACTGGCTATAGCTTCAGCCTTGACTGCTTCAGTTTGACTCCCACCATCTGATATGATTTTGTCACCAACTGCCGTCAAGGCAACTGAAAATAGAACTGATTCTGGGATCTCAGTAAATTTGGCAGTTTTCTTGAAAATTTCAAGCGTTGCATAATACTCGGCATTGGAGTACAGTTCTTCTGCAACTAGAAGACGCAGCCAGTTACTTAGTGTTCTATCACCACAAAGTTAAGGCGAAACAGAATTATACACACAATCTCCGTTTGCAGAGGATTTTAACGCCACAGGATGACCTGCTGGTTTGCGATCGATGTCTGGTATCAGGCTGGTTCCAAGGTCGTCCTTTTTAAAATCTGCTTTATCCGCCTGAACGGCCCAAAACAAGCTCAAATGTGACCCTCCACGGGATTTCAGGGAATAAGGTGATCGCACGCACACAGCACGTTATGACACGCTAGCACGTAGTTGACCTGACACGCTTAATGTGCGCTTATGCACATAAAAACAATTGATTTAAGTTAGCGTGTTCAAAGCCATTGTTTTTGCTTGGTTAACACGGTAGACCATTGTTTTCCTAACAGGCACGACTCCTTTGTTTTTTTAACACGGCAAGTTTCTTTTTATAAAAAACGGTTTTGAAAAACATTTAAGTAAGAAAATTAACGAGAGGAAAGTAACATGATGTTTCGACGACTTCATGTCAAGGCACATTTATAGTACTGTGATGTGACAAAATTAATAGGAAACGTTACATGAAAACATTCATGTTAAACAAAAAGAAAGAAAAAGAAAAGAACATATATATATTCATGTAAAAAGTTTCGCGCGAATGGAATCCGCTTGCGTATTAAGTTTCGGTCTTTTGTTTTTGATCAAAAGCATTTCAAATATCAAGCAATCGAGTTTGCCACAGCATTTCTTGAGGACTTTAAAGTTTTTAATTAAATTGTCAGGTGTCAAGGCATGCTCGACCCTAAAATGTTTTCCAATTACGGAATGTTTATGTTCTTGTACGCGTTGATGGAGATGGCGGCAAGTGTAACCAATATAATTTGCATCTCACAAATCACATGTGAATTCATATACTACACTTTGCTGGTTTATCAGGGGAGGCTTTTCTTCCGTGACTTTCAGATGATCAATGATCCTTTTGCTTGTGAACACTGGCTGCAGTTGCTGATTAATTTTCGTTCCGAGGTCGCCAAGTTGTCTGCAAACGTCAGCCGATTTCTGATCTTTAAATGGCAACGTAATCCGAACAGGGCTGTCAGATGGTGCTTGAACTGGGTCTGTAGGATGCTGGATGCGATTGATAGCTGAGTCGACGAGCTTCTCAGGATATTTCATTTTTAAAAATATGTCTTTTAAGTTCTTACATTCCTGCGAAAAGAAGTCTTGCGTAGACGACAAGCGTTTTGCACGGTCTAACATTGTTTTAAGCAGTGACCGTTTGTACCGGCTGTCAACATGGCTTTGGTAGTGCAAAAGGAGCCCTTTATTTGTTTTCTTTATGTAAACACGGGTTTCAAGGCTGCCCTTGATTTTGGTGATTTCCATGCCAATGAATGGCAATCGATCATTGCTTGGTATTTCCATCGTAAATTGAATGGAGGGGTGGGCTTCATTAACACGTCAGCAAATCAGTGGTGTCGGAGAGATCGCGTACCAGAGCTAGAGTGTCGTCCACGCATCTCCTGTAGAAACTCGGAAGCTTGTTCTCACACGCTAGTTTCTCTTCGACTGAACACATGAACGCATTTGCCATAAGTGGACCTAATGGTGATCCCATTGCGACCCCATCGACTTGTTCCTACAAGCTCCCATTAAATTGAAATAGCTGGTTTTTTGTGGCAACGCATAGTAACTCTATCAGGTCATCTTTGCTGATGTTCATGTTATGAGTCTTGTTGAACCAGTTGTCTTTGAAGGCTTTATTTGCTAGAATATGGATCGTTTTGTCAAGGGGTACATTTGTGAAGAGAGCGGTGACGTCATAGGAGACAAGCAAAACATTCTCGTCGAGTTTAAACTGTTGGATTTCTTCGGCAAAAGAGATTGTATACTCGTTAGTGGACAAGGGTTTCAGCTTTTCATGTAGCCACTTTGCGAGAGCGTAATTGTAAGTACCAGATGCTGAGAGTATCGGCCACATCGCGAGGGTTGTATACCAACCCATGCATGCTGTGAAGATCATAAGGCTCTGACAATAAATATACTCTCTTAAGTTTCTTCCCTATGATGTGGAGGGTTAATACCGTAAACAATGGCGTATAAGCCGTACTTTTTTTTTTTCTTCATTGTTTTTTAAACAACATAAGCCCAAAATCGGATGTGCGGCTTGTCTGCGAGAACATCAAATTTTTGCAGCATCACCGCGAGCAAGAAAATACAATGCTATCTTCGAGTATTCGCGAGGTAAAAAATTAATGGCCAACTGTTTCTCCATTTTCAAGGGCTTTAACAGCAAATTTCTGCTTGTTTCAGTCTTTCGTTTTTTAGAATATTGTATTTTCTAGTCATTTCGTTGCCGATGATTGAAGTGGTAAAATATGAAAATGTTACACTGGTTAAAAAAATATTATAATAATTGAAAAAAGATTTTGAAATTCCAACGTTTCGGCTACTACCGTAATTTCCAGCCGATTACCCGCGGGTAATGCGTTAATTTTCCAGTAAACCGCGGTTGCTGCGGGTAATAGGAAGGTGCGGGTAATGCGATAATTTTTAAATCTCAAGTAAGAACTTGACAGATTGAAACAAGTTAAAATGAGGATAATTAAACCAACACTTCCTTCAAATCTGTGTGTTGCCTCGTTCGTTGATTCAATCTTTAAAATGATGCTTTATTTGCCGTAGTCTTTGTAAAACCGCTTGATGAAAGCCGAAGCAAATTGAATGAAAAACAATAATCTTTCCCTTCGACCATGTCACAACTTGTCACCGAATTAAAAGTAAATGAGAACGAATTTCTCACTTTAACACATCCTTTTCAATTTTAAGAAAGAGTTTATAGTGAGACACAATTCAATGCTGAAAAAGTAACAAGATGCGAATGTGTTTATTTTGTGATGCCACAAATTTTTCCGTTCAAAACAAATCTTTTACGATCTTGTTTAAATAATTTCAAACCTTTACTAATTAATTAAACTGATGCTTCCTTAAAACTTGTGTTGCCAAGCTTGTTTGTTACCGTAGTTCAATCTGAAAACGCTTCCTATTCAAGATTTGTGTGATGTTTTATTCTAGTGTTCTAAAAGCCCTCAATGAAAGCCGATGCAAATTGAATGAAAAACAAATCAATAGTGTTTAAGTGATTACTGTATTTCACTGCTTTTTTCTTCGCTTAATTTAAAAGCATTTCTCACCTGCACTCCTTTCAATTTTGTATATGAAAGATTGAAAGCATTTTTTGTGAAAGCACACTCAAAGCTACAAAACAAGATGCCGACATATTTCACGGCACCGCATAATTATTTAGAACGTGATTGTCGGCACGTGTGTAAACAAAACACTAACTACAGTGAAAAATTTGCTGGATTGTTCAGCTCATCAGTGAAATGTTCCTAGCTACCCCTGGCTTGAGTAATAGAGCATTTTCCCGTTTTAAGCGACTTCTTATACATTTGTATAGGCCCGGTCTTTTGCCGCTGGGTATGCCTAACCACCACCCCATCAGGTATTTTTAACACTCGCTCCCACTTTCTTTCAACCTATCAAAATGGCGCTCAATGATCTATTGTAAAGATGTTGGCCTTCAACTCGTATTCTATCGAGTCTTAGCGTTAATACATTGGATATTTAGGTCGTTTTAACAAGACAAACCAGGAATGACTAAGGAGAGTGTTTAAGGCTGCATTATTAAAAGCCAATTCTTAGCAGAAAATGCTATCGATCTTCTGCTTTGTAAATAACAACATGGAATATTCATCGCTCCAAGTTTGTGAGTTCTTGTCCCGGAAATACAGTAGCAAGATTTTTTCGGTTTTGGGGTGCAGGTAATAGGCCAGTGCGGGTAATCTGTTGAACGTTTTTTGCCCTTGTGACAAAAATAGACCGCTGCGGGTAATCTGCCGTGCGGGTAATTGTCCGGAAATTACGGTAACAAAAGCCTTATTCAGGGGTAATAAAAATATACAACGAAGTGACAAGTGTATTTAAAATTGCGTAGATGCTAATAAATAATAAAATCAGTTCTTGCCCAATGACGCCAAGGCCCTGTACTCTTGGGGCAGGTACATGCCATCATTGCGGTTGAGCGGGCTTTTGCATGTGTTAATTTCCCATGCCTCTAAGAGGCGTCGGGTCTGCCAACCGGGACTGGTACGTAATATTACAGACAATTTCCACGAGATAGTGTGACCAGACTGCAAAGAATGTTCGGCGAGTGCAGATTTCTTGGGGTGTTCTTGTTCGACCGCTTTTTGGTGTTCTCTGAGCTGAGTATTGAACTTCCGTTTGGTCTCCCCGACGTAGAGTTTATCGTAATCTTTGCAAGGAATGAAATAAATTACCCCGCACGTTTGATCTTTTGGAACGGGATCTTTCGGCTTGGGAAAAAAGTTACCAATGGTCTGGTGTGGTTTTAAGGCGACTTTGATATTATAACTGTTCAAAACCCACTTGATCGGGTCCGTTGATCCTTTAGGTAGGAGGCAGAAACTCTTTACGTCTTCCGGACTGCTGAGGTGACCATTTAGGTTTGCTCGAATCAATTATAAACCGTTTCGGTTAGCTATTCGCCAACAGCGCGGAAGTAACTTGTTTTGACTCTTTAGAACGAAAATAGCTGGTGATCGGAATATTTCTAGCGCGGTTGGTCAAAGACTTCACAACAGCCTTCTTATGTGCGATCGGGTGATGTGACTCAAACGCGAGATATCTTTCCATGTGGGTGGGCTTCCGATAGACCTTATTCGCAAGTTGACTGTGGTCTTGTCGATAAACAGAGACGTTGAGGAAGGCTATTTCTTGGTTTGTTTCCCTTTCAACGGTGAATTGAATCTATGGTTCAATGTTGTTCAGGTGATCTTGCAAGGTTTGTACAAGGCCAGACTTAACCGCGGCACTACGTCATCGACATATCAGCCCATAGCAGTACCAAAGATTTGCTTTGGCTCCTAGAAAAATACCAACAGTGGAAACCATAGCTCGTGTTGAAGATGGTATTTATGCATTATCAGGAGAGGAAAAAATTGCTTTAAGATCCCAAATTTCACGGGTTTTACAAAGAGCCTCTGTCCCACCTTCAAACCTACCCCAAGATGAGCTCAGAGCTTTACATGATTTGCGTAAAGATAAAGATCGACTCATTATCCAAGCGGATAAGGGAAATTGCACCATTGTCATGGACCGGAAGGACTACAACGAAAAAGTACAGGAGATACTTAATGACCAAAAACCTACAAGGTCCTGGACAAAGATCCCACACAGCAGACGGAAAGAAAGCTTAATGAAAAGTTGGCCAATCTCAAACGAGAAGATAAGATCAGCGATAATCTGTACAAGAAACTCCGAAGTTCTGATAGTTTGCCACCTCACTTCTATGGTTTGCCGAAAGTTCATAAACCCGGGGCACCCTCTTTGGCCTATTGTCTCGTTCATCGATTCCCCAACTTATATGCTATCTAAGCACCTGGCCCAGACTCTGAAACTTCTGGTTGGCAAAACAGATTTCATGGTTAACAATAGCTTGGATTTTTGCGATCAGATAAAACACGTCAAGCTCGAAGAAGACGACGAAATGGTCTCGTTCAATGCTGTTTCCCTTTTCACTTCAATTCCTGTGGAACTTGCCATTCAAGTTGCTACGGATGTGCTGTCTAAAGATGATACTTTGTACGATAGAACTGCTATCCCGGTTAAGGACATTATTGACCTATTAGAATTTTGTTCGTCAACAACAAATTTTAAGTACAACAATACCCACTACCAACAGATCTTTGGTACTGCTATGGGCTCTCCTGTGTCAGCCGTTATGGCCAATCTGGTCATGGAAAACCTGGAGGAATGGGCTTTGTCCACCTCTCTCGTCCAGCCTCGGTTTTGGAAACGATATGTCGATGACGTAGTGCCGCAGTTAAGTCTGGCCTTGTACAAACCTTGCAAGATCACCTGAACAACATTGAACCATAGATCCAATTCACCATTGAAAGGGAAACAAACCAAGAAATAGCCTTCCTAGACGTGTTTATCGACAAGACAACGGTCAACTTGCGAATAAGGTCTATCGGAAGCCCACCCACACGGAAAGGTATCTCGCGTTTGAGTCACATCACCCGATCGCACACAAGAAGGCTATTGTGAATTCTTTGACCAACCGCGCTAGAAATATTCCGACCACCAGCTATTTTCGTTCTAAAGAGTTAAAACAAGTTACTTCCGCGCTGTTGGCAAATGGCTACCCGAAACATCAGACCGAACCTTTCCATTTGACTTCAGCCCGAAATTTCCGGAAATTTTGGCTTAATGGAAAGCACCCACTATCGCTTGTTTCTCCTGTGATAGCCATGATGCAGCAAAAAATCACGAATATTATTCCTTTCTTTTCTCGGCTCTTAAAAACAAGTTTGACTCACCAATTTTTGGTGAGAAGTGGAATCAAATTGTCAGTCGCATTAACACTAAATGTAGTGGAAAGAGAGGAACACTTATTCACAGACTAAAGAAGAACACTTTATTTTGAAAAAAATATTTATACATCCAGTGTTTGAAATGTGTGATCTAAAATAGATTTGTTTTGCTTTTTGTTGGTTTCGCTTACGGTTTTTTTTTTTCAAATATTTTTTTCTGTAATTAAAAAACACAAGTAACACAAGTAAATTACAAGGAATTACCGCACATCCATCATCATTTACTTTACTTACTTTACATCCACACCATTATAAACGTTTAGCTCTCATTAAACCTTTTTTTAATATGCATCCATTTCGTCTAGCTGTTATACTGAAGCAATGGAATCCGGTCACTTCATTCCATGCATGATCAGATTGTTCCTCAATAATAGTCAGTTCGTTCCAAGTTACGGCCAGATCAAATAAGATTCGAATGTTCATGCCACAATTAAAAAGGCGAGCTGATCTTATTAGGGAGCTTAAAGAGACTGGCCACCCACTTTACATTGCACACCTTTGTTATCTGGGATATTTGAAGTATCTTCTCCCATAATTTATATGTGCAAGAATATCTTTGAGCACTCGAAATAAAAACAGTCAGGGATATTAGAAAATAAAAAATACATTTTGAAGACCCTCTGGAGATTATCCCACGAAAATTAATGGGTTTCGATCACCAAAACAGCAGAATACCTTGCTATTTCGAGTGCTTTTCTATGAAGCATGGGAATGAGACATCTAGTGAATTCAATAGGGAAAGGAAATAGGGAGTTTCACATTCTGCTTAATGTGAAACTCATGTCAACTTGCCTCTCATGTGGCCGTAATTTGACACAATTAGCATTGTTGAAAAACACACGCATGATTGCTGATACACTGTTTTTCTGAGTTTGCCCGATGTAAACACACCAAACCGCCATTGTAACCCGTTTTCATTTTCAGCTTATTTTGATTCTTGTGCTAATTTTGGTGATTTTGTTTGTTTTTCATTTTTTAGTGATAGTTTCTCGGCAAACTCAATCTCTCTTCTTCCTTTTCCCTGAATCGACAAGGCATTCATTGTTGGTGGTGTAGGACTGGCATACAGAGTGTTGAATGCAGGGCAGGGGGCCCATTTCTCGAAAGTCCCGAAACTTTTCCGCCGTGTTTCGGATGATTTAAAAACGCTTTGTGTCTTGAAAAGGGAAACATTTCCTGTCACGAAATTTTGTGTTAGTTTTGTTTGCTTAATAACGAAAACATGTAAACCGATCGGCTTTCCAGGATAAGTGGATCAAATTGCTTTTAGAGCCCAAAAAGTTTACAGGCCCCAGTTTTGTTTCTCAAACATAGAACAGAACGAAAGAAGAACGAACACAAACCAAGGAAATGAATAGATGTTGTAATCATTTTGTGCATTAGTGGCAGCATTACTTTAACGTGGCATTAAAAGAACAGCAATCCACTCACCAGAAGATGCCCTGATTCCGCCTACGTTCACAAGAAGTTGAGTTGAAATTTTAAGTTAAGTTAATCTCTGGACAATGTATCTCCAAGAGACATCATCTACTTTTTAATTTGCAAGGACAAGGATCAAAAACCAAAGTTCACGACGATGGATGCCCCCCATCAGGGACGAACCTCAAAAAACACACCCACATGCAACTGCCCCCGTCATCTAGCTTTCAAAACGGTTGACTCCTACATTGGCCAACTGCGGCCCATTCTTCGTGATCACCTAGAGGCCTCTGGTACTACGTTGTCAGATACTCTTACGCCTAATCCCGCAGCACATGCTTCAGTAAAACGCTACCTAAAAGCGGTGACCGAGGAACAGCTAAAAGCGTGGGCCAATCCGAAACAGGCTGAACCCCTCTTCATCAGGGAATTAGTCGCCCTATGCCAGGTGATCACACACAAACTGCATTCTCCTGGCACTGACCCTGTTCATCTTTATATTCACGCTAGGGACCTAGCCTATTTCAAGTTACACTTTTTATCTGGTGACTGGCTTTCTGATCTCTCCCACGTCAAAGCCGCTGAAATTTTACGATTCCCCAACGACAAAGGAATATTGTTTAACCATGTATTCGGAAAAACACTCCGGTCTGGTGATTCCCGCGTATTTGCAGTGGGGAGGCATCCGAACACCGCCATTTGCCCTGTAAAGGCGTTAGATGATTACATCTCGATCTGTACGGGGCTTAAGATATCTGTCCACAGCGGTCCCTTGTTCCGCACCGCTCAAGGAAACATCGTTCTTCCTGAACCTTTTTCCACAGATGCCACCGAGGCCCATCTGAAAAGCTACCTAGAAGTAGCCGGCATATCCCACAAAACCCTCTACAGCTTTCGTTGCGGGGGAGCCATTACCATGGCGCTTACAGGGAGTGCCCTGGACGACATCGTTGAGCACGTGGACTGGAAATCACACCGCATGGCTAGACACTACTTGCAGCTTCACAAATCGTTGCAGCCTGATTCGGTTGTGGCACGGATCTCTCAGGCCACACCAGAGACCTCCTCCCGTTATAGCGAACTAAATCAGCTCCAAGGCTTCGAACCAGCCTTTCCTGCTCCCTTTCCCAGCGCCGTCCCTCTACAACAACGCCAGTCCCCCAGAAAGTAGAACCTTTAAAACGTGCTTTGAGTATGGTCATTAAATTTGCCCACCACGCCTATATCAGTGTCTTGCTCATCTAGGACGAACAGGGACTTGAGAGGGAGTGGGATTGGGATTGGGTTATTGGGCACGAACACGAAACCAGTAAGGCGGTACTTCGGGTTTTCGCCCTATCTTTTACTGTGAGCATGGGTCGGGATATACTACTGTCCCGAGTCATGCGCACTGTGAAAGATACTATCTCATTAGAAGATATCGTCTTTTATTCTACACGCAGTGAGCTGGAAGTCGTACTGGAGCTCTAGGGGATGCACGGGTACAGTCCTGGACCTCTTACCCCACCCTCCCATCCCTTTACCCTGACCCATGTCTTA
>OX421450.1:16266961-16276961 GCA_949126865.1 Montipora capitata | reverse complement strand
GCTATTGTTGCGTTAGATGAATATTTCTCATTATGCTAAGCCGAAGTCTGGTTTCCTGGTTATACCGCCTCCTTTGCCCAGTTCCTCTTTAATGTGGACGCAAATCGCACATTTTGTAAACCGGCTTTGCTGTCAATGTAAACTGAGATTGAAGAAAGCAGTGTTAACCAGAATGCTTTGATACTGTCTTTTAATAACTCAAGGTTCCTTCTTCACTTTTGGTCAGTATTACTTTGTCTTATGTGTGTGTTTATGGACCGCGATGATGTCGAGGTCATATCCGCGCCGGTGACCACACGCACAAATTCTAGTATCTTGAGCCAATTTTTCATATAAGTTTTCAAAAGTCAGGGTAAACTAATGCCGATGGAAAAAGAAATGGATGCCTACGCCATATTCCCTTTAAAGTACGAAAGCTAATAGAAAAACCGACTAGTTAGGAGAAACGTCAATCTCTTAAACACAATGTAAGGTATTCTGTAAAACATCACTGATTTTCAGGCTCAGTATCGCTTTAAAGTTCCATAATAAAGAAAATGATTACCGGTTTCCCTCCAGTGTTTCTCCTTCCCCAAAAAGCGGTATAGGCGGACATTTCCTCCATCTCATAGTCATCCTCGGCCAGGGTAACTTTGTCGTCAGTCTGAATTAAGAGAGCAAGATTCCTCTGATTCTTAAACTTCCTTGTTACGATGTAAAAAGTTCAATGAGATTAATTTTTTTTTAACTTTTACATTGTGTACCTTGGTTTTGTCCTTTTCCAGTTGTTCTAGTTCTGATAGGGCTAAATTGATTTCCCTGTCATCGGGTCTGATTCCCCATTCTTCATTCTCTATCTAAATAAAGATTATCATTTTCAGAAGCGGGTTATTTTGTGTTTTTCGTTGTAAGAGACGTGAAAGACCTTACCTGGTTATTATCTCTCTCAAGTTTGTACTCGTCCATTATCGAAATATCCGCGAACTCAAAAAATCCTCAAAAAAAAGTGAAGGTATAAGAAACTCTAAACACTCCAATCCTTGTCGAAAAAAATTCCTTCAATGCTATTTATAAGTCTTTTTCCGAAATGCGGGAAATATGAATTGCCAAATTAGGATTTTTTCCCGCCTTCATTATTGCCTTGACCTTCAAACGACCAATGCAACATGATTCAAACAAGCTTTGAAAAACCACTTTTTGAAAAATCTACCTTGACCTTGGACATCCAAAAATGATTGACAGGATACTAGGCAGCTCAAGGACAATATAATGTCCTTGTTCTGCGAGTTATTGACAATGCATGACAGCGTTGATTGATGACAAATCAGGAAAGATAATAATATTGAGTAGTCAAAGCGCCAGAGGAACTCAAGGGAACGTCAATAAGAAAAATGGACGGTTCGCGAGATGACACATACCAACAAAAGAAGAAAATGCAAATCCCATACTTACTATACAGTTTGTAGTTACCAGGGCTTTTTGAGCTTGTCCCGTACTGTCCTGTCAACGCGCGCGCTCACGCTGACTTCGAGCACGATCCACGTCCGCATAACCATCGTACAATGAAATTTCGTTCCTTTCGTTTGGAAGAAAATGTTCAGAAGCTTAGCCTCATTCTTGATCTTTCTTGGTCTTCAAATTCTCATTGTCAAAATACACATAAACTGTTCTTTTGTCCCATTTTTCTACTTTTATGTCGCTGTCGGGATTTGCCATTAAGTATTGTCTCACGTCTCCTTTTTTTCTTGCGTGCTGTCACTTTTTTGGGCCATGCCACTTCTCGCAGTTTACCCTGGCAGCGAGACTTTGCAAGAATTCAAGTCTTTGCCCCGAATTTCGGTTTGTTGTAAACTCGCTACAGTAAAATATTGTAGCTTAACCATAACAGACATCAACGAGACTTTACAACGAAAAGTTGGCCAATGGAGGGAGCAATGCAACTTATAATGTTGTATGAAGAGGGGGGACTTGTCCCATCCACTAAGTCAACACAGAAAAAAGGAAGGGAGCTTTCTTCGTCCTATTTCAACTTTCCACGTAGGTTACAGTGCGTTTCACAAAACTTTTGACAAACCGTTTCTGAAGTTCGTTTGAAATTCCCAAAGTTCGCTACGAACTTGGCAATTTCATTACGTAATTGTCAATCAAATTGTGAACTTCGAAACGAAGTTGTGAATTTCACATCCAATTTCGTTGGGAAGTTGCGAAGTTCGTCGCGAGCAAAGGTCACATCATTCGGTGTAGTTGGTTTGGTAATATAACTACAAATGAATTTAAACAAAGTGAAAAAATTTCTCAACCAAGGAAGACTAATTTTTTGATGTTTACTTCTCAAAGGTAAATTATTTGAGAGGTACGGAGCCGGGACTTCACATTAGAGACAGATGGCGCCGCTCGTATCTTGTCTACACTAGAAATGTAAAGACAAAAGTTGAACAACATGACATTGAAATGTTTTGTTTCTCGCGCTATTTCTAGAATGATGTATGTTCTGAAAATAGGGTTTCTTTTTCTCTCTGATAGATTTAACTGTAAAATACTTTTAAGCAACTATGCGTAGAAGTTCACACAACAGAAATTCTATTCTATTTTTAGGCAGGTGTTGGGTGACATCTGGGAATATTCAGTTTTCAACGTTTTATAACCCATTTTAAAACCAGTAATTCGCAATCAACTTAACCACAACTTCTAAGAAAATTCCGAGAAATTTACACCGATTGGTGAGAACTTCTCTAGCGACAAACTCCTTAACTTCCCAACGAAGTTCGTGGTGAAATGCGCAACTTCGTTTCTAAGTTCGCAATTTGATTAAAAACTACGTAATGAAATTGCCAAATTTGTAGCGAACTTCAGGAGTTTCAAACAAACTTCGGAAACCGTTTGTCCAAAGTTTTGTGAAACGCACTGTAAACCCCTTAAATGAAGATGATTTTCACCTCATTGAATGCTGTCTACATGAGTGGAGGACCTCAGGTGTGAGACCTGAAAGTGCTGTGACCAAGGTGACCAACCTGAATGAGGAAGGGGAAGAGAGCACTCCCCTTCCCCACTACCAAGGAAACGTCAATCCGAAAAATGAACGGTTCGCGAGATGACACTTTAACAACAATTTGGATTTTGAAACCGAGGAAGAGTATGAAGTACCAAACAAAAAGTCCAGAAAAAGGCTTAAAGTAGGTGAGCTTTCTGGCCGACAGATGCCACTTAGAAAAATAAACAAAGAAGAGGAAAAGGGTGCATTAGTGAAGTGGACCTGCAGCTTTCCGCCACCATTTGGCGCCACCGTATTAAAAATGAGAACAACACTAATGCAGTTTGCAAGGGGTTCACAAAAAATAACATCCAAAACAGCATCGGCCATGCGCATCTACTGCACCAGAAAGTTGGGCATAGACATCTTGGTAAGGTCATTTTTATTAGTTTATTAGTTCACTTTTAATTTGTTGAACTTGCGTTGTAATTTCATTTCCCCTTTTGGTATAAGGTTCTCATGTGATTCTTATTTTCATCCATTCCCCTTATTTCGGGACGGTTTTTTACCTTAACGTTCACATTACGTTATTTGAACATTTGTGAGAAAAGTAATACACCAAGAAGAGGAAAAGGGCGCATTAGTGAAGTGGAACTGCCGCTTTCCGTCACCATTTGGCACCACTGTATTAAAAATGAGAACAACACTAATGGAGTTTGCAAGGGGTTCACAAAAATAACCTCCGAAACAGCATCTACTCCACCAGAAAGTTGGGCATAGACATCTCGGTAAGGTCATTTTTATTAGTATATTAGTTCACTTTTAATTTGTGGAACTTGCGTTGTAATCTCATTTCCCCTTTTGGAATAAGGTTCTCATGTTATTCTTATTTTCATTCATTCCCCTTTATTTCGGGACCTTTTTTTTTAGCTTAACGTTGACATTAAGTTATTTGAACATTTGTGAGAAAAGTTGACTTTTTTGTGTGCCAGGCGGTGTAAAATTGCCTGCGAAGAAAACCCAAACCCCATACTTAATCTACAGTTTGTAGTTGCCAGGGCTTTAAGCTTATCCCATACTGTCCCATCGCTTCTCCACGCTGACTTCGAGCACGATCCACGTCCGCATAACCATCGTACAATGAAATGTCGTTCCTTTCGTTTGAAAGAAAATGTTCAGAAGCCCAGCCTCATTCTTGATCTTTCTTGGTCTTCAAATTCTCATTGTCAAAATAGCTGTCGGGATTTGCCATTAAGGGTTGTCTCACGTCTCCTTTTTTATTGCGTGCTGACACTTTTTTTGGCCACGCCACTTCTCGTAATTTACCCTGGCAGCGGGACTTTCCAAGAATTCAAGGTTTTGCCTCGAATTTCAGTTTTTTGTAAAGTCGCTACAGTAAAACATTGTAGCGTAGCCTAACAGACATCAACGAGACTTTACAACAAAAAGTTGGCCAATGGAGTAGGGAAATAGTTCGATTTTCGTGCTTTTATGGCTTCTTTGTCCCGTTTCTCTATCTCACGTAGCAGTCAGAAGTGCCCTGATAAGGGCTGCTTTTTGTCTCTCTTTCACTGTGTTCCTACGGACCATTTGGGTCATGTGGCATATTGCATTTAACCCTTTGCCAGGGCCTCACTTGACTCAATCGCGCTACCTTGTTTACAGGGTGGAAACACGTGTGTCCTAACAAATTCCTTCAAACTGGCAACTCTACCAGAGCATCTTTACTTAATGGCAATGCAACTTATAATGTTGTATGAAGAGGGGGGACTTGTCCCACCCACTGAGTCAACACAGAGAAAAACAAGGGGGCTTTCTTCATCCTCTTTCAACTTTCTACCTGGGTTAAACCCCTTAAATGAAGATGATTTTCACCTCATTGAATGCTGTCTACATGAGTGGAGGACCTTAAGTGTGAGACCTGAAAGTGCTGTGACCAAGGTGACCAACCTGAAAGAGGAAGGGAAAGAGAGCACTCCCCTTCCCCACTACCAAGGGAACGTCAATCCGAAAAATGAACCGTTCGCGAGGTGACACCTTTACCAACAATTTGGATTTTGAAACCCAGGAAGAATATGAAGTACCAAACAAAAAGTCCAGAAAAAGGCTTAAGTAGGTGAGCTTTCTGGCCGACAGATGCCACTTAGAAAAATAATTGAACAAGAGGAAATGGGCGCATTAGTGAAGTGGAACTGCCGCTTTCCGCCACCATTTGGCGCCACCGTATTAAAAATGAGAACAACACTAATGCAGTTTGCAAGGGGTTCACAAAAAATAACCTCCGAAACAGCATCGGCCATGCGCATCTACTGCACCAGAAAGTTGGGCATAGACATCTCAGTAAGGTCATTTTTATTAATATATTAGTTCACTTTTAATTTGTTGAACTTGCATTGTAATTTCATTTCCCCTTTTGGTATAAGGTTCTCATGTGATTCTTATTTTCATCCATTCCCCTTATTTCGAGACGTTTTTTTAGCTTAACGTTGACATTAAGTTATTTGAACATTTGTGAGAAAAGTGGACTTTTTTGTGTGCCTGGTGGTATAAAATTGCCCGCGAAGAAATTGCAAACCCCATACTTAATCTACAGTTTGTAGTTACCAGCGCTTTGAGCTTGTCCCATACTGTCCCATCGCTTGTCCACGCTGACTTCAAGCACGATCCACGTCCGCATAACCATCGTACAATGAAATTTCGTTCTTTTCGTTTGGAAGAAAATGTTCAGAAGCTTAGCCTCATTCTTGATCTTTCTTGGTCTTCAAATTCTCATTGTCAAAATACACATAAACTGGTCTTTAGTCCCATTATTCTACTTTTATAATGCTGTCGGGATTTGCCGTTAAGGGTTGTGTCAGGTCTCCTTTTTTTACTGCGTGCAGTCACTTTTTTGGGCCATGCCACTTCTCGTAATTTACAGTACTGTGCAAAAGTAATGATAGCGAATTTCGTGCTTTGTTCTCAACGAAATTTCGGCGAAATTTCGTCGAACTTTCGCTTTGGAGACATGCGAAATTTCCTGTAGGTTGAGCGAAATTTCGAAAGGTCTAACGAAATTTCACCGAATTTTCGCTCAGGAGAAGTGTGAAATTTCGTTTTGCTTTGGCGAAATTTCGGAAAGTGTAACGAAATTTCGCCGAATCTTCGCTCTGGTAATGTGCGAAATTTCGAAAGGAGAGACGAAAATTTCGTTCAAAATGCGTACGAAATTTAGAAAATTGAGACGAATCTTCTTTCAAAATGCGTGCGAAATTTCGTTTTGCCAGAGAGAGCTACAGTAAGTTTCGACGTTGGTAGTGTGATGGCTGCCCTGATCTTGGCCTACAGATGTAGGTCTTGAACATAAATACGCATGTATCATATCATATTTCGCAGTTTTCGAATTGTCGTTAACTGCAAATAGTTCGTAGTTATGAGAACATGGAACGACCTGCAACCACCTCAAAAGATTCAACAACCACTCACAAACAATCGAATGCCTCTTTAAACAAGCGAGATGACAATATGTCACGCATATGAAATACGTGACCTGAATAAAACCTCCAGCTCCCCCTAGAATCTTATTGTCAACCACAATCAACCACGAGAAACGTCGAGGTAATATAATAATAATGTTATCGAGGTGGTTGTTCAATGTTTTGAGGTGGTTGTAAGTCATTCCATGTTTTAGTAACTACAGCGAACAGTTTATTTCGGTAATATTGTCTGAACACAAAAGTTCGCAGTTTTTTTTTCAACAATATTTCTCAAGTCCTATTGTTTGAGCGAGAGCGATATTTCGCTGCAATCTGCGTAAGTTCGAGCGAAATTTCCCGACACTCCAGAGATATTATTTTTTCCACAAGGTCTTCGGAACGCTTTGGAAATACACACCTTGCAAGTGACTTGCCAACACGTTCAAAACAAAGAATTTTTCCTTGAAGTAAAAAATAACTAAACGTGAGCAGCGCGCCATAGAAACTTTGATAAACAATTATGTGGCTAAAGAAAGAGCACTTTACTGTTTGAAT
This sequence comes from Montipora capitata, assembly GCA_949126865.1. Lineage (NCBI taxonomy): Eukaryota > Metazoa > Cnidaria > Anthozoa > Scleractinia > Acroporidae > Montipora > Montipora capitata. Next base: position 16,270,001 of record OX421450.1, on the reverse strand, counting down.
GAACAATTTGTGTTAAATATAACGGGAGATATGATTTTTTCTGCAAGGTCTTTGGAACGCTTTGGAAATAAACATCTCGCAAGTGAATTGCCGACGCGTGCGAAACAAAGAATTTTTCCTTGAAGTAAAAAATAACTAAACGTGAGCAGCGCGCCATAGAAACTTTGATAAACAATTATATGACTAAAGAAAGAGCATTTTACTGTTTGAATGAACAATTTGCGTTAAATATAACGGGAGATATGATATTTTCCGCAAGGTCTTTGGAACGCTTTGGAAATAAACATCTCGCAAGTGACTTGCCGACGCGTGCGAAACAAAGAATTTTTCCTTGAAGTAAAAAATAACTAAACGTGAGCAGCGCGCCATAGAAACTTTGACAAACAATTATATGACTAAAGAAAGAGCATTTTACTGTTTGAATGAACAATTTGTGTCAAATATAACCGGAGATATGATATTTTCCACAAGGTCTTCGGAACGCTTTGGAAATAAACATCTCGCAAGTGACTTGCCGACGCGTGCGACACAAAGAATTTTTACAATAATTCCTTTTTATTAAAATCGCGGGAAAAGGACTGCATGACTATCGATGTCTTTCAACACGGACTGCCATCAGTGAACTGTTTTTTTTTTCCCCTCAGTTTGCATTCTGCATTTTGTGACCCTCGTGTAATGACCACAAATGGTGAACGCAATTTCGATCTCCAAACGGGATTTTCGTTCGAAATTTCGCTCACACAAACAAAGTGTTGGAAATTTCGTTCGAAATTTCGTTAGTGGGAGCGAAATTTCGTTGGAAATTTCGCTCCCACTCGCGAAATTTCGAACGAAATTTCGCTCCCACTAACGAAATTTCGAACGAATTCTGTCACCTTCAGCGAATTTGCCAAGTGAAATTTCGCACATCTGCACGAAATTTCGTTAATGGTGAAACAATAGAGGCCACCGAAATTTCGCCGAAAATTCGTTCTCCTCGAAATTTCGCAGATTTACGTAGAATTTCGTAGAACTTCGTCGAAATTCGACGAAATTCGCTATCATTACTTTTGCACAGTACTGTACCCTGGCAGCAGGACTTTGCAAGAATTCAAGTTTTTGCCCCGAATTTCAGTTTTTTGTAAAGTCACTACAGTAAAACATTGTAGCGTAACCATAACAGACATCAATGACACTTTACAACAAAAAGTTGGCCAATGGAGGGAGAAGGGAAATAGTTCGATTTTCGTGCTTTTGTGGCTTCTTTGTCCCGTTTCTCTATCTCACGTCGCAGTCAGAAGTGCCCTGATAAGGGCTGCTTTTTGTCTCTATTTCACTGTGTTCCTACGGACCATTTGGGTCATGTGGCATATTGCATTTAACCCTTTGCCAGGGCCTCACTTGACTCAATCGCGCTACCTTGTTTACAGGGTGGAAACACATGTGTCCTAACAAATTACTTCAAGCTGGCAACTCTACCAGAGCATCTTTACTTAATGGCAATGCAACTTATAATGTTGTATGAAGAGGGGGGACTTGTCCCACCCACTGAGTCAAGACAAAGAAAAACAAGGGAGCTTTCTTCATCCTCTTTAAACTTTCTACGTGGGTTAAACCCCTTAAATGAAGATGATTTTCACCTCATTGAATGCTGTCTACATGAGTGGAGGACCTCAGGTGTGAGACCTGAAAGTGCTGTGACCAAGGTGACCAACCTGAATGAGGAAGGGGAAGAGAGCACTCCCCTTCCCCACTACCAAGGAAACGTCAATCCGAAAAATGAACCGTTCACGAGATGACACTTTTACCAACAATTTGGATTTTGAAACCGAGGAAGAGTATGAAGTACCAAACAAAAAGTCCAGAAAAAGGCTTAAAGTAGGTGAGCTTTCTGGCCGACAGATGGCACTTAGAAAAATAATTGAACAAGAGGAAAAGGTCGCATTAGTGAAGTGGAACTGCCGCTTTCGGCCACCATTTGGCGCCACTGTATTAAAAATGAGAACAACACTAATGGAGTTTGCAAGGGGTTCACAAAAAATAACATCCGAAACAGTATCGGCCATGCGCATCTACTGCACCAGAAAGTTGGGCATAGACATCTTGGTAAGGTCATTTTTATTAGTTTATTAGTTCACTTTTAATTTGTTGAACTTGCGTTGTAATCTCATTTCCCCTTTTGGAATAAGGTTCTCATGTTATTCTTATTTTCATCCATTCCCCTTAATTCGGGACGTTTTTTAGCTTAACGTTGACATTAAGTTATTTGAACATTTGTGAGAAAAGTTGACTTTTTTGTGTGCCAGGCGGTGTAAAATTGCCTGCGAAGAAAACCCAAACCCCATACTTAATCTACAGTTTGTAGTGCCAGGACTTTAAGCTTGTCCCATACTGTCCCATCGCTTGTCCATGCTGACTTCGAGCACGATCCACGTCGGCATAACCATCGTACAATGAAATGTCGTTGCTTTCGTTTGCAAGAAAATGTTCAGAAGCCCAGCCTCATTCTTTATCTTTCTTGGTCTTCAAATTCTCATTGTCAAAATAGCTGTCGAGATTTGCCGTTAAGGGTTGTCTCACGTCTCCTTTTTTATTGCGTGCTGACACTTTTTTGGGCCATGCCACTTCTCATAATTTACCCTGCCAGCGGGACTTCCCAAGAATTCAAGTTTTTGTCTCGAATTTCAGTTTTTTGTAAAGTCGCTACAGTAAAACATTGTAGCTTAACCATAACAGACATCAACGAGACTTTACAACAAAAAGTTGGCCAATGGAGGAAGTAAGGAAATAGTTCTATTTTTCGTGCTTTTATGGCTTGTTTGTCCCGTTTCTCTATCTCACGTCGCAGTCAGAAGTGCCCTGATAAGGGCTGCTTTGTCTATATTTCACTGTGTTCCTACGGAACATTTGGGTCATGTGGCATATTGCATTTAACCCTTTGCCAGGGCCTCACTTGACTCAATCGCGCTACCTTGTTTACAGGGTGGAAACACGTGTGTCCTAACAAATTTCTTCAAACTGGCAACTCTACCAGAGCATCTTTACTTAATGGCAATGCAAC
>OX421450.1:16246961-16261961 GCA_949126865.1 Montipora capitata | reverse complement strand
CAGCCATCTTTGTGCCCCACTCAGGGGCAAAAACATGGTAGCCAAAAATTCAAAATCTTACAATTGCACCAAAAATCAAATCCAAAAATATTGTATTTGCTACAAGCTCCATTAACTCAGCTTATAAGAGGTATACTTTAGATTTTTGAATCTTTGTGACATCATGTGGAAACCAAGAATTCATACAACAGATCACTATTCATCGAAGACACGTGAAACAGTTATTATACTGATATTATGTTTGGTTGTGCATTGCAACAGAAGGCACATACTGCCCACATCTGGTTAGCCAGTGGAAGTTGATGAAGGGGTATCACTTTGTCCCAGATATGGAAATTTTTTATCTTGTTTATCGCACGCTCAATGTGAATCCTCAAGCTGGCAATTTCTTGAGTTTTTACCACATCTTCTGCAGGCATTTGACTTGATCCTCCTAGGAAGGGAGGCAAATTTAATGAAATTCCCAGTGGCAGCAAATCTTGAATTGTAAATCCTTTATCTGCCATAACAGAGTCATTGTCATCAAAAGGCAGATCTAAAAAGCCACTTTTCCTGACGATTTCTCTATCGGACACAGATCCAGTGTAAAGCTGGCTTATAAATGTTATTGCACCCCCAGGAGAAATACCAACCAGACCCTTCAATGTTGTGTGATTTTTGTAGCTACTGAAGAGTTCTCCATTTAATTGTAAGCTGCTTGGCATCTGACATTTCACTTCAGTACAATCAACAATAACTCTGGTAGATTTGTATTTTCTTTTGAATGCTTCTGGCATTGTTCTATCAACTACTTCTCTACTGGGCCAAATGTTAATGTGTCCAAATTTAAAATACATAAAGTTAATCCAAGTGATAAATATTCTACTCACTGTAGAGGTTGAGACATTGAACAAGTGAGCAAGGTGATCTTCATGAAACCCTTGTCTAAGTCTACACATGACCATTAGAAATTCATCCTGTGGCCTAAAAGATCTAGCTCGCCCTTTCTTAGTTAGAGACTCATCCGCTTTATTCTCCACAGTGTAATCAGAAAAGACGCCAGGATTTGTGGAACGCCAATAGGAGATATTCTCTCCCTTCTCCCCAGGGTCAAGATATGTGTAAACAACCATAAACGTTTCCCAGTTGGGAAAACCAGAATAAAAAGTAGCAGACGAATCCTTCGTTTTCAAGTTTTCAAGCGTAGATAATCTATCATTAAGGTCGTCATTTTGCCGCTGCATATGTTGCAATTGACGCTTAAGTTCCTTAATTTCCTGTTCCATTTCTTGAATCTTTTTATCATTGTTGCTAATAATTTTTGTCAAGTAAACCTCGGGGTCAGTGAATTCTGTTTGGGTTTCGCTGTCTTGAGTTGTTGAGCTACTATTTGATTCTAAATCTGAAACACTCGCTGGTAATTCACTGACTGGTTCTTCTGCAGATACAACCGAAGTATTTAAGTTACCAGCCGCACTGCTTAATGCAGCTAAAACATTGAAGTTTCTCGCTGTGGGCTCCTTTCTCTTGCGAGGCGATGATCGAATCCACGGAAAAACCGAAGGTACAACTCCATCTTTAACTTCACATTTTCCACCGAGAGTTTTCCTGAGGTCACCCGTCCTGAAATGTCTGGAGCATATCTTTGTGAACTCGGTTACTTTGAAGTGCCTCCCTTCTTCTCTTCTTATCGCGTGAAGCCACCTTTTCTTCTCAGGGTTTCCCGTCGGAAATTTAAAGAACGAGATTTTCTCACCGTTTTCATCGCCGTAGACTTTCTTTGGGCATTCCGGAACACAACAGTTCATTGGCATTTTAAAATATTCTATTGTTAGCGGTAATTTGATCGAAGTAAAGTGAGCGGAACCTCTTGACCCTCTGATTTGTTTACAACGCACAGAACGCAAAGCTAACGTGGCCCTACTGACCTCGTTTTCTTGGTAAAGTTACTACCAGTCCCCCGCGCCGTCGGCCATTATGAAAGTCGTGTATACTTAATCTACAGTTTGTAGTTGCAAGGGCTTTGAGCTATTCCCATACTGTCCCATCGCTTGTCCACGCTGACTTCGAGCACCATCCACGTCCGCATAACCATCGTACAATGAAATGTCGTTCCTTTCATTTGGAAGAAAATGTTCAGAAGCCCAGCCTCATTCTTGATCTTTCTTGGTCTTCAAATTCTCATTGTCAAAATAGCTGTCGGGATTTGCCCTTAAGGGTTGTCTCACGTCTCCTTTTTTATTGCGTGCTGACACTTTTTTGGGCCATGCCACTTCTCATAATTTACCCTGCCAGCGGGACGTTCCAAGAATTCAAGTTTTTGCCTCGAATTTCAGTTTTTTGTAAAGTCGCTACAGTAAAACATTGTAGCGTAAGCATAACAGACATCAACGAGACTTTACAACAAAAAGTTGGCCAATGGAGGGAGTAGGGAAATAGTTCGATTTTCGTGCTTTTATGGCTTCTTTGTCCCGTTTCTCTATCTCTCGTCGCAGTCAGAAGTGCCCTGATAAGGGCTGCTTTTTGTCTCTATTTCACTGTGTTCCTACGGACCATTTGGGTCATGTGGCATATTGCATTTAACCCTTTGCCAGGGCCTCACTTGACTCAATCGCGCTACCTTGTTTACAGGGTGGAAACACATGTGTCCTAACAAATTACTTCAAGCTGGGAACTCTACCAGAGCATCTTTACTTAATGGCAATGCAACTTATAATGTTGTATGAAGAGGGGAGACTTGTTCCACCCACTGAGTCAACACACAGAAAAACAAGGGAGCTTTCTTCATCCTCTTTCAACTTTCTACGTGGGTTAAACCCCTTAAATGAAGATGATTTTCACCTCATTGAATGCTGTCTACATGAGTGAGACCTGAAAGTGCTGTGACCAAGGTGACCAACCTGAATGAGGAAGGCGAAGAGAGCACTCCCCTTCCCCACTACCAAGGGAACGTCAATCCGAAAAATGAACCGTTCGCGAGATGACACTTTTACCAACAATTTGGATTTTGAAACCGAGGAAGAGTATGAAGTACCAAACAAAAAGTCCAGAAAAAGGCTTAAAGTAGGTGAGCTTTCTGGCCGACAGATGGCACTTAGAAAAATAATTGAACAAGAGGAAAAGGGCGCATTAGTGAAGTGGAACTGCCGCTTTCCGCCACCATTTGGCGCCACCTTTTTTGAAAATGAGAACAACACTAATGGAGTTTGCAAGGGGTTCACAAAAAATAACATCCGAAACAGCATCGGCCATGCGCATCTACTGCACCAGAAAGTTGGGCATAGACATATCGGTAAGGTCATTTTTATTAGTTTATTACTTCACTTTTAATTTGTTGAACTTAAGTTGTAATTTGATTTCCCCTTTTGGTATAAGGTTCTCATGTGATTCTTATTTTCATCCATTCCCCTTATTTCGGGACGGTTTTTTACCTTAACGTCCACATTACGTTATTTGAACATTTGTGAGAAAAGTAATACACCAAGAAGAGGAAAAGGGCGAATTAGTGAAGTGGAACTGCCGCTTTCCGCCACCATTTGGCGCCACCGTATTAAAAATGAGAACAACACTAATGGAGTTTGCAAGGGGTTCACCAAAAATAACATCCGCAGCAGCATCCGCCATGCGCATCTACTGCACCAGAAAGTTAGGCATAGACATCTCGGTAAGGTAATTTTTATTACTTTATTAGTTCACTTTTAATTTGTCGAACTTGCGTTGTAATTTCATTTTCCCTTTTGGTATAAGGTTCTCATGTGATTCTTATTTTCATCCATTCCCCTTATTTCATGACGTTTTTTTAGCTTAACGTTGACATTAAGTTATTTGAACATTTGTGAGAAAAGTAATACACCAAGAAGAGGAAAAGGGCGAATTAGTGAAGTGGAACTGCCGCTTTCCGTCACCATTTGGCACCACCGAATTAAAAATGAGAACAACACTAATGGAGTTTCCAAGGGGTTCACAAAAATAACCTCTGAAACAGCATCTACTCCACCAGAAAGTTGGGCATAGACATCTCGGTAAGGTCATTTTTATTATTATATTAGTTCACTTTTAATTTGTTGAACTTGCGTTGTAATTTCATTTTCCCTTTTGGTATAAGGTTCTCATGTTATTCTTATTTTTATCCATTCCCCTTATTTCGGGACGTTTTTTTTAGCTTAACGTTGACATTAAGTTATTTGAACATTTGTGAGAAAAGTTGACTTTTTTGTGTGCCAGACGGTCTAAAATTGCCTGCGAAGAAAACGCAAACCCCATACTTAATCTACAGTTTGTAGTTGCCAGGCCTTTGAGCTTGTCCCATACTGTCCCATCGCTTGTCCACGCTGACTTCCAGCACGATCCACATCCGCATAACCATCGTACAATGAAATGTCGTTCCTTTCGTTTGGAAGAAAATGTTCAGAAGCCTAGCCTCATTCTTGATCTTTCTTGGTCTTCAAATTCTCATTGTCAAAATAGCTGTCGGGATTTGCCATTAAGGGTTGTCTCACGTCTCCTTTTTTATTGCGTGCTGACACTTTTTTGGGCCACGCCACTTCTCGTAATTTACCCTGGCAGCAGGACTTTGCAAGAATTCAAGGTTTTGCCTCGAATTTCAGTATTTTGTAAAGTCGCTACAGTAAAACATTGTAGCGTAACCATAACAGACATCAACGAGACTTTACAACAAAAAGTTGGCCAATGGAGGGAGTAGGGAAATAGTTCGATTTTCGTGCTTTTATGGCTTCTTTGTCTCCTTTCTCTATCTCACGTCGCAGTCAGAAGTGCCCTGATAAGGGCTGCTTTTTGTCTCTATTTCACTGTGTTCCTACGGACCATTTGGGTCATGTGGCATATTGCATTTAACCCTTTGCCAGGGCCTCACTTGACTCAATCGCGCTACCTTGTTTACAGGGTGGAAACATGTGTGTCCTAACAAATTACTTCAAACTGGGAACTCTACCAGAGCATCTTTACTTAATGGCAATGCAACTTATAATGTTGTATGAAGAGGGGGGACTTGTCCCACCCACTGAGTCAACACAGAGAAAAACAAGGGAGCTTTCTTCATCCTCTTTCAACTTTCTACGTGGGTTAAACCCCTTAAATGAAGATGATTTTCACCTCATTGAATGCTGTCTACATGAGTGAGACCTGAAAGTGCTGTGACCAAGGTGACCAACCTGAATGAGGAAGGGGAAGAGAGCACTCCCCTTCCCCACTACCAAGGGAACGTCAATCCGAAAAATGAACCATTCGCGAGATGACACTTTTACCAACAATTTGGATTTTGAAACCGAGGAAGAGTATGAAGTACCAAACAAAAAGTCCAGAAAAAGGCTTAAAGTAGGTGAGCTTTCTGGCCGACAGATGGCACTTAGAAAAATAATTGAACAAGAGGAAAAGGGCGCATTAGTGAAGTGGAACTGCCGCTTTCGGCCACCATTTGGCGCCACCGTATTAAAAATGAGAACAACACTAATGCAGTTTGCAAGGGGTTCACAAAAAATAACATCTGAAACAGCATCGGCCATGCGCATCTACTGCACCAGAAAGTTGGGCATAGACATCTCAGTAAGGTCATTTTTATTAGTTTCTTAGTTCACTTTTAATTTGTTGAACTTGCGTTGTAATTTCATTTCCCCTTTTGGTATAAGGTTCTCATGTTATTCTTGTTTTCATCCATTCCCCTTATTTCAAGACCTTTTTTTTAGCTTAACGTTGACATTAAGTTATTTGAACATTTGTGAGAAAAGTTGACTTTTTTGTGTGCCAGGTGGTGTAAAATTGCCTGCGAAGAAAACCCAAACCCCATACTTAATCTACAGTTTGTAGTTGCCAGGGCTTTAAGCTTGTCCCATACTGTCCCATCGCTTGTCCATGCTGACTTCGAGCACGATCCACGTCCGCATAACCATCGTACAATGAAATGTCGTTCCTTTCGTTTGGAAGAAAATGTTCAGAAGCCCAGCCTCATTCTTGATCTTTCTTGGTCTTCAAATTCTCATTGTCAAAATAGCTGTCGGGATTTGGCGTTAAGGGTTGTCTCAGGTCTCCTTTTTTATTGCGTGCTGACACTTTTCTGGGCCATGCCACTTCTCGTAATTTACCCTGGCAGCGGGACTTTGTAAGAATTCAAGTTTTTGCCTCGAATTTCAGTTTTTTGTAAAGTCGTTACAATAAAATATTGTAGGTTAGCCATAACAGACATCAACAAGACTTTACAACGAAAAGTTGGCAAATGGAGGGAGTAGGGAAATAGTTCGATTTTCGCGCTTTTATGGCTCAGCGGGCAATACATTTCTTCAACCTCATTCTTGACCTTTCTTGTCTCGAAATATATTGTCAAAATGTACGAAAAGGCTCTTCTTTGTCCCCTGTTTCTCTTTCTCACCTCACAGTCAGAAGTGCCCTGATAAGGGCTGCTTTTTGTCTCTATTTCACTGTGTCCTTACAGACCATTTGGTCATGTGGCATATTGCATTTAATCCTTTGTCAGGGCGTCACTTGACTCAATCGAGCTATCTTGTTTACAGGGTGGAAACACATGTCCTAACAAATTACTTCAAGCTGGCAACTCTACCAGAGCATCTTTACTTAATGGCAATGCAAGTTATAATGTTGTATGAAGGGGGGGGGGGGGGGGACTTGTCCCACCCACTGAGTCAACACAGAGAAAAAGAGGAAAGCTTTTTTCATCCTGTTTCAACTTCCTGCATGGGTTAAACCCCTTAAATGAAGATGATTTTCACCTCATTGAATGCTGTCTACATGAGTGAAGGACCTCAGGTGTGAGACCTGAAAGTGCTGTGATCAAAGTGACCAACATGAATGAGGAAGGGGAAGAGAACACTCCCCTTCCCCACTACCACCTAATAGTTCTTAAAGAGGCTTTAAATTACAGCTAATTGAGAGTTATTGTCCTTTGGTGATTTGTTCAGCAGATCAATTATTTGTTGAAGCCCAAGGTTGAGGCAAACATTTGATCTGCGAGAGACTGATAAAGCACCTGCTCGAGGCGCTGGCTTGGGCGCCCCCTTGGAAGAGGCACCGGGGTAGACCACTCGGCACTTGGCGGAGGACCATTGAGGACGAGATGAAAACAGCTGGAAAGACGTGGAACGAGCTGTGGTGGCTGGCCCAGGACCGGTCTGAATGGAAGAAGTTTGTCGGTGCCTTATGCTCCCCCAGCGGGGCTCCGAGGATTGAGTGAGTGAGTGAGAATGATAAATCTACACATTTTGAATATCTGAGTTAAACATTGTTTTGCCATTTGATCGCCAAGGATGACTTATGGTCTTTTGATCAAGTGAAGATGTTACTTCAGTTTCTGATGGTTCAGGAAAGCAGCCTATCGTTTTTTTTATTCATAAGCACGGCTGCAACTACACATGAGCAGAATATTATTTGTAGCAAAACACATTTAGATGGCATTACACATTAGCAGACCATTGTGTGTAAGCAGTCATTCCCAGGTCCCATGGTATGCCCTCGGCATATATTTAACACCATTTAGTCATGCTAATAGTTATCTTTATTTGAATGAAGGGCAACAAAGAAAAAGCAAATACTCAGTATGTAAGTATTGAATGCCTTTATCATTTTGTCTCTTTTTATCACAATTAAGAAGTTTGCTTCGATAAATGGAGGGTATGCAGATAAAAGAGAAACAAATACCTCAGCCCAAAATCAGAAAGGATAAAAACTCTATGTAGCACTCTATCTAGAATATCCTAACGTTCTGAGATTTAAGTGCGTTTTGAACTCTAATAGACTGATGAGAATGGCAAATTGTTCTAAAAAAGCTGTGACAGTTACAAGAACAGGACTACTCTATTCTCATGATATAATTGGGACACCAAAAAGCAGAAAGATGCAGAACGTGAAGAACTACAAAGAATGAAGATTGTAAGTCACTCTATGATTTATGTCCAGGGTTTTCTTTGAAATCCAATTAGCAATGATCGGTTGGAATATTTAATAAACTATACCCACAAAAATAAAGTGTAATAGCAATCAAGAGATCCAAAATTTCATAGAAAGCAACCTTTTTGTACACAGGAATTGAAGGAACCCAAAGCAACTGCTGCAAGATGATTAAAGGAGCTAACGTTATTGCAAAAGGTAACCATTGATAATACTCTCAGAATAGAAAATATCAAAATAGTTACTGGTATGTAGCTATTGTGAGAGGCGCGGTGGCCTCATGGTTAGTGCACTTGACTTTGGAGTGGTACGGGTTCGGGCCCTAGCAGGAGACATTGTGTTGTTTTTTTGGGCAAGACACTTTACTGTCATGGTGCCTCTCTCCACCCAGGTGTATAAATGGGTACTGGCGAATTTAATGCCGGGGGTAACCCTGTGATGGACTGGCATCCCATCCAGTGAATAGTAGAAATACTCCTAGTCACTTCATGCTACAGAAAACGGGATAGGCTCTGGCGTAATGAGCCACTTGGCTCGTAAGAAGACTTTACCTTTTTTTTAACCTATGTAGCTACTAATCACTTTCCATTAATTTGCTTTATGAAACACAGAAACTTTGTGATATCCAGCAAACTGCTGAACGGATGGAAAACAAAATAAAATGTTTTGAAAAGGTGAACACATTATTTCAACCATTTTTTACATTCAAGTGTGTTGGTCTTATGGATTTTACGTTTTCTTCATCTTTAAAACCAGCAACGTGATGCTGATGCCAAGCTTATCAGTTTCCTGAAAGAAGAAAATGCACAGCTCAAAAAAGTATGTGTTTTGAACAGTTCATTAGAGGATACTTGATGTTAATGTTCATCATGACTATTGTTACTTCTATCACTGCGACAATTTACTTCAGTGTAATTGTGTTAAGTGTTCTTAAAGATGCCATGGTCCTGAAAACAAGGGAAATGTATCTAATAGCGCAAATGACCGACTGGCCTTACACACTTGGTTCCTGTTCAAGACTGTATTTATTTTGCCTGTGGTTGCTTTAAAACTGCATGACAGTACTTAGTATAAGTTGTTAAGTTGCCTCTCGACAAATCATAATAAAAATTATCATCCACTAAAACCTCTCTTTAAAAATCACATGAACAAAGGAACAAATCCTGATTTGAAGCTTTGCACAATCATGAATTTATGGAATGTGTAAGCAAGTCATATGTTCTAACGTCCCCGAGACAGTCAACGTGTTCATTTATTTTAATATAATTTTTTAGGAATTGAAAGCAAAAGAACTCGTTCCACGTAAGTGCAGATATGACAAGGTAATTTATAGTGAGGCATACTAACTTGTATGTCTGAATTAACCTTTGATCAGGCATTCTTTTTTGGGAATGAAAGTCTGAATAAGTTAAAAATTCATTATGGGCAGTAATAGTAAACTCTACCTAATGTTGTCATTGTTTTTAATTGGTTGATTCACAATGTCTCTGAAAATAAGAAGAACTAAGTGTGGTTACTGACATTGGCAATGCTCAGTGTCAATTGTAGAGATTGCATATATAATATAAAAGATGATGACTATATAATTATATCATAGATCCAGAGTGTCAAAAAGGAAGACAGAGACTCTGTGAGTACACGTATTGACATTATAAGTAATCTGAATATAGCGGTATTTCTTGTTTACAAACATTTCCAAACATTTACATCACATTTCCTTTGATATTCAAATTTGCCAACCACAGAACAAAAGATTCATTAGAAGTAATTGTTTCAACAGCCAATTAACTTCTGGTTGACATATTGATAACAGTGGCAGAAATAACGAGAAATACTACTTTCACATAAGCTTATAGGTGATTTTCAACCAATCTCTTGAGACACCGATATTAAACAATGGTGAAATGTACGAAATCGCTGGTGGACAAACAAAAGAAGTCAGTAATTTTTTCCACCAACATGGCGGCTAGACGTAACCTGTAAGTCCTACTGACGAAATTTGATTCAACGTCTCTTCATTCAATAGTTCAACAAATCCATATTTCAATATTCCACACACCAAACAATTACAGAACTTGGCTTAACCTGATAAACATAAATGCATGGAGGAAGACCGGCAACAGATGTACAGTTTGTCATGCCAAATTTGTCCCTGTTCAAACGCTTCCAGGCAACCTACAAGGTTTTATAGTCATGCTCTTTTTAATTTAACACGGCACATAAAGCAGTGAGAAGGCAAATTAAAAACCTTGTTTAGAGCAAAGGTCGCCTTTTATCTGTTCCTATGAGTAAGCTAACTAAATCATGGATATCCACAGCAAAGCCATCCACGCAGTCAACAAGGTAAACGGTAAAAACTGAGAGTTTTCTCTGAGCGTTGACTAACAAAATGTAAACTCTAAGTCTACTCATGATAACCACCAACATCCAAAACTTGAGATAATAACGTGATCTTGGCTCTTTCCCAACTTTCTCTGCGCATCAATGGTGCTTGGGGGCTTGCCATTAAGGCAAAATTCCTGGAAATTTCGGGTTGAAGTCAAATGGAAAGGTCCGTTTCGGCTTGGTCCGACTGGAATATTTGGGATTACCTCTGGAGGTGGTCCTTTTTGACCGGTTGGTCCGGTCCGACTGAAATGTGGCGTTCCATTTACAAAAATTCTCGTTTCCAATCCCATTTCACTGTCATGACGAGCTTCATGGGACTCTGAAATTCCCAGCAGGACATGGGTACTGATTTCCGGTGACGTCATAGTGCCTGTGCTAATCGGATTACAAATCTGTCATTACTGTACAATTTGTGGGTGTTTGCGGTCTATGAACTGTACAGAAGTTGACAGAATAATTTTGTGCGGAAAACCAGATCACCAGCCTCCATCAAATTCGTGGACCGTCGCTCGATGCAAGGAAAGTTTGGTACGCTGTATCGAACAAATGGTTTTGTAAACCAAGAGATTTAATCCAAAGTGATTCTTTTGTTTTACAAAGATGAGATCGCAGAAGTTTACGTCTTTGACCTCACAGATAAAAATGGTGGGATCGTGGACCCATTATGGTTCGGGTCTTCGAGAAAGAAGGACACAGTCATTGTTGCCACTCTCTTCGGAATAGTTGGAAGGGCGTTTCGAAGAAAGAACCTACATGCCGATGAAATAGCTTGTTCTGCAGAATTTCAGGTAATTAGGGGTTTATTAAATTCCCTACAATTTGATTCGGAAATGGCGCAAAGACAGCATAGTATCTCCGCATCAACCCCTACGCAGCCTTTATTGTTCGAAACTCCACCATCAACACCACCCGAAGAAATTGTAAACCTTCCGAGTTTTTACCAACCTTTTAAACATCTACAAGAACTCGATAATTCCATGGGACCGCGGCTCTACATGAAACGCGCCGGAGCTATCGCCAAGAGCTGTATCGAATCCTTCTGCAGAGGGGGCCAAGTCAGTGGTTCGGACATTGGGAAGCTTTTTGGCTTTGGGCTTTTGTATGGCCCAGGTGAAAGTCACAAACATTTTGTGAAAGATGTTTTATCCACTGCATTGTGTACAGTTGCCGAGAAGAAAGGCATTAAACAAATGTTCAACATATCACTGTGTGATAGTTTGACCGCCGACTATGTTCAGTCACTGAGAGTACCCGACTGGATTCAGTTGTACATAAAGCTTTCAACGAAACTTCCAAACAGATCTTGGCAAACTCTATTGAATTTTCTGAACATCGGTCGCAGCGGGGTAAGTTGGAATGTACATTTTTAAAAATCTGATGTGTCTTTTTCATACTGTTCATCGAGAGCTTGCATGAAGTTCATGTCCCCCTCTTCCCCTTTCTTTTATGTTTTGTTTTTATAGCTGGGTTTATTTGGTCCTGAATTTTTCATAACTGCGAGGATCATATCTTCACTTGACTTCATATCCGGAGTTCATATATGATCCATTTCATATATCATTTCATCATTGATTCATTCCTCACGGGAACATTAGAACCTACAAATGACCAGCTCCCAACGTCAGTGACTTTATAGCTTAGTTGGTTAGAGCGTCACACCGGTATCGCAAGGTCACAGGTTCAAACCCCGTTGAAGTCCTGAATTTTTCAGGATTCTCTACACAATTGCAAAAATTGCGTTCATAACTGCGAGGATCATAGCTTCACTTGATTTTCAAGTGTTGTTAAGACAACAACGTTTAGTTTTTTGTCATTGTCATGTCATTGGGTTTGGATGACTGTTAATCTCTCTTTGCTAAAAACCAATTACTTGCACATAGCATTTTGAAAATTACCAGTCCGACTGGCCAGTTCTGACTGGTGGAAAGCAGCCCTAGTTGACCTGACCTTTTCCAACTGTTGCTTACGCATTTTTACTGCAAATATTAAATATTTATTTTATTTTATATGTTCCACAGAAAGCCATTGACCTTGGTCTCCTTCTAACAACAAATGAGACTCAAGCCCAAAAAGATCTTGTATTTTCAGTAACAAGAAACTTATTTCAAGTTGAACCCCTTGCTGAAGAAGTACGTCTTTATGGTGTGAGCATGAAGATGGCTGTGATATGGCAAATTCGGCAGAGTAGGTCACATCAAGCTGTATCAGACTGTCTTGAATTAAACCTCAGACTTGATGGAAGGCCTTTAGCAGGTATTTGATAATTGCATTATTAATTATTTGAATGGTTCAAATTATTGTCTGTGCATGTGTATCTAATGTTGAAGGTTAAAATAAACCTAAAAAATCAGCAGGGAATTCAAATGTAAACATAACATTAAGCTAATTGCTGCTGCCACACATCCTTATTTTCAGAGTTAAATCACTAAAGCAATAGCTATATTATATGATTGACATATTGGGAGGCATGCTAACATGATACCGTGTAGCCAACAAATTTCACATGCTTTTTGTACAATCAATGTGAATGGCATCCATTTTTTGGCAGGGCGGGAGTTTCTGTTGGGATAGTCCCTATTGATTTATCTGTTACAACTGGCAAAGGTATGAGCGGTTCACAGAGTGCACTAGCTGTTTACCCAAGTGCTGTCGCTAACTGTGCAGAGAAAAGGTAAGATTCCATTGCTTTCATATGAAGCTTTTTATAGGTTACTAAGTTTGAATTTGTAAATTTGTTTTTTCTTCTTTGGGTCTAGAGGATAAATGTAAATATGATTTTAATTTGTATACAAGTCTCATTTGAGTTTGTTTGGGACAGCCATCTATTTTTATGGATTTATTTATGGTGAAAATTGTAGAGGACTGATTTAAATGCATGCTCACGGTAATGTTTTGAGCATGATTATACTCAGAGTTAATTTCCAGTATTAAGGAGGGAACCACGCCTAGTATTAATGCTGGAATATACTGTATCAGTGTGATACAACTGTACACCCTAACTTAAGAGCTTATCCCTGTAGCAACTGTTGTTTGTTTTAGGAGTGAAGTAAAGAAGCTGATTTGCAGGCTTAATGCTGAGAAGAAATTTCTTAAAGATGAAGGCGTCAATGTTGATGGGAAACATTACAAAGTTAAATTTAAAGGTTTAGTTTTAGTGAATTATTTATGCATGACTGACTGTTTTGATTTTGCTTAAGAGCTCCATTACATGTGGTATTACACTATGATTGTTTGAAAAGAATGTGCTGCTTTGCAGTGTCAAGCAATGACAGTTGTAGTTAAACCTAAAAATGTATTTTACCCATCCTCGTGGATGCCAACTGGTATTCCTGATTGTCTTTAAAATAAATCAGTTGTGTAACTGGTTTCTCTTGTGTCGTATTTGTCCAGATCGAGTGATTGCATTTGTTGTGGTTTATTGGCTTATGATTGAAAATCCCCTCACTATTTTGAATTGCCATTTGTTATTCAAGCTTATTTTACTTTCTTTTCTTCTTTCTTATAGTTACACTTGACTTGAAGGCATTATACATGCTTCTTGCTAAAGTTGATGACGAAAACTTTGTATTAGCTGGACGTGGAATTGACATCGAATGCTGTTTTTTATGCCATGCTTTAAGGGTATTAGAAACATCTTTTGTTATGATTTAATAATCAGATTGAAGAGTGATATTCTTTAGACCAGCATGTAACATTAAAAATGAAATGTATTGAAAAATGATCAATAATATATTTAGTGATGAAAGGCCCCTGACATGACTGCATTTACTAAATTAAATTTAGTTAAATGTAGTATATAATATAATCTGGGGGCTTGATCAGTTGGTATACTACAGTCAGACTGCAGTGGAGATGCATGTCTAAGCCAGTAGAGCCAGCCTTTTAAATAAATGTAGCTTTAAGGTGAAAATCTTGTATTTCCATTGAAGGCTTGTAAAGAACACTGGGGTGGATCTTTTGATGAAGTTTGCCTGACTTGTCTTCAATCCGAGGCCAATATTGGAAAGTGAGTTTATAACATCATTTAGGGTGGTCATTATTACCTGCCAACACTTAGCTAATGTATGTAATGAGTTTTTTTGTTGTTGATATATTATTATTATTACTATTACTATTACTATTATTATTATTATTATTATTATTATTATTATTATTATTATTATTATTATTATTATTATTATTATTATTATTACCTCGTGCCTTTGTAATGCCATTTTCAACTTCCTTGCCGCTAATAATTATATTGAACATGAAATTCAAAAAGGTTTTACACCTGGTCTCTCAGGAAGTTTTGAGCATACTGCTCAAATGGCTGACATCATTAACAAAGCTCGTACCAAGCAGCGTTCTCTTGTCATTACTCTCCTAGACCTCAAAAATGCCTTTGGTGAAGTTCATCACAATTTGATTCAAACCGCTCTTGATTACCACCACATCCCTGATCATGTCAAACTCCTGGTTAAAAGTCTGTACACTGATTTCAAAACCTCTGTAATTACCGATGAATTTCGCACTGTTTGTATCTATTGGTCGTGGCGTACTTCAAGGTGATTGCCTCAGCCCTCTTCTTTTTAACTTGTGTTTTAACACGTTTCTCCAGCACATTAAATCCGAAAAATATTGGCAATTTGGCTTTTCCCTAAGGTTCTTAAATCCGAACCACTGGTTCCAGTTCGCAGACGACGCTGCTGTTATAAGTGGTCAGGAATCACAAATCCA
>OX421450.1:16231961-16236961 GCA_949126865.1 Montipora capitata | reverse complement strand
CCATATGCTTCAATTACTCTGTTGTCACCAGGGTAGATCTTTGAAGGTTGCTTATACTCGATGAAATCCACAATTAAATCTTTCTCAAAGGTCATATGCTTTGTAGCACCACTGTCGATATACCAACGGTTATCTCGTTTCCGACAAGTCATACCAGAACTCAGAGCTATATCATCATTTTGCTGCTTGCAATCATGTTCTGCAATGCTCGAGTGACCATGTTTTCGATTGAGTGGACAGGTTTTAACAAAATGACCGACTTGTTGACATTTGTAGCATTTCGGACCTTGGTTTGATCCTTGACGGTTATATTGCCTG
This sequence comes from Montipora capitata, assembly GCA_949126865.1. Taxonomy (NCBI): domain Eukaryota; kingdom Metazoa; phylum Cnidaria; class Anthozoa; order Scleractinia; family Acroporidae; genus Montipora; species Montipora capitata. The sequence continues at coordinate 16,236,643 of OX421450.1, read as the reverse complement.
GAATTTCGGCCACCACGTCAAGGATTTCTCCCTCTGGACCACGCTGAATTGCCTTTATCAGAAAACAATGCTTCGTTCCCGCCAAAACTAACATTACACCGCTTGCCTTCCTTTTCTTCTCGCTTCTTGTACTCTTCGATCAGCAAACCTTTAACATTGTCCCAATTCAATTCACCCACTTTCGTAGCGTTTAGACTACTGATGAAATTATCATACGACTCCGGAAGGCTTCCAAGGACAACGGTTGCAAACTTTTGCGGAGTGATTTCTTCCTTTAATTCACGCAATTGCTCGGCCAACGAAGTCATGTACGTCAAATGCTCCATAAGGTCAGTTCCTTCTTTCATCGAAGCGGCATAAAACTTACGATTAAGTCGAACAATTTGAGATACCGAAACACATTCAAATTGTTTTTGCAAAACTTCCCAAGCTGCACGAGGATCGGTCGTCGAAGAAATATGCACTTGCAAACTCTTATCAACACTGAGAGCGATTAAAGAATAAGCTTTGTCCGAGCGAAGACGATACGCATTTCGCACTGTAGCTGTAGCAGTACTACCAGGAGCAGTCTCTGTTCCTTCAACAAATCCCCATAAGCCACGTTCCATCAACACAAGCTTGATATTATATTTCCACGATTGGTAATTCTTTCCACTCAGGGGCTCGATTTTTGTGATTTCCGCCATCCTGAACAAACCAACTAAGCACGGTTAACACGTCTTAAAAAAAAAAGGCAATACGAACGCGATGTACCGCTGTTCCTCGAATTGTTTCTGTACGCTATCCTGAGCGTTTTTCTGGGCGATATACTGGGCCCATAACCTAATAACAATTCATCTTTAATCTCAACTCACTAAGGTTCAAGACAGAAGAACAGTAGTCACAAGAAGCACATGTAACCCCCAGCAGTGTCACATGATCCTATTCAACGAATCACATTGCATGGTTATTATTTGCCTAACATGCCATACGGTCGTTCTTTTGCCACAGGACACTTGGATGAGTCAGGTAGGTGCTGAAGTTTATCATGTTAAATTCTACTTTTTTCGCTCGTGGAAGTATTCATCAAGGTAACAATCGTTTTAGCGATGTTTCTAGAGGAGGACGGTGTGCTTTTATGGGTCTTTCAGCTTTGTTATATGCCAATTCGAGCGATATTTTGACATGGACAACCCAAACTATCGATGGAATTTTAATCGAAGGAGATGTTATGTACCTTAAAGATTTTGAAGAACGCTTGATATCTGATGAAGAGACGATTTCTTTGAACTATCTGCCTGATGGAGTCCTTTCTTCAAGTGATCGAGTCCTTTCTTCAACAATAAGAACAGTCATTGAGACAGAGCCAAAGCATAACCAAACTGTTGACTTGTGTCAACAGCCTAATATGACAAACACTTCTCAAAATGAATTGCCCAACGTGGCACAAAATCAAAAAGTAACAACTAATATGGTGAAAAATACTGATCTGCCTATTATGGCAGAGGCCATTGAGCCACAATCACACTCACTTGTGACAAATATAAAATACAAAGATTTTTATCAGGGATCGATCATTGCTTTAGACCAACAGAATAACTCACCATATGTTGATTTACAGACAGCCTTGATGAATACTTTTACCAGTGATAACTATGCATTTATAATTCTTGATGGTTATGTCATGGCTTTGATTAAACATACAGACAATTGTATATATGTTTTTGATTCCCATGCACGTAATGAATATGGTATGCCTGATGACAGTGGCACTGCTGTTGTTATGAAATGTTTTGACATCACAAAATTAGATCAATACATACAGTGTACGCTCAGTTGCAATTGAATTAAACAGTCACATCTTTGAAATAGTGCCTGTTCAGTTTTGTATTTATGGTATCATGCCACAAAATTCAAACTCATTAAGTTGCAATATAGATCCACGTAAACGAAAAGTTGATATTTTTAGTAATACTACCAGCAAAGAAAAATATCTTGAAAAAGCAAGAATTTATAAAAAAAAGGAAACTGTTAAGTGAAACACCCTCCGAAAAAGAGACTAGACTTGAAAAACTGAGAGCATATAGGAAAAAGAGAAAGTTAGCCGAGACACATGCTGCAAAAATAACAAGACAAGAAGCAATGAAAGCTGATAGTAACAAAAGGTGTTACAATGAAACTGAATCTCAAAGGCGAAATAGATTAGATGCACAAAATGCGTACTATAAAAAGAAAATTTCTGAAGAAACTGATAGTCAAAAACAGTGGAGATTGGAGAGCAGAGGGCAAAATTACAAGAGAAAAAAATTAGGAAATTCATCTAACCTAAATGAGCCACATGCTCAAAAGCAATCTTTAGATGCTTTCGACAGCACTGAGAACTGAGCAAAGAAAAATATATCAAATTTTCACAAATCTATTTCTTATGCTGTTTTTAAATGTACTGTATGTTATGAAGCATGGCCTTTGAAATCTAAACCTAGGACTCCAGATACTTATGTATGTTCAAGATGTTCAAGGGATGAAAAGTGCCCCAAAAAAATTTCAGTTGAAAATGCTATGATTCCATCACCAGTGCCACTGCAGTTACAGGGTCTTTCTCAAGTAGACGAAATGCTTGTAGCTCATGCTCTTCCTATTATGAGAGTTTATATCAAACCAGGAGGACAAAGGGGTTACTCTGGGCATTGTATTAATTTACCCCAAAACGTTAAAGACCTTGCATTGTCATTGCCTCTATATCCTAAAGACTTATCTGTGATAATTCGAAAGGTTAAAGGCAGAAATGATACTTTTAAAGATGTAAATGTACGACGACAAAAAATTAGTGATGCATTAGCATGGTTAATACAAAACAATCCACACTACTCTGATGTACAAATAGATCACTAAGCTTTGAATGCATTACCAGACAATGATACACCTTCTGACCTATTGACTGTTGAAACAGTCGAAAGTGTCAATTTTGATAACAATGAGTCAGATTTAGGTCCACCAACTGATAATCCCAGTGAGGATAGAGCATACAATGAATCTACTGAAATGAGTAGTTTTCTACCTGTTGGTCAACAACAGGAACAGGAAGTGGAAGCTGTTAGACAACAGCTGTCAAGAGATGAGCCCATGTCATGGCCTACAGCAGATGATCGACCTTTGAATGAATATCAAACTCCTTTTTTAGCAACTATGACATTCCCTACATTATTCCCTGATGGTAAGGGAGATCTTACTAATCAAGCATTGACTAGAGCCGTTTCTCTTCTAGATAGGGTTAGACACTTGATAAAGTTTGCGGAAAAAGTTGATGCTAAATGGGCATATCGTTTTGCAAGACATCCCAGGTTTTCTTACTGGGCTTTCAATACGATTCAAAGATAAAGGACCCTTGAACAAACTGGAATCTTTTTGAAACAAAACCCTAGTGAGGCACATCTGACTATCAATGAACTTCGTGAAATGGCAGAAAATAATGATTCCACCTCATTCATGTCCAAAGTATCTAGATATGTTGCCAATATTGCAGGTTCAAATGCTTACTGGCATAAAGTAAAGGAAGATTTAAAGGCTATTGTAACAAATGTTGGTACTCCAACTTTCTTTTTTACATTTTCATCTGCTGACATGCATTGGGCAGAACTCCATTCTTTATTTTATGACAGCATCGATTCAGAATTATCCAGCCAAGATAGGTGTCGAAATCTTATTGACAATCCTCATATTGTTGACTGGTTTTTTACTCAGAGATTAGAAAGCTTTGTAAAATACTGGCTGTATGACACACTTGATGCTAAATGGCATTAGTACAGGTTTGAATACCAAGGTAGAGGTAGTATTCATTGTCATGGTACTTGGCTAAGCTTAACAATGACCCTGGTTTGTGTGATTTGACTAAGATTGCATTAAAGGCCTACTTAGCTCAGAAATTCAAAGACAAAAACACTGTAGCGGATTCATCTGAACTAGACCAGGATATTGAAGCTGGTAATAAAGCTGCCCAAACTGCATGCAAGCATGCTGCTTGGTTGTTATTAACAGTGAACCCAAACCCACCTGATGAGGACATGTGGATGAGACCAGACGTTCATTCATGTCAAAAACAATATAAAGATATCCATGAATGGGATATGGACTCTGATTATGTTGATCTTCTGAACATGGTACAACGTCATACAATTATTGTTTAAGAAAGAAAAGCAATGAGAATGAACTGAAATGCAGGTTTCATTTTCCCTTTAGTCATTGTACCCAGACAAAAATAGAATTTGAAACAGTCCATACTAAAAATAGTGAGGTACACCAATATCGGGCAAAGATTGTTACAAAGAGAAATGACTCTAGGCTGAACAATAACCAACGCCTTAGACTACAGGGCTGGAGAGCTAACTGTGACATTCAAGTATATGGAACGCCATACCTGCCTTATGATATTTATTTTCATTATTTATGGTGGTCTCTTCATTATATGCGGTGGTTACATCATTATACGCAGTGCCTTATTAATTATATTCGGTACCTAGTACGTTATATGCGGAGGCTTTTTTATTATATGAGGTGCATGTTGTATTATACAGGGTGCTTTTTTCTTTATATGCGGTGTTTACTGCATTCTACGCGGTACTATTTTCATTATACGCGATGCTTTTTTCATTATGCGTGGTGGCTTATTCATTATACGCGGTGCTTTTTCCTTTATGCACGGAAGT
>OX421450.1:16199461-16221961 GCA_949126865.1 Montipora capitata | reverse complement strand
AACAACAAATGGCAGACATGGGTAAATGGTTACTAATTTTACCAACAACTAAACCTGAAAACAGTGAATCATATATATTTTCATAAAAGTAAAATACTGTACTTCATCTTCACACTGAACAAGGCACACAACAACACTGTGAACAAAACAAATGATACAAAAAATGTTTATCTGGTCACTTTTGCCATTGGTTGCAAATCTAAAAACCCTTTACTATTGTTTATGTACAATGTATGTTTAAGAGCAGTTTTCCTTTGGGGTTACATTGCAATTGCTTTTGCAGCAACTATGTCCTGGGCTGGCTAAATGGAAACTGCTCTATTGACTTACTTGCTGCTTCCCTCAGGTACTTCATAAACTTTGCGTAGACAGCATTTTCAAATGTCCTGCTGTTGGACCCTTCCTCACTGAATTCTGCTTTCAGAAGGTTTGTCACATTCTTTACAGTCAAAGGCTGTAAAGGCCCAGGTCGTAACAGGTGGAGGAACATTGGAAGCTTGCATCCAATCTACAAAGGGAAGATAAATGTACCAATAATAATCAAGTACACTTCTAGGAAAAGTATGGCTCTAAATCTTTTCATGTTGTTACACAAATCAAAAAAACAAAAAAGGTGTTTCTCATGAAGAAAACAACAACAACAAGACTGGAATGCAGGCTATTTGTTTTAAGGATGAGCAAGCCAAAGTTCTCCCATCTCAACACGGCAGGCATAACGCAAAGTTGGGGACAAGGGCCTCCTTAACTAAGAAGTACATGTATACTGGTGCTCTTGTTAACATATTCAATGGTAAACATAAGTGACCCTTACTTGGTATATTCCAACCTCCTTGAATCCATTCTGAAGTGCTTTCAGACAAGGTTCCAATGGTGTAATTCTGCTTAAGATAGCCTGTAACATCTCCTCAGTCAAAAATGTGGGCAGTTTCCCATTCTGAATGATGCTAAGGCCTAAAGAAGGCAAGTCAATAAATGATTATTATCACAAAGAATCAATACACATGCAGCTTTTTGATTCACAGAGTTCAATTGGCTCATCAGCTGGATTTGCAGCATACGCAATAAGCACATGTACATGAAACTAATAATTTCATCGCTTACAGTATGTTGCACTTTTTCTGTGAAAATAATCACTAGTACATTCTAGTTGGCACAATAAATTCTTACAACTCACAAGTTGCAAATAAAACTACTGACTAATCTTGAGAACTAAAATTACATTGTATTTATACAAAACAAAAAAAAATTGGTTGCAGTACTTACCAAGAATAATCCCAATTGTTTTGTAATCATGCTGCATGAGCTCTCTAAGGCCCTTATCAAAGTAGTTGCTCTTTATTCCATTAAGTGCCAAAGAGAAGAACTCTTTTCGTGGGCCACCATAGTCCTGAGCCTCCTAAATATGGAAAACCACCACTATTAGTTTATATAAATGTGAAAGAGCCTAGTGACAGTCTGCATGTGACAGTCTGCATGTAGGTAGGTTATTTTGTGCAAATCAAAAATTCTTTTGAAACCATACATGTAAACAAATATGTGTAAAATATATTGACAACCTTGCACCTTAAAGAGACTGTTGCAACATGTAAGTAAATTTATTGGCAGATAATTAACAATTATTCACCGAAGTGGAGGTGAGGTGAATAGTGACCAATATTTACCGAGCCGCGAAGCAGAGAGGTAAATATCCACCACTATTCACCGACACGTGCATACTTAGTTCATACCACACAAGCTGAATAACTAGCGGCCAAAAGAGTAACTTTACTTGTGACAATGTACCTACAAAAGCCATTTTGTTTTTCTTCGGCTGCTCGGAGGTGAATAGTACTTGGCTAATCACCTCCGAACTAGCCAATCAGTGTGTGCGAAAAGCACTATTCACTTGTGTGGTATATACTAAGAGGAATTATTTTTAGTAAAAATACACTACAAGTTTCAGCTGAGTTGACATATGATCAAACTCTCAGCCCTTCTACTGGCAATTTCTACCATTCCAAAGAGGCCCAAACTTGCATAAAATTTCGAGCAAAGACTCTCCTGTCACCTTAACAAAAGAACACTAAGTCACAATGGCCGGGCTGATGTATTCTGCTGGAGCAAACCTGATAAAACAACAGAAACTAAGAATAAAAACATCACCTCATTATAAAACTGGACCTCCAATGTTTTTCGAAAGTCTTGAAGGCAACTGATCTCATCAAGGGCAGTTTGTAAAAGGTTTTGGTGATCCACCATGATGAAGTTTGTCTCCCCGACTTTTTCTTCATGAGCGAACTCAACTTCAAGTGCTCTGCCAGTGACCATGTTTAGCTGCAAGCAGCGCAAAATTTCAACTGGGTTTTTGATGACATTTTTACGACAGTACTGCACAGTCTTTTCAACAACTTCATCCACCGTCATTTTATCATCATCTGAGTTGCTTGTTGATGGTGTGGTGGGCAGTGAAGTTTCAGTGCTGGAGACAACCAAAGCATTTCCAGAATTGGATGCAAAAGAAGCTGCAGTAACAGGTGCTAACGTAATGCTGTTGCTTTGTGATTGGGACTGTGTAGTTGTGGCTGTGTTAGGGTTGATGTTGCTGACCCGGAAGTGACAAGTGGCCGTGTTAGGGTTGATGTTGCTGACCCGGAAGTGACAAGTGGCCGTGTTAGGGTTGATGTTGCTGACCCTGAAGTGACAAGTGGCCGTGTTAGGGTTGATGTTGCTGACCCTGAAGTGATTTCCTCTTGCCTTCTGGAGATATTGAACGCAGACTGCATTAAGTCATTTTCTTCTTCATCAGATTCTTGGGATCCATCCCGACAGTCCCACAGGTGTTTTCGCAGTTCTCGGATAAGAATTTGCTTGTGACAAATGTGGCACTCCTCTTTCAAAGACGAACTTTCACTCATTTGACTAGGTTTAGTTGACAATGATTTCTGAATAGGAACAATGTATATTTTACCTTGACCCCCACCTAAGTTAGCTCTGAGATCTCTAGCACTCCAACAGCAATCAATACGTCGTAGATCTCTGCAGTTTGGGGAGCTCTGCATTAACTCAAACCCTCCACATGAACGCAGGGCGGGAAAGCCAACAGTGTTTCCGTCACTGTCTTTCATATCAGACGTAATCTTCTCTTTCACAGTTTCTTCATCATCATTAGGATCAAGCTTGATCTTTTTCAAACCAAGACCTGCCTTGAACAGCATTTGCTTCTCAAGAGAGGAAGGTGTCTTGAAAGAATACTTGTCCACTAGACAAATAAACTGGAAGGACCATTGTTTCTTTGACTGTGGGCAAGCAGACTTTCGTTTTCTTCCTCTTCCACAAGAACTACTGTGATTTGGTTGAAACAAATGATTTCTCTCCTCCCTTACTCGTTCTCGATAGTTTTTCCTCTCATCATCGCTTTAATTTTTGTTTTTTTTCCAAGGATTTTGTGCAAAGTTCTCGGAGCCGTATGCGATCGCCGATCGTCGACACTCCAAGGGAAGCCAAGTTACCATCTGATAAACAAGCCACAACTTCTGGTTCTACTCGCTCTGCTTCGAATGTCTCTTTCAGAATACCTAGCCCTAACTCGTTTAATATTGCTTCCATGTTTGAAGCAATCGATCCAAAGACGACAAATGCACAAGGGGCTTCAATATGGCAGGAACTTGAACTTTAATTTTATGCTTCATACCCAGTCCTCCTTGCGTAGTGGGCCTCGTTTCAAATTCAGCAAGAACGAGGTCCCGTGAGTATAACGAAAAAAGCACCGCGTATGAGTTAGCCACCGCACATAATAAGAAAAGCACCGCGTATAACGGGCAAAAGGCCCTGCAAGAAGATAGCACTGCGTATAACGACTTAACTTCCGTGCATAAAGGAAAAAGCACCGCGTATAATGAATTAGCTACCGCGCATAATGAGAAAAGCACCGCGTATAATGAAAATAGTACCGCGTACAATGCAGTAAACACCGCATATAAGGAAAAAAGTACCCTGTATATTACAACATGCACCTCATATAACAAAAAAGCCACCGCATATAACGGGCTAGGTACCGAATATAATGAATAAGTCACGGCGTATAATGATGTAACCACCGCATATAATGAAGAAACCACCATAAATAATGAAAATAAATATCATAAGGCAGATATGGCGTTCCATACAAGTAGTTATTGACCATTATGCTTGTTATGCTGCAAAAGGTGAACCAAAATCATCCTTATTAAAGCAAGCATTCAACTCAATTGTACTAAATGCCAATGCAAGTAGCAATCCTCACAAAGCTATCAAGAAGGTTGTCATGAAAACTCTTGGTGAAAGGGACTATGAAGCACAAGAAACAATGCATCACTTGCTTTCACTTAAACTGCGCAGTTCTTCATTCAATATAATGTTGGTCAGTCTAAACGGTTCATGCAAGGTAAGAATTAACGGATCAGAAAGTGATATAGATACTTCATGCACAAGCAAGTCATTGCTTGTTGTAGATGCCAACCATCAACAATATGATGAGTCCCAACATGTTCTAAACATGAACTTTGTACAGTTTGCAACAACATTTAAAGTAAACAGTGGCCAACTGGAAAAATTGCCTGATAATGTCATCCCACGGATTTGTCCTACATATTCTTGCAATCCCAAGGGTCCAAATTTTTCTTTGTATTGTAAGTATCAACGTCTAAGGTATAAGCCTTGGATCATAAGTGAAAACAATGCTTGGGGAAGTGATGAGCCAACTGATGCGACATTTATCAGTTCATGGCATGATTTCTTGCAAACAGAGTATGCACAAACCAATGTACCTGACTGGTTTGACAAATTACAAAATGTTATTCAAAATCAAGACATTGATGTCAATCATCCTGCTGAAGCAGAGCCCAACAATCACGAAGAGTAGATGATAATATCTGACAGACGTGTCCCTTTTGAATATGCTGGTGAATCATCTGAAGAAAATCGTGATTGGCAACACGACAGACTCAGATACACTGACCAACAAATACGCGAAATGCCTACATGGATAAAAACTAAAAAGGAACAGTCCTCAAATTGTACCAATGAAAATAGTAGATATAAATACATTCAGTTAATGCTAATGTTAATGCTCATCAGCAGGATGAGTCTAATGATAAAGATCCATTGTCTCTCATAATCATAGGTGTAGCTGGCACAGGTAAAAGCTACCTCATCAATGCCTTACATAACCTATTGCAGAATAAATGTACAGTAACAGCCACAGCTGGGAAAGCATCATATTACATTAAGGGAGTTACAATACATTCATTGCTAAAACTACCTGTGGATCCTAGAGACAATAAAGACCTGACTGGCCAAACCTTATCGAGACTTCAAGAGAACCTCAAGGATATTAATTATATACTTATTGATGAATATTCCATGTTGGGACAGACAACATTTGGCTGGATTGATAAGCGCTGTAAGCAGACTACAGGTTTTTACAATAAAGTAAATGGTGGTATTTCAATGATCTTAATTGGTGATCCAGGTCAACTTCCACCAGTTGCTGATAAACCATTACACCATGTCCAACCTTCTTATGCAATTGGAGAACAAGGCTATTTAACCTATCATATGTTTGACAAAGTAGTGAAACTCACTGTTAATCAAAGAATTCAGGGATCTTCTCCTGAGCAACAACAATTCAGAGAGTTGTTCCTAAGGCTTAGGAAAGGTTGAGTCTACCTTTGAAGATTGGCAGTTATTATTAACTCGACAACCATCTCGCATAGACAATATTTCTGAGTTCAATAATGCCATCAGGTTATGTTACAGTAATGAGAAAGTGTCTGCATATAACCATGAGCAGCTAAAGAAACTACAGCAACCTTGTGCCAATATTGATGCACGACATTCATCAACATCAGCTAAAAATTTACCATCAGATGAAATGTCAGGATAGGAGCCAACGATATATCTTGCCAAAGGAGCTAAAGTCATGTTGACAATAAATCTCTGGACAAGTTATAATATATGCAGTTGCTCATAGTCCACCAGATTTACCTATTGCTGTAATGGTGAAGTTTGATGACTATAGAGGTCCTTCATTTAGTGATGATTTACCATCTTCTGTACCTATTTGTCCAATAACTGTATCAGCTCAGTCATTACAAGGTATTCATGAAAGGCAACAGTTACCTCAACGACTTGCATATGCTTTGAATATTCACAAAAGTCAAGGCCTCACTTTAAGCAAAGCATAAGGTAGACATTGGAAAATCAGAAAAAACACCTGGTATTACTTATGTTGCTATAAGCAGAGTTAAAACTTTGACATCTTTAGTCAATGAACCAATGACCTTGGATAGATTAACAAACATAAAATCATCTGCTTTATTGCAGTATAGAATTCAAGAAGAAACTAGATCGCATGGCACAAGCTACAGCCAACTCAGCTCAATATTCATAAATGCGCTTTACCATATTCATTATTCAAAAAAGTAATAATGATAATAATATATCATATTTAAAGTTTTTTTTAAAAAACACTACACTAATTTGTGATAATTTCCCTTTTCACCAGATACAAAATGGCTTCCAAAAATGTCATGATGTTTGTTCTGTACCTTTTTGCATAAATTTTTAGTGTCCCTTTAATGTTGCTTGCCCTACCCATTCACTTGCTTATATCAATGGATACATTGAATCATTGCATCTTCCATTTATATCAAGTCTTTATATCCCTCTGACATCAATGTTTTATTTTACTTTTAGACACACCCGATTTCCCATGCTATATGCACTCTGTGAGTCCTGTGAAAAAGAGTGGCCAAACGTCTTATTTTAACTATACCATCCAAACAAAAGATTAAATAAAGCGTGGGGTCTCATTTTGTGAACAAAAAAAAGAAACTATGGACACCTTAGCTCAACAAAAGTCTCCTGTAAAGGTTAAAAATTACAAATACAGCTATAAATATGGGAAAAAAAGACATTGTCATACAAAAGGACACACCGATCACAGAAACACCATCTTTTCCATATATCAACCAAGGGCAAGTATTGTCCATCGCATCACTTACAGATGTTGCTGCAGATCAGTTGATTAATATCAAAGGCCATCTCGCCAACTTAGACTCAACAAAGAAAATCATCATTAATGGTGCTGAAGTCAAAAAACAAGAAGGATACATCAATGACCCTTCTGGCTATATCAAAATTGTTTTATGGGTGTCGCATGCTGATTCATTGCAAGAAGGCCAGACCTATAACTTCAAAAAAATACGTATACACAAAAATTATGCACAGAAATACCTAAATACACCAAAGAAAGAAAATGACTGTACCACTGAATGCACTGAACATTTTCCTGGTGCATTAGTTGAAATTGAGAATACTTCCCATATACAAGAGATTACTGCTCAAGTTGGAGGAGTCAATAACATATCAAAGTACAACACTTGCATCTCCTGTGGAAAAAAAAGGTGACAAAGAAAGCAAAAGCTGCCTCATGCACAGCATGTAAGATGACGCCAAATGCTAAATTTTGCCCTACTCATTGGTTTTTCAAACTGTTTGTCATCAATGCTGAACAACCAAATACCAAGCTTAGTCTTAACGTCTTCAAGCAACAAGTAGTTAATAAAGTCCTTGCACTATGTGATTTAACGGAAGATGCCACCGAAGATGATCTTAAAGATGCAGTCATTGATCTAGGGCTGGTATCAATCTCTTATGATGGACACTCAAAGCAGCTAATCAGCATTGAACAAATTAAGATCTAACTTTTCTACATCAAGAGTTATTAAGACAATGTAACCTTAATAGAAACATTTTTTAACCTAGTTTGATATTTTATACTTTTATGTTTTCGTTTCAAAGATGTTAAGACCTTAGAAATTGTATCTATTTTCTATGTCCAACACAAAGCAAATTCGATTATCTATAGTTAACTTTATCAAGGCCTTACAGTCCCAAATATAATTTTTATTCATCTAGGACTGCTATCAATCTCTTATAATGGACACTCAAAGCAGTCAGTTAGCATTGAAGAAATTAAGATCTAACTTTTCTATATCAAGAGTTATTAAGACAATGTACCCTTAATAGAAACACTTATTAACCTCGTTTGATATTTTACACTTTCATGTTTTGGTTTTAGAGTTGTTAGGACCCTAGAAATAGACCATTTCACAGTTCCTGAAATGTAACCAAGCTTCTACTTGAAACTGAGGCTTAGGGTGACCTGACACAGTTAGAGAAGTGGAAATAATTATCATAAGAAAGAAATCTCTATTATCTCCACTTCTCTAACTGTGTCAGGTCACCCTACGCCTCAGCTTCATGTAGAAGCTTGGTTACCTTTCACGAGCTGTCAAATGGTCTATTGAATCTATTTTCTATGTCGAACACAAAGCATATTGAAGGATTTATAGTCAACTTTATCAAGTCCTTACAGTGCCACATATATATTCTATTTCCATATTAAGAAGACACGCACTTTATTGTTACAGTTAATTTCTTGTTGCATGTACTATATTGTTATACCGGTAGTTACATTTTTCATAAATTAATATGATTAAAAATCAATCAATTTGCTGAATGACAACTAATGACTCATGGCATTCCCTACTTCATGTCGCCATACATTTGCAGCATTTTAATAACAATAATAATAATAATAATAATAATAATAATAATATATATTTAGCTTTACAAATTCTCAAAGCTTTACAATCTTACAATCTTACATTCAAATCTTACATTCAAATTACATGCAGTATGAGAAACTCTAAAATTACAATAGATTTCTAAAGATAAAAACAGCTAGTATTAAAGCATTATAATTTTGAAGGGCAGTATTAGCTGAGATAAAGTGCAATAGTGAGATATTCCTTTTAAGGCTCCTATAGCTGAGGAAACTCTCCTGCAAATTATGTCTACATGATTTGACCAAGAAAGCCGATCATCAATGTTAAGACCCAAGGATTTAGTGTGATCAACTCTCCTGATCATTTCGTCACAATTCGTATATCAGCCTTGTCATATTGAGTGTTTAATCTCTGCCTAGATCCAATGATCATTACCTTGGTCTGAGCCACATTTATCTCACCCAACAATTATTAAGGTTCCTGAGTTCAGGAGTTATTACTACTTTAAGCTATGTTAAATATATTGCCATTGGGTTATATTGGTATCGTCAGCAAATATTCCCGGGGAAGAAGTTAGGAAGATCATTAAGAAACATTTAAAAAAGCAAGGGACCTAATATGCTGCCTTGCAGAACCCCACAAGTAGTAGCAGAGCTCCGTAGCTAAGAAAATTTGGTAAACTATCCATCCAATATTTTTTTGGGGGTGACACCAGCCAATGCCAGCCCTTTGCATAGGACGGATGGGAATCCGGTGTCGGCTTACCAGGGGAAGGGGTATATGTTATATGGCTTAGCGGGAAATGTGCAACCCATGTTCTTCTTGGTGCGAAATTATGCAAGCAATGGTGTGGGCATTGTCATCGCATTCAAAAACTTGTCTACTTTAGGAACTTGTTTTCAAGTATTTCATACTATTAGTGACAAGCAATGGGATAATGAGCAGGAAAGAGCACAAGAGAAGAGGTGACGAAATTTAACCAAAGACAGCCTTTAGAGAAGCCGTGGAAGGAGAAGAAGAGAAAATTTCAACGAAGAACACAGTTCAAAGCTGAGAGAAATAGAGCAAGAGACAACACACTCATTTAAAACGGTTCACTTTCACTTATATAAATGTTTTCCTTAATGCACGCCTGGCTGTCTTACATATTGTGTAAAACTCACTAAAAAAACGAAGAAGGCCTCAAAACGTTTGCAATTCCGTGTTGACAGAGATTCTGGCATATTTCAACAATCACATACCACATCGCCATTCAAGCTTACAGCAGACATCATTGCATGGGGAGTATTCTTGTCATCATGGTCTATTTTGTCAGACATATTGTAACTAAACTCTTGACGCCATATAAATTTATATTGGATTGCAGTACATTTATCTGCAACGAATGCACTTGTAAGCAACGTTTATGTTTGCGACAGTTTAGGTTGTTTTTGGCCAGATAAGACTTTGAAAAGCAGTTTGATAAGCTCAAATCTCTGACTTTCAGCAAGATCTCCAACAGTGATTGAGTTAAAGCAATCGTTTTCTTGTTCGTCACACGGTTTTGTGGAGGGCTACCATTGCTTATTTTGGCACTGAATTCATTATTACTATGGCGACTGTCCACCTTAAATTAATACCTTTTGATTTATAGGCTTTTTGTGTGAAATGGCCGTGAAATTGCAGTCAATAAAAGGAATTACTACGCTTTAGCTTTACTTTTTTATTATAGTTGTTTTAACCGAAGAGAGAGGGTATGAAGATTATCAGTCAAACAGAAAATGTTATGAAAGAGATTAATGTGCATGTAATTTCAGTTTTAGTTGTTGTTAACTGCTGTCAGCTCAGAGTACTTTATGCAGTAGCATAATTATTTCCACATATACTATATTGCTTTCCGAGCTAAATCTATATATTACTGCAAGTTGTTGACAATCTTCCATTTACATTACATCTTTGGGTCCAATTGCTTAGGTACATGTACAATTGAAACCAAGTGGCAGTAATCATGAAACGATATGTGGTTTCTCCTGTATAATCGTACCAGCAACCAGATAGAGGTATAAAAAAAAGGCAGGAGCTGCTCTCAAATAAGTCTACACCATTAGAAAGCATCCTTCCAACACAAGCTTACACCCTTGAAAATGTCAAGAGAGCTGCATACCAAGGTGACCATGTGTGGGGTAAGACACTGCTGAAGGAGTGAGTTGTATTAAGTCCTGCTCTGTGGGGCTGGCAGGGTGATGATAATGGCTGGGTTCCACTTTGGACGATGCTCCCACGAGCCAAAGACACCTGCTATGAGTTGGTCACGTGTGGATGCAAGACTGTGCGAAGGGGTCGCTGCAAAAGCATGAAAGCCAACCTTGCTCACACTCAGTTGTGTAACTGTGGTGGTAGCTATGACTCAGTGTAAATTTTAAATCGTGTAGCACATGTCAAGTGTTGTCCCATAACAATTTTTTTCTCATCTCAATGTGAGCATCACCCAATGAACTTCGGCAAAAAAATCTCTGGATTTGCATCAAATGCAGGCCTAAGATCTCATGAAAGATGTGCTGGGCGTGTACTGAGTGTGGATGCTTAGGTTGCTTAAAACAAAGGTACAAGAAAAGGGACATTCAATGCTGCATTGTTGAGACTAGAAACAGTAACTGTTGCAAAGATGGAAAAGCTGCTCAAAACAGCTTACTACGTATGTTATCTCACGATGCCTTTTTCCAGGCTTCCTCATTTGTGTTCTCTTCAAACTAAAATGGACTTAGATTAGGACACATACAGAAATGATCATGGATGTAAAGAATTTTGCAAGCAAAATACCCAACAGTAGTTGTAATTTTTTTTATTCGAAAGTACTGCAACTCAATTTATCTAGTTAACAATAATAGAAATTGCACACTTTGAATCCCCAGCAACAATGTAGATGTCAACGTGTTTTGCAATACTATGGAAGGGTAATGCTGTAATTTTTCAACAGCCATAATTTTAACAGGAGTATACAATAATTAAGTTGAGTAAAATCGGTGCCATGTAAAAAATCGCCTAAGCATTTCAGACTTTTCAGTGTGAAACATGTAATGGGGAATCAAACTCTCTAGCACATGAAAGTTGTTTCACTTGTAGAATTTTATTTCGCAAGATACAGCCTTGAATTACAAGTCAAATTGATCATTGAATTGTGTACTTTTGGCAGACATCTTTCCTTTAGAAAATTAAATTAAATTGCAACACAGTGGACACAATGGTTACAAAGCGAAATCCGAAATTGACAACAGCGACCGGTAAGAAAAAATGTGCTGGTTTAGTTTTGAGCTCGTTTACTCAATATAGAACACCATGGTTCGAAAATAAATATTAAAGAACACACAAAGCAAGTGTACACAACAAAATGGTCAGGGAAATGGGAATAAATGTGATTTCATTCTCCTCCAAACACACGATCATCAATAGTCACGCGCGTCATGCAAGTTTGTCTAATGATATCACACATCAAAACACACGCTTTCATTTGTCCCTTTACTTAAGTTCTGATTGGCGTGCAATTCTTACAAATAATTATTTCACAATTAGATAAAGGAGAAAAAGGAACAAATTCAGCCTTTGACTTTGGAATCAGCAAGCAACAGATCTCCGATATGTGCAAAACAAAGACAAGATCCTCCCTGAAAACATCAAAACAAGCAATAGATTAAAATGAAAATCCCTGAAACTTGCAAATGATGAGCAGTTGGATAAAGCATTGTATGCCTGGTTTATTCAACAAAGATTAACTGGAATGCCAATTGCAGGGCCGCTTCTTCAAGAGAAAGAGAAACATTTTTCCTCGCAGCTAAACAAGGAGTCAGTTGCTCGCAACAGCTTCAAAGTATCAACTGGTTGGTTGGACAATCCAGGTGAGAAACTTTCAGCTGCTGAAGAACTGTCAAACCATTTTTACAGAAGCTACATGTACACCAAGTGATCTAGGAAAAGAGCTTGACACCCCAGCAAATTTACAATGCTGATGAGACTGGACTTTCGTGGAAATGTTTGCTGCTTTGTGTCCCAAAAATTAGATTACTCTGCTCCAGTATTCAAAAAAGCAAAGGATCATTTAACTGTGCTTGGTTGTACGAATGCTACGGGAATTCACAAACTAAAGCCTGTTCTGAATTGGGAAATATGCAATGCCCAGATACTTTAAGAAAGTTGACATGAATGCACTACCAGTGATCTACAAGTCCCATACAGTGGAGAAATGCCTGGATGAATTTGGAAACTTCGTACCAGCAGTTAAACGCCACCAAAGCTCACAAAACAAGCTCTGTTGCTGATAGACAACTGCTCTGCACATGATGATGAGCTCAGCAACCATGATGGTTTCATGACCTTCAAGTTTCTTCCTTTCATCACGACGTCTCTAATTCTGCCAATCATTAATATTCATATTTTCGATTGTCCGGACTATTTACCAAAGTCCCAACAAGCCTGGGTAATCGAGGCTCAACTGTACAGACACTGTACTCACAATAAGCAAATGAAATTAAACAACTGGCCTGGAGAAGCTGTACAGAGCCAATGCCTGTCTTAGGCAACAGTCATATATATCCTCCTACATGTATGCCTACAGTAAACATCACTGTCCAGAGTGAGGAGGATCCAATCTAATCCCAAGAGACAGACCTTACATAATTATTTTCCATGTTTCTCTTTGCACTGGTATTGTCACCACAAACTGGAAGTTTGCTCATTTTACCCATTTATAAAGCAGAAACAAAGCATCAACTCTTTCGCCACCATTGTCGACTTTATGCACTTATCAGCGGCTTTCCTGGGGGTCGACCCAGGGGACACCACCCGGGCACATAGAGGGTTAGTAAGTGATTGGTGTATTTTGGTTCTTTTTTCATCCTGCGGGGTGGGGAGATTGGAAGGAATTTAGTCTTTATGCGGATACCCACTGGACTGTCCCACGGGGTTTTGTTGCATTTGGGCTTCCTGTGTAAAGTTGATTATTATGGGCCCAAAACACGTGCTGTATGAAAAATATCGTGTTTTGCTTTATTGCTGGCTTTTCTTATGGTAATAGATTTTTCACAATGCCAATCTACAAAGCCTGGGGTGCCAACAGAGGCAAAAGAAAATCCATGGTTGCCAACAATTTTGAAGATTTTGTTTTAAAAGGTGAGGGTAAACTGATAATTTGTAGAATTTTATATAGCAAGCCATCAGAGTCGAATCTGAGAGCGAATCAGAAGTCATGATGGCGGAATTTTATGTTTAAATACTTTCTCTTTCGCTTAACTATACACCCAGAAATTGATAATTGTTTACTTTGAACTTTGTGTGGAATTGTTTTCTCGAAAATTTCAACCAAAACTTGTGTTTTAATTTGAAGTCTTGCCCCAAAAAATGCGTAAGTTTTATTAAGCTTGTATATTTTTTATAGCAATCAAAATTACATTAGATTATTGCCAAGTTTCACAGTTTCCCCTCCATGTACTAATTATAAATTTGGAATTTTATATTATGGGTTTTTAATAGAGGTCCTCAGTTGTAGATATGATTTGATTCTTGCTCCAAAAATTCACATCATTGCCATGTTTTATGAGATCTCTGGTTGATTGCAGATGTGGAATATGTCATTTATATGCTAGTGGAGCCCCAAAAGCTAATTATATTAGGCTGGGAAAAAAGTAGAAGATGAAGGAAAATAGGTTTTTCGATTACCTTATGGTATATGAAAAATTTGATTTTACTGAAAATAAATATACATATTTCAATTTTCAGCAAAAACGAAACTTGAAATCAGTGAACATGAATCAGTAAAAGTCTTTCTGGAAGAAGATGGTACTGAAGTTAACCATGAAACATTTGACTCCATCACAAATCAAGTCTTGATTGTAGGACATAAGTGGTTACCATCAATCTCCATTGCTGCAGAAGGAACTCAAGCATCAGGCTCAGTACTTACATTTTCTAAGCCTGCAGATACTAACATAAATGTTATTGGTAAGAAATGCAATTGTTTATAAATGTTGTATACATATATTGTGTATGTCATTGTTGGTTCTCAAAATTTGCATTAAATTTCTGTCTATTTATGTTATTGAATTAGGTTCAAATCAAAGGACTTAAAGGATTGAAAATGGATCAGTACAAGTTGGACCTTGTGTAATGGTATGTCAGTAATATATCTTATCATATCAAACATGACAAATTTGTTTATATTTGCTTTCTTTCTGTGCAAGTTTTTTTGTTGATAGCCCAGCAATATTTTGATTTTATTTCCAAATGAATAGAACAAGTACAATGGAAATTATATATTAAAATGTGCAGTTTATTTGATTGAATAATTATATTTAAATCTTATTAACAGTATTAAGGGAATAAAGAAATGTCTGTTACTAATTATAAGCATAGTTATAAAATTCACAATGCAAACATCATTTGGATTAGCCTATCAAATGAAGGAATAATAAATTTCCTTAATATCTGATATTTACAGGTCGATCAGTCGCTTAACAATACCCCATCAATTTCTGCTTCAATTACCAGTGATGAACTTGAGCAACAAAGTAAGATATATGGACGAAGTAACTTGAACCGTCCACTGAGTAAATATGAATCACAAGTCAATGCAGCTGCCTTCACTCTTTGCAAGGATAACATTTCTCTTTTATCAGATAAGAAAAAGCTGTTTGACCTAGCAAAGCAGAAGGTTGATTCAGATGGATATGATTATAAAAGTGCACAAAGAGACGAGTGTGGTGAGACTGCAGAAAAGAAAACTAAGGTGGTGAAGGAAGTACGAGACAAGGGAATTGTTGTCATTCAAGAAGATATTGCTTCATGCAAAGAAACAATACAACTACTAGAACAACAACGAAACAAATTTGTCACAAGTGAAAAGTATTTGCAAGCGGCTGAAATTGTGGAGCAAGTCAAAAACAAGCGCAAAGATATGAGGGAACTAGAGCTTGAATTAGCAAAACCCTAGAAGGCTGAAGCAAGGTCTACTAAATATGACAAGACGAAGAATCTACAGAGAAAGACATCTAGTTGACAACAAAAGCTTGTTTTTAATCGACACATTCAGCCCAAAAGCACAGTAGTGAGCATTGATGTCGATGATTCAACTTTTGATCAGGCTGATAACCTGGAATCCACAAAGGCTTCCAGCTCAACTGGTTGTGTACAACAAGATAAGACAATTTCAGAAGAGTCCTCGATGCTGGAAGATAACAATGATAAAAAGTTTTGCTAAGTCCCACAGGTGGTCCTGTGGGTGAACATGAAGTAAAAGCATCTCAAAAATATCAACATTTCTAGCCTTTATCCCTTGGTAAGGTCTCGGCAGTGGATGGTTGCTACACAAGTAAAGTCGAAATGACATTGAATGAATTTGTTATAGCTAGAAACAATTATTGTCAAGTAAAGCATTCAAATGACTGTTTAGAATGTAAAAGTATCACATCTGCTGCTAATTTGATCATGACAGAAAAAGGAGTTCTCTTGAAAAATGTTTATGAGAAAACATACATGAAGCAAGGATCTCGTTACAAAACTGACAAAGCAGTAGAACGTTTGATGCAGTTACCAGTTGTTATTTTTCCCATTAAAATTCACCAAAGGACAGCAAATCTTTATGTTGCAGAATCTCACGGAGTTGATGTGTTGGCCATGCAAAAAATGGTGCAGAGGTTAATGACAATGCAAGAAAAGGAGCAATCTGGGCTTAGTAAAGAAACATTGTCATTTCTATGTGAACTAGCAACATCTGAAAAAGATAAAAAATTGATAAAATACACAGCCCTTGCAAGTTCAGGTGCAAGTGGAACTCAAGCAAAGAAAATGTATGGAATCTCAGATCCATCAGCAACAAGAACAGAGGTTGAAGAGGCACTTGATCAGGTAAAAGAAATTCATCATGCTGTTAACAAGTTAGCATCTGTACAAGAAAAGTGTATTTTGGAAAGCCTTGGTATCGTTGATCTGTCTGATGAAAGTGAAAGTGGCCAAGAATCAAGTGGAGAAGAAAGCGATGATCTTAGTGACTTGGAGCTAGACGAGGATAGAATCACGGATGTTTAAGATGATGACAATAACAGCTCCAATTGTATCAAGAAATGTCAGAGTTATGGACAAGATTCATCTTCCTCAAGAGACAATGAGAAAGGTCCTCTGACAGATCCCGATAGTTTGATTAAAAATGTTGCTAGTGTTTCTCCTGTGCCCTCTCATGAGCATCTATTGTGTATGCTGAGAGAAAATGGTTTAAATTGGTTCTCATTTGCTACAGAATTAAAGTTGTTGTTGAATGGCTATTCCGCTGTGGTCTTGAATCAGGGACTCGTGGACTTTGCACACTTCCTGTCTTGTGATAGTGATATAACTGAAGAAGAGGATAAACAGATAGAACAATCAAGACAAGCCTTTCTTTCAAGTGAGCGACTAATTTTGACACACAATGATGAGATAAATTCAGAATCAGAAAGCGATGACTCAGAAGATTATGCTGGAGTTCGTTTCAGCGGCAATTTAAGTGACCCTGCTTTACAAAAATTAGTTAAAAGGAAAAGAAACATCATCAAGAAAAAGGCAAAGCGACATTTCAACAAATTGATTTCAGAGAAAGCGATACTTAGGTGAAAAGTCCCTCCACGTGCATCCAAATTGTTAAAGAAATTCCTGAACTTGGGCAAAGACATTGATGAATTTTTGAAAGATAACAGAATAGGAGCAGATGCATGGCGTCGAACTGGCGTTGGAACGTTTGGTGGAAAATTGAAAACTGGAAATAAAGTAACTTATCAAAGAATAAAAGAACATTTGGAAAAAAAGTATAACACTCGTTTTAGTTATGGTGCTGTAGTACAACTTTCTGTGGTGAAGAATAAAAGAAGAAAATCTTCCAGCCGTTATTGGGGTGCTGCAAATGTACGAAGTCAAAGATCTAGAAAGGGATTTAATGTAAGATTAAACATAGATGCCCACTGGAGTGCAGCACTATATAAAGGTCTTGATATGATTCAGTTGAAGGATGGTAGGGACAAATGCATTGTAAACTGTGATGACGCTGCAGGCTTTCACTTGGACACGTTCACTCACAAACAACATAGAGCTCTTGCAAGTAGTACAACACCAGAACTCACAACTCGCACTGATTATGTGAACAAATATTTTTCGATTCTCCAAACAAGCTCGTATCTCTTCCTAGAAACCAAAACAACAGCCCAGTTTGGAGCTGGTGTAGTGAAGCCTCATGTTGTATTTCCCAAGAATCCAGCACAGCGTGCAGCTGATATAGAGTACCTAGAACAAAAGGAAGAATTAAAACCATGCATGAGCAACAACAATCTTGGACAAAACTCGTTGGGAAAATGTGACGCTCTCATTTGTCTGTGCGATAAAGAGTAAATTCTTCCTACTTTTCCCCCTCCCCCCATTCCAATGTTGTTTTAAAAAGCAACCAAAGGCTTGCACAGTATTTTGCATCAGATTACCAACATTGGTATGGGGGGAAGGGGGGAAGGACCAAGATATTTTGTGAGTGCGTGCCAAATGATGCTTAAGCTAGAATTTTTCCCAAGAGTTTTGTCCAAGATTGTATAATTCATGTTTTCATGAGTATAATCAAATTCATAGAGTCTCAATGACCATGGACAGTTTGATATGTAGATCTCGTGAGGGTCTCTATAATGGTGTAGTTTGAATGTCACTGGACTACTGCGTGTAAGTTTTTGCGGACAAAAATGTACCTTAACGTTTGTTAGCCTAATGAAGACGATTGCGTGTATGACAGTTCTGAAGGTTGTTGATGACTCCACTTATTGTAGTCGCTTTGTTATGGATTGCTTGCAAGGCTATGAGCATGATTTTCATTCAAGACAATTCAAAGAAACTTTCTCCCCACAGAGAGAGGCTGCAAATGCAATAAGTAGTATTTATCTGACTGTGCGGTGGCAAGCACTTCATTTTAACTATCAAATCCCGAAGGAACATCAACGGGAAATCCCGCCACGTTCCAGATGTTTTGCAACTCTTAGCTTAGAATACGTTTTTAACCGTGGTCTATGTTAGAGGATCATTACGAAGACAACTTAACGCCAATCATTCAATAAAACAACGATTAACAGAGAGTTTCAACGGTTAACAGGGAAGACGCAATGAAAACAATAGATGGTCATTGTTTTTCTAAGACTTGCACGTTATTCGTTGTTAACCGTTGAAATGACTACATTTTCTTCTGTTAATCGTGCCAACTGCCTTAAATCATCGTTTTGAGTTCATTCTGTTGTGAAATTGCAAACAATGAAGGTGATTCCACCAAAAATGGAGACAATTATGTTATTTATTGTTTCAATTGTGTTACACACATTCAATGTAACGCAAGCATGTCTGCGTGACCAACTTGAAAAAGTTCTCTGTTTCTCTCAAGGACACAACACATATGATTTACAGTTGGTATTTGGTATGCTCCTTGATTTCTTAAATACAATGGCGTCAATACGCCCTGTCATAGATGCATATGCATTAAACTTCGTATGATGACTCCTTGTTGCCGAATACTCAGCTTACTTGGACGTCCTCTAGTGTGTTTCTCTCTTTCCTCAAAAGGCGTTTTTTAATTCTATCAACGGACGATTTCAAAACGTTGCACTTTTCAATGATCTTCCGCGTTAACAATTCCCTTATTGCTTGCTAAGAAGGCAATATATGTCGTTTTTTCTGGCTCTATAATGTCAATAAAAACCATGCTGGTCACTTGCTACTTGTTGATTAAGCACTGTTCGCCATTGTTAAGTCCCAAAAAATTGGCTTTCATTACATATGTGATCCCATGATTGGAAACGACAATAGCTCAAATTAAGCAGCATGTAATGCCGTAACTTTTGGTACACAGGATTATTTGGGCCAATGAGTCTGCTGTAAATTTTTCTCATTTTGGTATATTTACAATCTTGGACAAAACTCGTTGGGAAAATGTGACGCTCTCATTTGTCTGTGCGATAAAGAGTAACTTCTTCCTACTTTTCCCCCTCCCCCCATTCCAATGTTGTTTTAAAAAGCAACCAAAGGCTTGCACAGTATTTTGCATCAGATTACCAACATTGGTATGGGGGGAAGGGGGGAAGGACCAAGATATTTTGTGAGTGCGTGCCAAATGATGCTTAAGCTAGAATTTTTCCCAAGAGTTTTGTCCAAGATTGAAGGTAATTGATTGTATATGTGTTGATGGAACTACGGATGAGGGTGTCTCACATCACGAAGTACAATTCATGTGGACAGAACGCCATCTTGTAAGGGGCAAAGTATGCACTTTAGTAACTTCCAGATGTAGTGGTTCATCATATCTCAACCGCGTGGAGTTACAAAATATATGCCTTGCAGTTGCTCATTCAAACTTATTTATACCATCTACTATCCATGGTTCTAACTTCAATGCAAGTGGAGGAATTGATTATGATGAACTAGAACACAATTTGCAAACAGCTGCAGATGGTTACATAAGCCGTTGTGATAAAGCACCATTTGGAAACTCAAAAATAACTCTCTTTAAAGGATTCAAAAATGATATGTTACTTACAAGAAGACCAAAACTGCTTACATTTCTGAAGGGCAGCAAAGAAGCCAAATCTGAATTGGAAAAAAAGGATCCACAGTTGTTTGAATACTTTAGTGATGTTTGGAATCTGCGCAATAGACATATGGTCAAGAATCTACCCAGTCAGTATGTTTTTCAATTTCTACCTTGTTATGAAACAAGTTGTCCTCATCCAGTTTGTCAAGCAGGGAAACCTGAGAAAGATTACACATGGTACAGTGGTGGTCCACCTCTTTCTTACTTATCCATTCCAATCTGTGATCCACAAAGACCGTGGGGAGGTAAAGATTGCAAAGTATGTGCTGGGCATTGTGCTGGGCATTATTTAAGTGCAGAAAAGCATTTACAAGATTTTAATATACATGGAAACGTGAATTACAGTCAACCTCCAAGTTCAACTTTTAAATCCTTCAACGGAAAACACAAGAACAATGAGGAAATTGCCAAGCAGCTTTTGCTTCCCACCAGTGAAATAGAAATGTGGTCAAATCACCTCGACAAAGTTAAGGAGGCAAGAAAAAGTGGTGCTAAAAAAGCTGCAGCTACAAGAAAAGCAAAAAAACAACAGAGAGGTAATTCTTTCCTGTGGTTTGCATTTCTATTCATTATATAGTGAGAGCCTTTTTCTTTCATGTTGACAGAATCCAGGAATGAAGAACAGGATGATGCGCAGGATGAAGAACATGAGGATCAACTATTTTCTATCTATCTAGATTTATGATTAAATGTGATGGGAAGTCACAAAACTGCAAGGTTTGGTATCATGGGCCATGTGTTAATATATCACAAAGGAAAGCCAACAAGATGAGAGAATATATGTTTTAACTGTTCTACAAAACGAAGGAAATTCAAAAACTTCAAATGTATTTTGTTGTTTATCCATAAACAGTGTTTAAAAAATCATGTAATTACAAATGCCCGGGGGTGGGGACTTTGTAACCCTTGTCTTGCCTGCTACCCACGGGTTTTCACAAAGTTTTGGTTGTATGAAATTGGATTTCCCTGGGAAAGCCGCTGATAAGTGCATTAGTCGACTGCACAGAGAATGCCGGAGGCGACTGTAGTCTACAAACAAACGTTTGGGGTTTCAACCACTCACAATTTTTGTTATATTGCTGGTAAGAGGGGAGGGAAGGAGTGGTTACCAAGGACAAAAGCACTCAAGTGTTTTGCTTGAAAACCTTGTGATTTCGGTGCAGTTTTTAGTATATTTTAGCACGTATATTTTAGTACAGAAGAAGTTTTGGCAGCAATTTTTCAAGCAATTTTGAGGAAGAGTTGAGTGATGAAGAAAGTAGCCATGGAGAGGTTGACTTTAGTGAGGCTGATTTGCCTGAAAGGGAAGGAGAAAGTGAATTGGTAGACACAAGCAATAATGATGGACAATTCTGGAACACAGAGACCACATAACCACTGTACCATGTTCAGGTTAGATTGGGACGAATATGAAGATGTAGACCCTCTCGAGTCTAACTGGCTTCCTGAATTTAATCGCCCTCCAGATGAAGCATTTGCCCTTATGAGCGATGAGACAAACAGGTATGCTGAACAATATTTAGACACTTCTGCTGATTTTTACTGAACATTCCATCAATGATACGATACATCTTGTGAGGAGATGAAGGCGTGTGTCACACTTCAGATTGCCCTGGGCCTATGCCAAAAAAATTCCCTGGAGAATTACTGGGGCAATCACTAGCATACTTTTACTGATTTCAAGAAAGTCATACCCAGACTTTGATTTGAAATGTTGCAGACATTTTCATTTCAATGACATTACTAAACAATTCCCCAAGAAGCGAGAAGGATATGATCCCCTATTTAAAATTAAAGCCTTCCTTGACATATGTCAACCTTGAACCCAGCCTCTCTCTCTCTCTTCTCCTCCCTTGTCGTCGAGAGACCCTGGTTGAACCTGGTCACGTGACCACCTGCAGCATTACAGCATCGAGGGTGGGTTATCGAAGCAGTTTTGTAAACAGATGCTGTCCAGGGGACAGACGGGACATGCATGCAGAAAAAATGGCCAAGGTTAGGCCACATTTGTTTACATCGTTTTTTAAATGTCTTCAAACCACACTGTGTTCCTCTGGCTATCACAACATCATTTTAAAAGTGAAACAGGCTATTTGCCTGGAGTGCTTTCTTCCTAAAGAAAGATTTATTGGCGTTCTTGCCGACAGGTTATGGGAAATGTCTGGTATATCAAGTTCTTCCTCGTTTGTTGAAGGAGAGAGACTCTAATACTCTCTCGGTTGTCATAGTTGTGTCACCTCTAAATGCTCTCATGCGAGACCAGACCATAACGCTTCGAGCTAATGGAGTGGAAACTGCTGTTTTAGC
>OX421450.1:16186961-16194461 GCA_949126865.1 Montipora capitata | reverse complement strand
ATCGACTCCCTGCATTGCTTGTCTGCTCTCTGAACGATCAAGCATCAGCCTTGGATACGGTCTCCACTCTGGTACAGCTAGGCAGTGCGTCAACAACAACAGACTTTTGCGCACTGATAGGTTTATTACTTTTAAGTACGGATAACTGTTATTCTTGTCGTTTAACTTTTGCAATCTCGTCCTAATATGCATTTTCTAGCTACTGACCCCTCTTGTAATTTAGCAGATGCTACCAAAGAGTGAATAAACATATTATTATAGAGAAGCTTCATGATCACATTGTTTTCATTAAGCAATATTAAAAGAAGGTAAAAGCGCCACATTACATCAGTCCAATTTAATTTATTACAAAATTACAAATTTCCATGTTCTTTGTTCGATGTTGTTCGCGGCACCAGTAAGCTTAATTGTTAGTTAATTTTTAGCCTGCGTAGCAAGCGTTTCTGTGGGGTTTCCGTGCTAATTTCGATGTTTTGGCCACGCAAAAATTGGGCCGAGAGCAAAAAAAGAAAGAGGGGGGAGGGAGAGAGGAGAAAAGGAAACGCTTGCAGACAAACCACTGTAATTTGAAAACCCTGTTCACCAGTGAACAGGGCTCGTGATTGGCTTGGCTCTGGTCCTTATTATTGACATGTGCCCATCAAAGATCTGATTTTTACAGAATCCAACATGGCAGAAGAAAGGGAAGACGCGTTCCAAGCATGTTTGGACAAAGCATTAAAGAGGAGATGTACTCGCTGTGCTCCCCACAGGATTTGGGAAAAGTCTGATTTTTCAAGTTTTAGCACTTTGAAAGAAGACTGTGTTATCCTCTATAATTTGTCCTCTGAAAAGTATTGTAAATGATCAAATCAAGGAGTCCTCTTCAATGGGGATTTCGGCTGGCTCGTTGTCTGACTGTCTCCAATCAGACGTCAAAAGTGGAAAACTGCTTTTTGCTTCTGCTGAAGAAGCACTCAGTAAAAGCTTCCTTGACTCCCTCAAAAAGGAAGGCAACTCGCTTCATGACAATCTCGCTGCGATTGTGGTAGATGAGTCCCACACAGTTGAGACTTGGACTGGGAAAAGGTAAACATCTTAACTTATATCAATTTGACAAGTCATAACGTATTGCGATTTCATGCCTCGAGCTTTTGTAATTTACATCTGATTGTTACTTTCTCCTAGGTCGAAGACGAAAATGGCCAGAGCCTTCTGTGAAAGCTTCAATAAACTTGCCTCCTTGCGCTCATTCTGTAAACAAGGTGAGACTCTGAAAATGTTTTGCGTCAAATGTGCAATTTACCGATAAACGGACAGTTACGTTGCCACTGTCTCTTATAACAATTTCTATTCTAAAAATGCAGGCTGTGTCTTAAGATATTGGTATGTTGGATTGCAGTAGAGATCTTAATAAGACCATTGTTTCCTAGGAATTCCAGTTGCTGCTCTCACTGGCACTGCTGACGAAAGGACAAGAAAAACTATTCGAGAAAGCCTTGCACTGAAGGAAAACCTGCTGACAGTGTATGTGAGTCCCACCCGGGAAAACATTAGATTTTCTGTCAAAAAGATTAAACAAGAGCATCAACAACCTTTTAAAGAAGCATAGTAAAGAAACAGCCAAAAACTCTTATACATGTGTACTTTTTAACACTATAAACGAAATTGCCCAGGTGACAAATTACTTGCTAAGCAATTTTGGCCCACATGCATATGACTAGCAAACTAAAGTACCAGAGAACTGCTTTCTTGGAGTTTATCATTCAAACTCCTGGGATAGAAACAAAGAAAGGATTGCTAGTTCACTAAAGGCTAAGAATGGCAGAATTAAGAGAGTGGTTGTTGCAACAACTGCATCGTGTATGGGGGTTAATTTCCCTGATGTCTGTTACATCATTTCTTGGGGAGCAGCAAGGTCTTTGTTGGATTTCCACCAAGAGGCAGGTCGTGCTGGAAGAGATGGTGTCCTCTCTCATGTTGTGGTTCTTTACCATGGTCAGCAAGTTTGACCTTGTGAAAAGGAGGTTAAAGACTTTATCAGAACCAATGGATGCCTACGTGTTGGAGCTTATCAGTCATTGGATCAGAATATCAAATCATCATCTCATCTCCACAACTGTTGCTCATTCTGTGCTACTGTTTGCAAATGTAATGGGGATTCATGTAATGCAGAGGTGTTGCCATTTGAAGTGGAAGCAAAACTTGCCGAGGAGGCTGTCAACAAAAGGACAAGGGAAGTAACTACACATGATCGTCAAGACCTCCATGATGCCTTGAAGGAAGTTCGTGCTAGTATGAAGATACAGGGATTGTGCATAGACTATTCATCAAGTCATGGTTTCTCTGAACAATTGATGATAGATGTGGTAAGCAAATGCTCTGACATTTTTACAATTGATGACGTCCTTGGTAATTTCCCTGTTTTTTCAGTTGGTGATGCTTTGCAGATTTTAGAAATCATGCAAGAAATTTTCTTAGATATTCCTAACTTGGAGGAAACACTTGTGTTTTTTAGTTTTTCTTCAGATTTTAGTCACCATAGTTGGTTTAACCTGGAAGAGTACACATTTTGTGACAGTGGCAGTGAGGATGAACTTTCACTCTTGAATGTAGAAGTATCCACGTAATGAGGACGGACCTTTTTCATTTAAAAAAACAAACAAACTCTCTCTTGGAATTTTTTTTTTCAAACACTGGCATGTGATGTCTGTATGGAAAATAGTGTATTAACCCCTGAAGGTGAATTTTGGACCCTCCTCTACCGAGGGGGAGGTAGGAATATTTCATGTCTTCACACAGTAAAGTTGAAGAATGAGTACCCTTAATTATGTTATTTTCATTTCTTTTACATATAGTTCATGATACTGCTGTTGTGCAGGTCAATATTGTATTTGCCTTAAGTTCCTGGAAAATTAACTTGTCAGTGAGAGTTAAAGAAACTTGGAATTGAAAGTTAAATAAACATGATATAGTTTCATGTTATATGTATCTCACTTTCCTTGGAAATTTACATAACTTGACACAAAGAAATTATCAACTTGAGCATTATTTACATAACTACTGAAATGTCTGTCGCAGCAGCTTCCCATTCAGAAATTGGTGTACGACCCACAAAATTTTTACTCATAGATTGTACCCCACAGTTTGAGATGCTCTTTAATCCATAAATGAAGATCCCTATAATCGAGATCATGTAGAAGGCTCCTTTCAAACTTTGGGAAGGAAGGGTGACCTTCTTATCCACTCACCTTTTGGAAGACATGCTGGTCCAGTAAGTCCTTCGTTATCTGAGCCACTACCTCATGGTCTTCTGTAGAAGTGCGCAGACTTTTGGTGTCATAATTGCAGCAATCCTGATAATTGATTCAAAGATACTCTCCCCCCTCTTTCTTTTTTTGCTCTCGCCCCAATTTTCACGGCCAAAACATCGAAATTTGCACGGAAACCCCCCGGGAACGCTTGCTACACAGGCTAGTTAGTTTTCCAAATGTCATGATACCGTAATCACTAAATTTATTCGACATTTAATTGCACTATTTGCATTCAAATAAAATTTTATGCGACAATTTAGCCTTACATAGTTTATGAATACATTAACGTGGAAAGAGGCTAGAAAACATGGAATCGAGGGTACTGATTTGAATTTTGAATTCAAGATGGCGTCTTTAGATAATGTCGTCTTTATTGATTGTCGTATAATGGATGTTGCGTTCTTGATCTCGTTGACACACAAAAATTTTTCCTCAGCAGGTGAACAGTCCAAAATGGCTTTGTGTGTCCCGAAAGTAATGATACTTGGTCATTCTTTTGTTCGACGCCTCAGTGGTGACTTGGAGAATCATTTTGATGATCGTGCCAAAATCAACTTCGACCTTGATGATGCTAAGGCCCGTTTGTTTGGTTTGAAGGGCGGTTAAGAAAATTAAGCAATTTGATGTAGCAAATGTCTCCCGCTTTGCACCAGATGTTGTAACCTTAGAAATAGGTACTAACGACCTCTGTAATGCACCACCAGAAACGGTTGGTTCTCAAATTGACGAGTTAGTCGAGTTGTTGTTGAAACATTTCTCTGTTAGGGTAGTTGGAGTTTGTCTGGTGATTAAGCGAGCTGAGGTAATGTTTAATAAGAAGGAAGAAGTGTTAAATCGTTATTTAAGTGTCGTCATCGACCGCCCCAGAATGTTTGTATGGTGACAAGAGATTTTGGATTCACCAAGCCATGATTTCTTGTTGGAGGACGGAGTTCACTTAAATCCTTGTGGCCAGTATTTACTTTATAGAAGTTACCGAGGTGCAATTTTAAAGGCTGAATAAGTTTAAGTGAATAATGCTCGTGGCAAATACATGTTTTTGCCAATCCTCCGCTTCAGTTTGAAGGGTTTATGTCGTTGGCAATATCGATATTATCTAAATCGATATAAAGCAACTATTAATTTTAGCCGAAAACTCGAATCAAATGTGAGATTATGGTCATTTTGTTGTGAATAAAACTGATTGTATCATCAATCATAAATTACAAACTGACGTACGTTTGTGCCATACAGTGCATGGATTTTGACCAATCTACATTGTTGGTTTTTTCACTTCTGTCCAACCAGATGTTCTTATGTAATTATGTTTTTGTGACATGCTTTGGCATGGATTTGTGACCAACATATGGTTTTGGTCTTTCTGTTTTTGTCCAACCAGAGGTTGTTGGAAGGTTTTTGTAGCATCATAGGGAAAGGCATTTTTATTATGTGTTTCGGCGACATGTGTAGTCTGCCAAGCTATCCCTGCCATAGTTCATGTACATGTTCACGTTTTATTGTGTAAGTGTGAGTTTGTACAATGCAGTGCATGGTTTTTGACCAAGCTACAGGCTTGGTCTCTTTTTTGTTTTTGTCCAACCAGAGGTTGTTGGAATGTTTTTTATGGCATTTATGGGGACAGGCTTTTTACATGTTCTGACGACATGTGTAGGTTGCCAAGCCATCCCTGCCGTAGTTCATGTATAAGTTCATGTTGTGATGTCCTTTTGCATTGTTTGTACCATGAAGTGTATGGGTTTTTTGTCCAAGCTACAGGTTTGGTAATGTTATTTTACCAAACAAAGGTTGTTGGAAGGTTTTTTCTTTATGGTACTATAAAACAGGCATGTTATATATTTCGGAAAAGTTTACTACATATTTCTGGCTTACATGTATACTGGTGTTGAGTTATTTTATGTTTCAGGATGTCTCGCTGGGTATCAACTAGAGTGAAAAGAAAAACTACTGTTTTGCAAGAGTCCGAGCAACAGCCAGCTAGCCGCCGTAGACGGATTGAGGTGAATGAAGAACAAGCAGATCAGCTTCCAGGCCCAGCAAGTCCTCCGTATGCTGGCATTGATGACTTGATTGAAAGGGTGACAAATGCAGTATTACAAAAATTACAAAATACACAGTCCACTGATAATGCGGGTACTGGAAATGCTTCATTGCCTGGAACAGCCTCAGCTGTACAGGGGTCGGTTGACGCTGAACCAGTCATCAATGCATTAAGTACTTCTCAGGTTAATACTTCTGAAATTTTAAATAGTTCAGATCAGGCTAGCAACTGTACAGGGGTCGATTGCGACTGTGTTGGAAAGCTTGTCAGAAAGCACCAGTTTAATGTCTAAGCCAGAAGATATTTTTGTGTCAACAGACATCCCCATTGACATGTCAATTTCTGACAGGCTAAAAAGAAAAATATGGGCCCATGAATATGTCGATTTTGGATTGCTCTTAAATAATAAGAAAGACCATGACAGTTTCCATTTATGCCTTTCAAATGACATGGCATCATCAAATGACCAACCACGCATCATATTGTAGCCAAATCAAAAGTCAAAACATATCAATTCAATTGAAATGTGGGTCACAGCCTATCATATCTTTGTGGGTGTCTACACACAGAACTATCCTGTTGAAGCCCCCCTTTTGATGAAGTATAGTGAAATTATTAGGGATTTGGCAGCCAGAGGATACAACTGGCGATACTAGGACAAGAACTTTCGATATCTCCGACAAAAAGACCCCAAAGCATATTCTTGGGGTGCAGTGCAATGGGAGTTGTGGATTAGATCCCAGCCATCCAGGAACAATTATTCACTGATAAAGAGATCTGAGGGTGAATCGAAGTCAGGCTTTCGAGTTCCTAAAGGTTATTGCTGGAAGTATCATAAGGGGTTAAAATGTGATGGATGTAATTTTAAACATGCATGCCCATTATGTCAAAAGACTCATCAAATAATAATTTGCCATAATTTTCCCAACACCAGTAAAGGTAAACCGCCTTGAGTTTTTGCTCGACGGGTACAACTTTCAAAAGCGAATGTTCTTAATAGGTGGATTTAAGTATGGATTTCATCTCTTTTCTGTTGGTCAAAGTACATCTTATGAATCTCCTAATTTGTTATCTGCACGACAACAGCCCCAAGTAGTTGATCAAAAATTAGCTAAGGAGCTGGAAGCCCATAGGTTGGCTGCACCATTTGATACACCACCCTTTCCTGTTTTCAGAGTGTCACCCCTGGGTAAGAAAACCCCAGGGGAACTTCGTCTGATACATCATCTTTCATATCCCAAGGGTAAATCAGTAAATGATGGAATATCCCATGAACATTCCAGTGTTCAATATGCTAATATTGACCATGCTATTAAAAAGATTAAACAGTCAGGTGTCGGTTCTTATTTGGCTAAAACTTAAAAATGCTTTCAGAATTTTACCCATTAATCCTCATGATTATCATCTTTTAGGCATGAAGTGGAGTGGTCAATATTATTATGATAAATGCATGCCTATGGGGTGCTCCAGCTCGTGTAAAACCTTTGAAAATTTTAGTACAGCTGTTGAGTGGATTGCACAGGATAAGCTCGGTATAGCTAACCTTATTCACTTGCTAGACGATTTTCTCCTCCTTCAGACAACCGAAAGTCAGTGTTCTCAGTTACCTGTGCAGTGTGTGGTACAGAGAATGTTGTCAAGACCTCCAGTGAACACAAGAGTGGTCAAAGATGTCCTCCCAGTCACGATGTTAATTCAAGAGCTGTTCTTGGGTGTCTTCATACAGGAATCGGTGAAACCCACCTACATAATTTACTGTGTACATTAAATATTCCCTCAATGAATCCAGTAACTTTCAAAAGATGAGAAAATGAGATTGGGCATGCAGTAGAGCAAGTAACAAAGAAAAGTTGCAAAACTGCAATGTCAGAAGAAAGAAATGCTGCCATCCAAAAGGGTGCAAAAGCAGATGACCAAGGCTGCATCAATATCCCCTGCTCATATGATATAGGTTGGCAAAAACGGGGAAAGGGGTATAACTCGTCAACCGGTCATGCTGCAGTCATGGGTTTAACCTACTAACTATAAACACTCTGACTTACCCTATGGCAAAGATCTCTATGGCGATGACTTAAGGAAAGCTCTGGAGAGAATTTCTGATGAATATTGTATTGACATAGTAGTTGCAAAGTTATCACCTGGGGCAAATTCGCAGAGAAATGAGGCTCT
>OX421450.1:16174461-16176961 GCA_949126865.1 Montipora capitata | reverse complement strand
TTGCAGATCTTGTAACCCATCCCGGGCATTCTGAAATTATGTCAAAGCAACAGGACACTGACAGGAGAGATTTTGACACACGCGTTTCAATTCCTGTCACGCTCCGGGGCATTGGGTTACGACCTCAGAACTAACTATTGAGGATCATTGAAACTGTTGAGAGACTGCACACAGTTTGCACAGATCAGTTCTCCATGATCGAGGCTATACCCATATACGCTGGTGAATGTAAAGTCCTCTCAAAAATTAAATTCGTGGGACGGAGATCAGCACTCTAAAAACCAAAACAAAATGCATGGGTCGCACTTGGGAAAACTAATAAAAAACTAAAAAAAACCACAAAATTTCGAAACCGCAATCGGAAATGAAAACTGTTAGTCAACGATGTAGGGTTGCACTAGAAGATTTAAACTGTCATGCTTTTGACGCAAAAACAACTGAAATATAATTTCACTGAGAAAACATTTCGTTATCATTTCAAGCAACATGCATCCCAATGAAGCCTTATTTATAACTGTTGCAGTGATTATGCTACTTTCATTTTCAGCTAAAACCTTCAACAGTTCGTGTTCTTTTGAAAGATTTACGAACGATGGGCAAACAAATGTCGTACACTTTTGACTGCTGCTATGATAAGCAGTAGAAATGAAATCGGCGTATATCGGCTTATAGATTTCAAAATTCTCAGCCCACAGGCTGATCAACACTTTTTCGACTTTCTCTTGTTCGTTCTCCCACTTTTCGTAAGATTGTTTGCCAGTTTCATCAAGATCAGCTTCCGCGGGAGACGATGGAGAAGACGATAAGACAAAGAGTGCAATTCGAAGTCTACACCAAAACCTCGGAGGTGTGAATGGTCGTGGCTGAGTTTGGATGTGCTAGGTTGGCTTGCTTCTATGGTGTTTCCATAGTATCCGTAAAAACCTTGAGATTGGGAAGGATAATTTAAAAAACGCACATCCGTCCATAGCGAAAGCGCGAAAATTTCAGAATTCCCGCATTTACATCGTGTTGCAAATCAATCGCGTTTCATTGACCAGCGTCGACAGTAACCGCCAATATTCCTATTCTTTAGCTCGAGTTTTCCAAATTCTGCCTGCCCCACCCAAGCACTACGGGGCCTTCGATGTTTTTGCCGAGTTCCCGATGAAAGATCTTTACCGCAAAGTAAACAAATTTTCCGAAAATGAATGAAGGGGGTAGTTCCGAAAGAAACTGTTTCTAAAGAAACTGTGGTGCTGCGTTGGTGGGGAAGTAGTATACAAAAATTTTTTTGTTTTATCAACGGGATTGATAATGTAAATTGGCCACCGTACAGAGATTCTAAAAGCTGACAGAATCTCTGTACGAAGGGGGTAGTTTCTAAAGAAACTGTGGTGCTGCGTCGGTGGGGAAGTACGTAGTATACAAAAATTTGGTTTTATCAACGGAGTTGATGAATGTAAATTGGCCACCGTACAGAGATTCTAAAAGCTGACGTTTCGAGCGTTAGCCCTTCGTCAGAGCGAATCCAGAGCGAATGGATTTGCTCTGGCGGTGACCAATTTACATTATTAACTCCGTTGAAAACACCAAACAAATTTCCGAAAAGTTTCCCAAATGCGACCCATGCCATAGATTTCAGAATGCCAGAAGGGAATTTTAAAATAAATCAATCAATCAACCTGTATTCTGTTACAACAGCGGGAGACCGATTTTTTTAAAGCCAAAAATGCCACATCGTGAACCAGCACGCGCTGGAGTTGTAATAGCCACCTTCACATCAATCAATGTAAAGTTTGAATATTATTTTTCATATGGCCGACTGGAAAAATCTACCATCCAATTACACAGACATCTTCATGTAAACTTTGCCGTGACTTTTTATTGCCAATTGATGTGTATCAATTTTCCTCATTTTGACCTCATATTTCTTACATTTACTAAATATAAATGATGTCGTTCAATTCAATTAGTACATTCATGTCCATTATCTTCATAGCAACGCTAACTCAAGCAGCAAGCGGGAAGCGCCTCTCAGTCAAGTCCCGCCCCCGCCTTCTCTACCAAATAAAAGTTGAGTAAAGAAGAAAGGAATTGTCCGGAATAAAAGGCCCTTTTTATTCTAACTAATTACCAATAATTAATTTCATCAGCAGCTCAAAGTTGGCGTTTTCATTGTAAATTAGTACTGCACTGGTGCATTTGTCCACTTGAAGCCAGTTTGCAGACAAAACATGAAGGAATTTTCCTAAATAGAAACTCCTCCAGGTGAGAGCAACAAACTCAGGGGGAAGAAAAAATGTCCACTTACAAGAACAGACCTTTGCTGCGAAACTTTGCAATTAAATTTGTGAAACTTTTGCGGTGACGTGTCCTATGACAAAAACGGACCTTTGCTGCGAAACTTTGCAATTAACTTTGTGAAACTTTTGCGGTGACGTGTCCCTTTGACAAAAACGGGCCTTTGCTGCGAAACTTTGCAATTAACTTTGTGAAACTTTTGCGGTGACGTGTCCTA
>OX421450.1:16134461-16139461 GCA_949126865.1 Montipora capitata | reverse complement strand
TTTGCATGAGCATTGTTTCCAGTTTCTCTTGGGACCACTGTAAGTCCCAAGAAAAAATAAAACCTAATATTATCCTTATGCAAAATTCTGGAGGGACAAACAAATAGTACAGTATAATGATATTTTTTTATATTGGCCAATTAATGGGGAGGCCATATGAGAGTGAAGCTATGGGAATGCTGGGTTCAAAAAAGTTACAGACCACAGATTGCCCAGTCCTATTATGAATTTATGGGTGGTGTTGACGTCTGTAATCAGATGACAACCCTAAATAAATCAAAGAACGAAAAGAGGTTGTATATGTACTGCATGTGGTCATCAAGATAGTCCATCTTTGCGTATATAACAGCTAACTCCTTGAGGGGTATTACTGCAAGCACACTGGACAAGGAAAGAGGAAAGGGATCTTTTGTCATACGAAGCACAATGTAACAGTTTCCAGCTTGCTAGTCACCTCTCACAACAACTGAAGTCACTTAATCTTTCAAAGCCTTTTCCAAGGCACAAGACAACATTGATGTGTAGCAACCGTGGTGTGTACTCATACCTTGGAGAAGATAGCAAAATTGATTCATTATATATCACACTGTGGAGAGGACTTTATTTAACAGGGATATTATTCCTTTTTTCATCCTGAAAATTGCAAATTGCATGAATACCAATTTGGCATCGCAAAAGTACATAATTCTCTCAATTTCATTCAAATGAGGCAAAATGGTGTCAGTAAATTTCTACATCATCCTTTGAGCTAAAATGACATTCGTGTATAACTATTATAAAGCATAGAAAAGGTGTTGCAGTAGTGTATTACCGGTATACACCAGTGTTGTGACAAAATCGTTTTTGCTCATCATTCCTTTTAAATCAAAAAAGTCCTCTTCCTTAAATGTTCCGCAAGGCAAACTGTAGTAAGAGACAAAATTAATAAACTGAAGGCACATTTTCTGGTGCGGATTAATAGCCACCTGCACAATTGGACAATTTTAGTTTGAATCGGCTCCAGAAATTTCTTTTAAATTTTGCAGAGTTTTATCTTAGCCTTCTAACCATGCACTTCCCAGCAGTATTAAAAATGAGTTCATTCTTTCCATATAATAGTTTTTAGACAAAATATAGACCGAATGCATAAATGGCGGCCAAAAAAATATTCTTTTGTTTATGTGCTAATTAGCCTCACTAGCCTCATTTGCATGGACAAAATACAAAAGAAAGGTTGCTTGAGAGCGAGGCTAGCGAGTCTCATTAGCACATAAACAAAAGAATACATTTTTGGCCGCCATTTATGCATTCAGTCAATAGGGTGTTCTTAGGTGGCTTTTTGTGTTGTCATGGTAACCTATCAGGTTACATTGATGAGCACACGTGTTGGAGCAATTGTTGGTGTTTCATTTGGTACCATAACATTGCTGTCACATGAAACAATGTTGTAGAGTCAATCCTTCTGATAAGACATTCCCTCCAAATTGTCAAAACTGGTTTGAACCAAAATTTGAGGGTTCATGTTCACTCTCTTCAGGGCTAAAAATTTGCTTAAAGAAAGCCTGTTTAGTAAAGAATAAAATGAAATAAACCCACTCCATACCAAGATGCACCCTTCTGAGTGAATACACGATTATTCATTAGCTCTCGAGAGAATTGTGCAAGATACATGGTAAGCTGGAAGTATACTGAAGAGTTGGTTAGAAAAGAAACCGTCTTGTCCACAAACACAGTGGTCTTCTCCAGCAAGTGCATGTACATGTAAACCACCCACAAAATACCAGATCTAGATCTGCTGATAATACCTTCTTGTGACTATTGCAAAAAATTATTCTATTATAGAAAGCAGTGGAATAGTTTAAGTAACTCTGTAACAAATTCTAGCCAGCTAAGGCAAGTCTTCTTGCATTGTTAGCAACAAAACACAGCAGAGTTTTTCACTTGTTTGGTTATAATAAAGCCCATTCTTGTGTAATTAAGATTGACTTTGTAAGCTTAGCCCAGCTGTTTTAAGCATTATAATCATCATTAACATCACTATTAACATCTGGGTTTTTGCCTTTTCCCTTCAACACCACCACCACACCATGGTCTTCAGGATGGAGAGAATTACAACTTACAGTAAATGGAAAATCTTTCATTACAGTTCATGTAATTGTGAGCTACAGATGCATGGTGTATTCCAAACACTAACAGGACAATCTTCTAAAGGTCAGACACCTTGAATGAGCATGATCATTGACATCTACAGTATTACTGAAATTCTTGCATTGTAATTGGCTTAGCTAATTGAGCTATTGTACCATAGCTGCTCTACAAAGGCTCAACAAAACTTTCACCTCTCTAGGACATACAGTGTAAGGTCACTATGGTGACATAAGATTAATACCCTTGTGGCTAGGGAAAACTAAAAGGGCTAAAAGAAATGGGAAAACTGAAACATTGCTATATGCAGTACATGAAATTGCTGTTTCAGTTGAAAATCATATTTAAGTGTGACAC
Source organism: Montipora capitata (assembly GCA_949126865.1). Taxonomy (NCBI): domain Eukaryota; kingdom Metazoa; phylum Cnidaria; class Anthozoa; order Scleractinia; family Acroporidae; genus Montipora; species Montipora capitata. The sequence goes on along the minus strand of OX421450.1, from coordinate 16,136,980 downwards.
AACTGCCACCTCTTCAACGAAATATTATTATTTTATTTTATTGAAGGCCAGAGGGTTTCTTCTTCACTAGGAGCAAGAACCTGACGAAATTTATGTTTTGCTCTAGCTACCTGGATAGTGAAGAACAAAAAAGTGTGTAACATCCAGCATTCTTTCAAATAAAAAGATACAAGTGATACTTTTGGCTTGTGACCTTAACATGTCTGGGTGCAAAAGTGTGACCTTATTAAGGAATGTTTGAATCACGTAAGAGGTCTCAAGTGTTTACTTGCCCCACATGGGAACATGTACACTGTATGTAATCACTCTAACATGTACTTTCGACTTGACCCTCAAGTGCTTTTGATCTTCAGTGTTTTTGTTGACCTTCACTTGATCTTCAGCGCTTTTGTAACCTCTCAATTGGCAGCCAATTCTTTGCAACACTTGTTAGTTCAGTATTATCTCCAGATGTCATCAATGCATATTTTCAGTCCATTAATACGGATTGCACCTATGAAGCTCCGGAGCCTCTTGAAATACCTGTTGGAACTCGTATTCCAATTGTGGATGAAAATGCTGTTAGAAAACTGTTAACACACCAGAAGAGAACTGCATCTGGACCGGATGAGTTTCCATATTGGTTCTGGCGTGATTACTCCCATCATCTTGCACCTGTGATTACAGCAATCTTCAACGGTTCATTAATTCATCAAGCTGTTCCAACACTGTGGAAACTAGCAAATGTTTCACCCATTCCCAAAGAATTCCCTCTAACGGAGTGTAATCAGCTGCGACCAATCTCATTAAATAATATCATAATGAGGACCTTTGAACGGCTTGTTTGCAAACAAGAACTGTCTCCTGTGCTTAAGGATGAGATCGGCCCAGACCAGTTTGCTTATATGGAAGGCCGCAGGACATCTATGGCTCTAATCAAGTGTCAACATTATTGGCTGGATTGGCCGGATAAGGATGCAGATTTTGTCCGGGTCCTATCATTTGACTTTAGTAAAGCTTTTGATTCTGTTTCCCATCGAGTCTTGTGTGACATTAACCCATATATCATCAACTGGGTGATCAGCTTCCTGTGTGACCGCCAACAAAGAGTCATGGTGGATAGTGTTGTAACAGAGTTCCTCAATATTAACAAAGGTGTCCCACAGGGGAATGTTCTTGGTCCCATTCTACATGTATTTTTCATCATGATGAACGACATCAAGCCTGTTAGTTCAAGTTCACTACTGATTAAATATGCTGATGACATCACAGTTAGTGTACCTATCAGGTCAAGCCCAGTTCAGATTGACCCATCACATCAAGACGTTTGCAGCATCAAACTCTGGGCAGACGACAACAAGATGACGTTAAATTTCAAGAAGACCTTTGAAATGGTAGTAATAGGGAAGACCAGGAAAACTTCTCCAGGTGATATTGATGGGATAGCTAGGAAGGAGGAGCTCAAATTGTTAGGAGTAACATATAATGAAGACCCGTGCAACTGGGATACTCAATTTGAGCATATGCTTGGCAAGGCCAATTCTAGACTTTACATTTTGAGGGTCTGCAAGTACTTTGGCTACTCCTTATCGGAGTTGACTGTGTTATTTGATAGCCTCATAATGTCATTATTTTTATATGCAGATTGATAAGTTTTGTAGGTGTGCTCTGCGATATGGATATACCTCCAAGTACACCCCAATGACCAGCTACATAGTTTTAAGAGATAGGCATTTATGGAACAACATCATGACCGATGCAGCTCATCCTCTCTATGACCTTCTTCCTCCACAAAGATCACGTTTTTTAAAAAGCAGGGGCCATGATTTTATTTTGCCACGAGTGAGAACCGAGAGGTTCAAGCGATGCTTTACCAACAGATTGTAATAATATTACCATATCGTATATGATTGACGTGTAATTTTATATACGGACGTAAGTATATAAAATTACCCTCTTGTATGATTCGAACTAGATTAATAAATCATTGAGCTGATCAACACATACAGTTTAGTCGTTGCCATTCTTTCTTAAACCAAGTTTATTACATGGTGTCAGAAGCGGCCCATCATGGAACACATGAAGCCTATCGGACCTTTAAGATTGGACGGAAACATTGCCGAAAATTGGCGCAAGTGGAAGCAGCGCTGGGTGCTCTATGCTAAAGCCAGTGGAGTTGATTCCAAAGTTGAGGAAACTCAATGCGCGGTCTTCTTACACACAATCGGGGAAGAGGCTCTCGAAGTGTATGATACCTTCACCTTCACAGAGGCAGAGGCGAATAAGATAGAACCCCTTGTGGCGAAGTTCGAGGCGTACTGCTCACCGCAAAAGAACGTTACATATGAACGCTATCTTTTCTTTTCGTGTACGCAAAATAGCCGGACAATTGACGCCTTCGTAACTGATCTTCGCATGAAGGCGAAGACCTGCGAGTTTGGAACTCTTCACAATAGTCTTATCAAGGACAGGATTGTATGTGGAATAGACAACAACAGTGTAAGGGAGCGGCTACTACGCAACACAGAGCTTACACTTGA